>JARJHM010000316.1:0-345910 GCA_033356055.1 Carex pumila
TTCAGTCAACCACATGTTATGATCAATAGATGGTTCGGTTCTTGTATCCGATATTGCACTCTCCAATATATGTTTGTATTGGTTGTACATGTGAACAACACAATAAGAAATTTAAAGACATAACTCAGTTAATACGGATTTGGCTAATATGCTATGGGTAGCTAAGAGGCCTCCCGTGCTACGGATCAATATTCGATTTTTCAAAATCCTAAGAGTCGATTAGAACCATTCATCTTGTTCTCCATATTAATATGTGTTTGGTGACCAAATTTTACATTTTTTGAAAATTTTTTACTAATTTTTTAAATTTATTGAATATCGCTGTTTTTTATGGTCCAGATTTGTCTGAAAAATAGCGATTCAATAAATTTAAAAAAATAATAAATTTTTTTCATAAAATGTAAAATTTGATCTCTAAGCACATATTAATATGGAGAACAAGATAAACAGTTTGGATCAACCGTTAGAATTTTAAAAAGTTAAATATTGAGCCGTAGCACGGGAGGCCTCTTAGCTACCCATAGCACCGTAGCCAAGTCCCACTTAATACAGTCGAACCATTCGATCAAAATCTGAAAACATATTTTAATATTCTTATTTGCAGTATAAGGAGCTACTTCCATTTTGCACATGCTAGTAACTAATAATGCTTGAGCTATATATTTCTGACTAATTAATGTTTACAGTATAAAACAGCAGCTCAAGACTCCATCCATACTGTAATTAATGTTTTTATTATAATGTATAATGAGGTGCATGCATGGGGCACAACATATATAGTGCAAGGAGGTGCATGGGGGCCACAAGGTGAGGGCAACACGTTATCGACTGTGAGAACTACGACTATTGGAGTATCTAGATGAAGACCCTGTTAATCTCACAAGATCTATGGGAGATAGTGGATGATAAGAAATATGAGAAAGGAAAATATGTGGTTGAGGCGTTGGGAGATGTAAAGAAGAAGGAGAATAGAAAGAGATAGGTGAATCCTCCCTGTTAAATTTAGCAATCTATCTTCGACAAAAAAATTCCAAAAATAATTGTGGCTACAATTCAAAAGACACTAGTGGAAAAACTAGATTATGATCTGTCTATCTGGATCGATTTTCTTAAAAAAAACCGATCCTAAAAACTATTCAGATCGGATTGTATAGTCAACTAATCCTAATTAATTAACTATTAGGATCGGTTATTTGTTAGAACTAATTCTAATACTATCATGATCGGTTTTTATAGACAATTGATCCTAATAGTTCATTAATTAGAATTAGTTTTTTGTACAAACCGATCATGATAGTATCTGGATCGATTCTAACAAACAAACGATCCTAATAGTTAATTAATTAGGATCAGTTGTTAATAAAACCCGATCATGATAATATTGGGATCGGTATTTTATAAAAACCGATTCTAATTAATGCTCATTAGGATTGGTTTTTTAAAACAACTGATCCTAATAGTGCATATTAAGAGTTAATTTAGTCTGATTCTTGTCAAAATCTTTGCGTGTCTCTCTTCCTAGGCCTCACTTCTCTTAATTAGCGCAGCAGCTATCTCACCCTGCATTAATTCAGCTATCTCAACTCTCTTTTCTCAGGTACATTAATTGATCATCTCTTTTCTCAAGATAATATAATACTATAATAACTTATTAAGATAATTTATTACTCAAACAATTTATAACCGATCCTTTATTAAGATAACTTATAAACTAATTTATAATATAATTTAGAAGATAATTTATATTTTATAAACTAATTTATAAACTAATGTTTTATATTTTTATAAATTTTATAAATAAATCACATAAATTTTATAAATTTATACATTAGGATCGGTTGTTCATTAAAATTGATCTTGATTATTATCTGGATCGGTTTTAATAAAACAACTGATCCTGTTAGTAATAATTAAAAAAAACATCAAGATCGGCTGTTAATTAAAACTGATCCTGATTGTTATTTGGATCGGTTTTAATGAAACAACCGATCGTGTTAGTATTAATTTAAAAAAACAAAAAATAAAAAAATCAAGATCGGTTGTTAATTAAAATCGATCTTAATTGTTATTTGGATCGGTTTTAATGAAACAACTGATCATGTTAGTATTAGTTTAAAAAAATAAAAAATAAAAAACATCAAGATCGGTTGTAATGAAACATCCGATCCTATTAGTTAATAATCAAGATCGGTTGTTCATTAAAACTGATCCAGATACTATCAAGATCGGTTTTAATTAACAACCGATCTTGATATGCTAGGGTTAATTTTTTCGCGCTTTGATACTTAGGTGAAAAGTTTGAGTTTTAACACACCCAGCTCCTCTCTCTCTTCGTCTCCTCCTCATTTTTCATCTTTACTCCTCCCGGCCTCTCTCTTTCTCTCTCTCTCCTCCGTGATTTTTCTCTATCTAATAAGTATAGAGAAGAGAGAGATTGCTAAATGAATCTTGTATTCCATCAATCAATTCTTTACAAACACATGTCTTTATATAGACAGCAGAAACATCTAAAACAGCTGCTAACATTCTGATATTGCTAACTAACTTTCCTAACTGCTTTCTGTTACGGGTAATGACACTTAGTCTTCTAATTAACTACTCGGTCAATTGCTGGCCTTTGACTTTAGCTAATACCCCCCCCCCACAAGATGAACCACCTGAGGCACGAAGGGTCAGCTTGTCCCTCAGAAAATTCAGTCAAGTAGCTGCCATAGATTTTGTGAAGATGTCCGCTATTTGATCTTTTGTGGAAATGAACTTAACCAACAATTGTTTTGTAGCCATCCGCTCACGAACAAAATGATAATCTATCTCAATATGTTTGGTGCGGGCATGGAAGACAGAGTTGGATGCAAGAAAGGTCGCACCAAGGTTATCGCACCAAAGAACTGGAGGAGAGGAAAGAGGAACTCCAAGCTCTGTGAGAAGGTGTTGTAGCCAAATAAGCTCTTGGCAAGCCCCGGCCATGCTTCTATACTCGGATTCAGTGCTGGATTGTGACACCGTTTGTTGTTTCTTAGAGCCCCAAGAATGAGATTGGCTCCTAAGAACATACAAAAACCAGATGTAGAGCGGCAATCATCCGGGCACCCTGCCCAATCCGCATTGGTGTAGGCGTGCAATGTAAAGGAAAAGCGAGCACTAATAGTGAGGCCATGATCAAGAGTACCTTTCAAGTACCTCAAGATGCGCTTGACGGCATTCCAATGCTCGTCAGTTGGCGAATGCATGAATTGAGAGGCTTTATTCACTGCATACGAGATGTTGGGCCATGTAATCGTGGCATATTGAAGTGCACCAACCACACTTCTATAGACATGAGGGTCGGCCATCGGATCACCATGGAATTTAGATAGAGGATCCCCTTTGACAAAGGGAGTGGAACACGGTTTAGCACCATCCATCTTAGAGCGAACGAGAAGGTCTCGAATGTATTGCGGTTGAGAAAGATGAACACCTTGTGAAGAAGGCATAACTTGAATTCCCAAAAAATAATGTAGAGATCCAAGATCTTTAAGGGAGAATTGGGAGCCAAGTGAAGAGATGAGAGCGTCATGTGAGCCGGTGACAACGATGTCATCGACATACACTAACACAATAGTAATAGTGTTTTCATGAGAGCAAATAAAAAGAGAAGAATCCGATTGAGAGGCCTTGAAACCAAGATCGGTAACTGTAGAGGCAAGTTTATGAAACCATGCCCGTGGAGTTTGTTTGAGACCATATAATGCCTTTTTAAGAAGGCAAACATGTGAAGGAAATGAGGGATCAATGAAGCCCGGTGGTTGAGTCATAAAGACTTGTTCTTGGAGATCTCCATGGAGAAACGCATTGTTGACATCCAATTGCCGAATCGGCCAATGATGAGAGATGGCAAGAGAGAGAACCACTATAATAGTTGTTGGTTTGACGACCGGGCTAAAGGTCTCATGAAAATCAATGCCGGCCTTTTGATTGTAGCCCTTGGCCACTAGACGAGCCTTGTGACATTCAATGGATCCATCGGCTCGTCTTTTGATTTTATAAATCCATTTACAACCGATGACATGTTGAGTTGGTGACGAAGGCACTACAACCCATGTTTTATTTTGAGCAAGAGCATTGAATTCTTTATTCATCGCATCACGCCATTCGGTACATTTATTTTCCACTGTAAACGAAGTCGGTTCATTTACGGAAGAGATGGAGGGGAGAGGATGCTTGGTTGTAAGAAAGGTGACATGATTAGGAAACTTCTTTGATTGGCGAGTATTGTCACGGGTTCTAGTGACCATATGGTGACTGGAATTAATTTGTTGAAGAGGTTCGGTTGTAGGCTGAGAAGTGGTGCACTCGGTTACTATAGCAGGTGAAGGTGGATTAGGCGCTGGAGTGGTGCAGTCGGCCACTGTAGCAGGTGGAAATTCGGAAGGCCCAGAAGGTAAAATAGGTGGAGTGCATGGTTAGGCTGAGGGAGAGGGAGAAGAATTATGGGCCGGTTGAGAAGGGGATGAAGTAGCGGGCCTGGAGCTAGAAGCCAATGCATGTGAAGTGGGCTGGGGCCGAATTAAAGGTAAAGAGGCCGAGGTTGAGAGAAATGGAAAAAACTAGTGCTGAAGTAGATTGTCAGAAACCGAGTGACCATCAGATTGAGATGCAGGTTGAGTCTGAAATGGAAATTGAGTCTCATCAAAAGTGACATTGCGGCTCACATAAATGCGATTGGTAGGGATATGGAGACATTTGTATCCTTTTTGAGTTTGACAATAACCCAAAAAGACACACGGTTGAGAGCGAAAGTGAAGTTTGTGCTTGTTGTAAGGGCGAAGGAGCAGAAAGCATAGGCAACCAAGAATTCGCAAGAACCGATAGTCGGGGATTGTTTTGAATAGAACCGTGTAAGGTGACTCATTAGAAGCGGAAGGAGGGAGCTGATTAATTAGGAAGACCACACTTTGAAAAATGTGATCCCAAAAAGGTAGAGGCAATGAAGCATGAGACATAACCGCAAGGCTTAATTCGACAATATGACGGTGTTTTCTCTCGGCAAGATCATTTTGTTATGGCATGTGAGGGCACGATCTGCGGTGCACAATGTGAGGAAACATCCGAGTAATGGGTTTGAACTCGGTGCCACCATCGGATTGCAAGGTCTTGATTGTAGTGTTAAAGAGATTCTCAACTTGAGACTTAAACTTAGAGAAAACATTAGCAACCTCATCTTTGGTACAAAGAAAATAAATCCAAGAAAAACGAGAGTACTCATCAATAAAATGAACATAGTAGCGATAACCATTTGAAGATACAATCGGGGAAGGGCCCCACAAATCGATATGAATAACCTCTAAAGGTGACAATGCACAAGAAAGAGAGGTAGAAAAGGGTAAAACATGAGCCTTTGCCACCATACAATCACTACAAGTGTTCACTTTATTTGATAAGACAGGAAGATTATTGGTCTTTATTAGGTAAGTAGTAGTAGTGGTGGATGGATGACCAAATCTTGCATGTCATAAATCCGCTGAGACCCTTTCTCCAACAAAAGCCCGAGGGGAATAAGGTAGATTGTATAAGCCATGATCAAGCTTGGCTTGAAGAAGAGGGGTCTTGGTGCGGCGGTCCTTCACAATACAAAAAGATGGATGAAACTCAATTAGTACATCATTATCATTAGTGAATTTGGATATACTAATGAGATTTTTGGTGATTCGAGGTACATGTAACACATCCATTAGACACAATGACCCATGAGTACTCTTAATTGAACTTTGACCAAGATGATGAATAGGTAAAATATGACCATTACCTACTTGGAGATGATCAGTACCATGGTAGGGAGTAAAAGAGGTCAAGTTGTTGATGTCAGATGTCACGTGGTGCGTGGCACCCGAGTCAAAGAATCACCCTTCATTTGGAGTAGAGGTCGGGGCAGTGATGAGAGCTTGAGCATTGGTTGAATTCTCGGATTGATATGCATCATCATAGCGATACCAACAATCCAGTGCTTCATGACCTCTTTTCTGACAGAT
Organism: Carex pumila; assembly: GCA_033356055.1. NCBI lineage: Eukaryota > Viridiplantae > Streptophyta > Magnoliopsida > Poales > Cyperaceae > Carex > Carex pumila. The sequence goes on from JARJHM010000316.1 coordinate 6,009, forward strand.
CTGACAGGTAGGAAGGTCCAGCTGAGATGAATTCGGTTGCACTGGGGCTCCTCTGCCATGCACCTGTCTTTGTTGATAAGAAGGATTCTGTCGGCCAGCATTTGAATTGGGGCTAGAGCGGGCTCCACGTGACCGGTTGCCACGACCTCTACCTCCACAGCCTCTATTAGAGTTAGAATTGGGCTGAGAAGAGTAACAAGGCCCATTCTTATTACCTTGCCGCTGGGAAGAAGCATACAGGGCTAACGGGTCTGACAACACTTCAAGCTGAGCTCCAAGAAGTTGTTCATGGGACAAGAGGAAGCCAAGAAAATCATCAGTGGAGACAGGTTCAGATCGTGTGGTGAAAGCCACCACAAATGAATTGTACTCGGGGCCAAGACCGGTGAGAATGTGACTGACAAGATCTGAATCAGAGATGGGAGACAGGTTCAGATCGTGGGCTATGCCGTGCATGCGCTCAAAATACTCAGTGCAGGGTTGACCGCCACGGGTGGTTGTCTGCAAGAGACGCCTCAATTCCATTATGCGAGCTCTTGAAACAGCTGAATAGACTCGGTGAAGGGAACTCCAGAGATCACGCGAGGTTTTGCAATTGACGTATTGCCCGAGTATAGTGCCCGAAATAGATGAGCGGAGCCATCCGAGAAGAAGTTGACCTTGCTTCAGCCATGAAGGATAGGCAGGATTGTGAAGAGAGACCCCATCTAGAGAGGAGATGAACTGAGATGGGGGAGGAATGGCCTCATCAAGGTGGTGAAATAAACCGAATCCAGTGATAATCGGTTCCACCTGTGACCTCCATGTCAAGAAATTAGACCGATCAAGCTTGTGAATCACGGATTCAGAGACAATCGGCTGAGAGATAGATTCTGCCATAGCTGAGAGATACCAGTACAAGAAAATTTCTTGATTTTTAGTATTGATTTGATTTGGGGAATAAGAGGAGCTCTGATACCATGATAAGTATAGAGAAGAGAGAGATTGCTAAATGAATCTTGTATTCCATCAATCAATTCTTTACAAACACATGTCTTTATATAGACAGCAGAAACATCTATAACAGCTGCTAACATTCTGATATTGCTAACTAACTTTCCTAACTGCTTTCTGTTACGAGTAATGACACTTAGTCTTCTAATTAACTACTCGGTCAACTGCTGGTCTTTGACTTTAGCTAATACTATCTCCATCTCTCCCTATCAAAGGGGCTCTCCCTCTGTCCTCCGTGTTTCTCTCTCTCTTTGCTGTCGATTGTCTCCAGCCACGGCCGTGCCGCTGCGTGTGCCTACAGTGGTGGCAAGCAGAGGAAGGTTGGTTTTTCTGACCTAATTTAGGTTTTTGCTTTCAGTTTGTTGTAGTTTGATTGAATTGTTGGTGAATTTGCTAGTTGACGGCCCTATTTTTTATAGCAAATGTGAATTTGAAATGTTATGTGAATTTGAAATGCTAATGTCAATTTATAGCTTGAAATGCAAATGTGAATCTAGCTACTAGTCCAATATGTTGTTTGTATATGCAAATCTAATTACGACGCGTTTGTCACGTCACATCACGGCGTATCATGTATTTCTTTCTCTATTCCCCCACTGAACAAAATTAGTCACAGCATGGCGTCCCACCGTAACTCCTCTACTCTATTAATTTGAAATGTATGAATTAATTCGTTGTTTAAAACTGATTCAATAGATCTATCTTAATGAGATTAAACTCATAATAGTTTTACTCAAAATAAAAATAAAACGCTACATTAAAAAAATATGTATAATTTGAATTTAATTGAATTGAATATAATTTGATGTGGTAAATAAAGTGGTTCTGTAACTTGAATTGAATATAATTCGATGTGCAGTGCCGTCTACATAAGGAAACAAAAAAAGAAAAATAATGTATATGGTGATAAGAGTGAAATGAACCGCATAATTTTTTAAATTTGTAATGAATTGTGCCAATGCTGCCTTTGAGAAATGCTCTCTAGATGTGACCAGTCAAATTAACTATTCCAGATTTACATTGTTTTCTTATTTAGACTAATCAAGCTTTCAATTCATTTTCTGCAAAATGAAAGAGCAGCACTCTGCTTTTCTCACCAATGCACAGCACTGCTACATAAGTAAATTAAGGGAAAGAGAGAGAAATAAAGAGAAACGCGGAGATTATTTAGAGATTACCAGCTTAATATTTGTTATTAAGCATATATAGCAATTATCATGGCCATAATTGCAGTTGCAGTGTTGCACTGATAAATGATAATGCTAATTTGCACCCACCGCAAGTCGTCAAATGGAGTCTCCCTTTCTTCAATTGAAAAGGTTGTCACACAAGTTTCGACTGATCCGCATCCCCAGATTGCCATCATTATGGCCGGAGAACACGCTGTCTTTCGTTGTGAAACCGGTTTTCAGTTTGTAGGATTGACAAGAGATTTTTTTATTTTTTTGTTTCCTCTTTTTTAAAGCGTTCTGCTTTCAGATTTTCCATTAATAGGAAAGCTTACAATTAATTACTAGACTATGTTAGCAACTGACTGTAGGAACAAAATGTGATACCAATTTTGCTTTTTTTTCCTGTATAAAAGAAGCTCGCAAAAAGAAATCTGATCTGTTTAGGATGGGTACCATCCCTGCAAAATTCATTGGTTCTGACAGAAACCTAGCACATACTGTTATTTGACTTTACTGTAATATAGATGTGCATTAATCCTGTTCAAGTTTTGCAGATGGCAAAGGGGAGCATCGATGGAATAAAATGTGCACTTTATTTTTTAGCAAACTGATGATGATGGACATCGTAGAGTGAGAGAGAAGGGGGTGAAGATGCTATTCATGACATCGTAGAGAGAGAGAGAGAGAGAGAGAGACCTAGTCAACTATGTTATAGTTTGTATTATGTTGGTAGTTCTAGATATATTATTTTGGTCAAATGTCAGTTGACTTTTCTTATTTATTTTTCATATCCAAATTGTTTTGCTTCCTTCTCCATATTTGTTGATCCAAAGATTATCAATAATTCAGTAAAAATGCATTTAAGTGTGCTTAATATGTTCATCCAAAAATCCATATTTTTTTTGCATTAATTCGGAGACATCTTGTAGATCTCGAATTCGATAGATTTGTGAATTTACCTGTAAAATGATGTATAAAAGGTGATGCTAGCCTTATTACATCATATTAATAGAATCGAGAATTAATAATATTAATATGATGTTAATAAGGCGTTAACTCATCAGAGAGAATGAGGGAGTGCAAGGAAGGGGGCGCTTATCAAGAATGGCGAGGAGCAGGAAAAGGGTCGTAACTTTGTATTGCGAGGATTTAATATAAACACTAATTTATTTTTCTTCTTTTAAAGTTTTTTTCAAGAGAGTTTGGATACCGGTGACAAGCTCGCGCTCTCTGTCTGTTTTTCTTATACCGGCTGACTTTGCTCATGTTGCTTCTAAAGTGACCCTAGATGCCTCATGTTGCTTCGCACTGGGCATTTTTCTTCGTTTTTCGTCGTTTCTTGCAAATTAAAATCAAATAAACGCAGTAACTTGATCTTAAATGTATTCTATTCATTTTATATTTAAAATACAAGATATTTGATATGAATTTGTGACAAAAATTAGATCAAATGTGTATATAATTTAGGTCTATCAACTACAGTTCAAAACTTCTGATAACCTAATATAGTTCATACAAGCAAAATTATAAGATGTGTAGCGATCTATTACATAAATTGACCGATTACAAGGCCGATGATAAAAAACATACAAAACCATAACCCTTGTGCGATCCACCAGATATGAGAAGACTGATGATTGGTAGTTAATTGCTGAGATTTGTCTCCATTCGGCGTGGAACTACTATTACAAGGTGGTAATGGTAACCCGCAGAGACCTGAATTATTCTCAAATGCATATTTTGGAAATGTAACCAGAGAACCTTGCTCTGGTATGGGCCCGGTGAACCGATTGTTTGACAAATCCAACCATGACATGGACAAGGCTGATAAGGAAGAAGGTATATTGCCTTCCAACATATTATGTGATAAATCAAGCCTTATTAAGCTAACCATGCCTCCCAATTCTTTTGGCAGTGATCCCATCAGGTGATTGTTCTCGAGATTCAATGACAGTAAATATTGCATTGTAAAAATCTCAGTTGGAATTTGGCCATCGAGTAGATTGTGTGATAAATCAAGTATAACCAATGATATGTTATTTCTAGTGGCATGGCCAGTTTTTGTAATATAAGCCGGAGAATGATCTCCCATTAAGCTATTACAACTTATATTTAGCATGCGTGTCAGGTCATCATACCGGATCCCATCAAACTTCACAAAGAATAACATACGGTGGCATACCCTATCATTATCAATTGATTTCTTAGCAAAGTATAGCACTTCATCCAGAAAGTCAGGCACAAACTTGCCAAATATTTTTGCCAAAGCAGGTGGAATGGACCCATTGAGTTGGTTGCTACTCAAATCTAATAATGACATGTGCTTACAGTCACCAAGCTCTGGTGGTATCGACCCAGTGAATGTATTATTTCTAAGTATTAAAATCGTAAGTTTTTCTAGCTTACCAATCCAAATGGGTATCGGGCCTGAAAGTCGGTTGCTTGCTAGAGAAATCCAGTTGAGGTTGGTGCAATTCGCGAACGTATCTGGTATTGTACCAGTTAGGCTATTGTAGTCCAAGATTAGGAGCCTAAGTGACTTAAGGGATGAGAGTGCGGTGGGTATCTCACCATTCAAGTTATTTTCCCACATTATAAGTTCCTTTAACTTGAGGAGGGACCCTAGAGAACTGGGTATGGGCCCAGAAAGCAAGTTCAAGCTCATATCAAGTGAGATCAAGTTAGTACAATTGCTTAGGGAATGAGGTATGGACCCAGTAAAATAGTTATCTTGTAAATATAACACTTTTAATCTAGATATACTACTGGTGCAAAAATGTCGTGGTATCAAACCCGAGAACTTGTTCGCACTAAGATTCAATAACTCAAGGCTTCTAAGTTTTGAAATAGATTTGGATAAACTACCATTGAAGTTATTAAATGCCAACTCTAGAAATTGTAGTCTGGTAATCGCAACCAAGGACCGCATGGGGAATTCACCAGAAAAATTATTCATGGAGAGGCTCAGAGTGACGAGATTCATGCATGCCTCTATGTCGGGTGGGGCCACACCAGTAAAATGGTTAGATGAGAGATTTAGATAAGTTAAATTTAGACACCCTGAGAATGTACCTACCGGTACGGTACCAATGAGTTGATTGGAAGATAGGTCAATATATCGCAAAGAGGTGCAATTGGTAATTTGTGGTATGGTGCCTTCAATGGTGTTGTTGGAGAGGTCTAGTTCTTTGAGTCGCATGGTGTAGTTTGCAAGGGTTGAGATGGATCCAGTGAGACCGGTAGAACGGAGAGAGAGGGCCTCTAGCTTTCCTAGAGAGAGGATGTAAGCTGACACTGAATTGAAGTCTGCTCTGAGTGGCAGCCCTTGAATCGTCAGAGAGGACACGTGGCTTCCTTTACATGTTATTCCTTGAAATTCACACACTCCATGCGTGTGGTTCCAGTTGGATAACAAATTAGGATTTGGAAGAGAATTTTTGAAAGAAATTAGAAGATCAATTTCTCCGGCCATGGCTGATAAACCACAAAAAATTAGAAGATGCAAAAGACAACACAGTGTAAGTGGAACCATTGTATGCTGCACTCCTTTAGTCATCTCTCCTATGCTCGTTTATATATGATTTTTCTCTTTTGGTACATGTCCGTTCCAAAGCATCTATTTAAATAAAGATAGACAAAATGGGGAGGGGAGCAGGCTACTAGCTGTTTTCATGCGTAAGAAAAATGAGTTACACGGATGCTTCCTAACGTCCAGAACTAGTCAATAGACTTCTATAGACCGTAAAAAAAAATCTGATTGCTAGTCAAAGAATGAAAGGAAGATTGAGGTCGACATAATACACGCACACAGTTGTTGATTAAGTCAAGGATCGAGAGTGTCCACTCAAAAATTCATGGCGCTTGTTTAGTCAATGTCTATGTAAAGTGGGACCCGACAACCATTTCTTTAGGGGTGTCAATGACACCCGTTTACCCGTTTACCCTACCTGTATCGTATTCGATAAGACGGGTATCATTAAGATTTTTTTTTTTCGTTAGTTTATTGGACATGGGTATATGGGTAAAGATTTTTTTTCGTTAGATGAACAGGTATAGATACAGGTAAAGGTTATTTCGTACCCATTGTGTAAAGGGTAATTATATGAAATATATTATATATAAATATACTAATATTATATCCAATTTATTTATTTTTCTTCTTTTCATATTGTTGTATGCTTGTATCAATGCTGGAGACATGTATCAATGAATTTATTTCCTTATTTTCTTCCTTATTCATCGTTATTATCTTTTTCTCAATTCTGCAAATGAAAATATTCCATGTTTCAAAGAAAATATATCATCATCTTATTTTCTAGCAATAATGTATTGTTTGGTTCAAATGAGTAATCCATTAATGTCAGCTCAGGTGTTAGTGTCTGAATTTTGCATCACATGTCAGCTTTCTTAAGGTTATACTATGAATATATATATATATATATATATATATATATATATAGGAATATGCTAGCATGCTATGCATAGCATAGAACCCCTCCATGCAACGGCTTGGATTTTGAGTTTTCAAAATCCTAATGGTCGATCCGAACCGTTTATCTTGTTCTCCATATTAATATGTGTTTGGAGACCAAATTTTACATTTTTTTGGAATTTTTTTACTATTTCTTTAGATTTATTGAAAATCGCTGTTTTTTTATGGTACAGATTTGCTGAAAACAGTGATTTTCAATAAATCTAAAGAAATATTAAAAAAATTCCAAAAAATATAAAATTTGGTCTCCAAACACATATTAATATGGAGAACAAGATAAACGGTTCGGATCGACCATTAGGATTTTGAAAACTCGAAATCCAAGCCGTTGCATGGAGGGGTTCTATGCTATGCATAGCATGCTAGCATATTCCTATATATATATATATATATATATATATATTTAATAATTGAACGAGATGGAATGAAATATTAGAAGAAAAAATGTAACAAGTGACAAAATTGACCCTATGCTGTCCGAACCATTATATTAGTATTTTTGTTATTCGCCCATTACCGTTTCGTTGTCCGTTAATCATAACAGATATGGGTAAGGTAGGATAAGATAAATTCTTAACAGGTATGGGTAGGGTATGGGTAAAATTAATTTTTAGTGGGTATGGGTATGAAAATGGTTCCACCCTCCCCGTATCGTACCATTGACACCCCTACATTTCTTGTTAATAAGTTTAGAGAGAAAAAAAAATTGAATGCCTGATTTTCCATATCATTTTAATTTTCATACTTTTTTTAATCTAATTGTATATCTGGTTTTCCAAAAAAAAATATAATTAAAAAGAAAACTCTCGAATACTTATACAATTAATAAAGTTCCTGATTAAGCCAGAGCCAGACCTTACAAATACTGTTGTAGTTATAACGTTATATATATTCTTGATTTCTGGAAATTCTATTTTTTTGCTTTGGGTTTTATCTAAAACATTTTCTTAAGAAAAAAAATAATAATTCAGTAACTGCATGTTTTGCTTTCTTTATTTGAAAAGACAACTTACCTTTTGAGGATTGGGAAAGAAACTTTAGAGTGAGTCTATGGTACTATAGCATAGTACGGATGAGTCTGTACAACGGATCAATATCTTTGTTTTTAAAATTCTAACAGTCGATTTGAACCCTTCAACATAATTTTCATATGAATATGTACTTGCGGACCAAATTTTACATTTATTAGAATATCTTTACTATTTTTTAAAATAAGTAGAAAATATCTTGATCTGAAAATTTTGGACCATTTAAAAACAATAATTTTCTACCTATATAAAAAAATTATAAAAAATTTCTAAAAAATGTAAAATTTGATATGCAAGTACATATTCATATGGAAATTATGTTGAACGGTTCGGATTGATTGTTAGAATTTTGAAAACGAAGATATTGATCCATAGTATGGACTCATCCCTGCTATACATAGTATCATAGACTCATTCTATTTATATAACTAATTGGATAGAGGAAAAGCAAAAAGAAATTCAAATATAGCTTATTAGAGGAGATAGATGCTTTTGAACTCAGTAATGAAAATAGACATCTAGGAAATTTTGAGTTTGAAAGGTGGACTAAATGTCAGTTCAATTTAGAAAAAAAAATGAGTTAGGAGGAAACTTATTGACAATAGAGAGCTAAATTGAAATGGTTTTTAAAGGGTGATTTAAATTCCTTTTTTTTCATATATGTGCATCTATTTAGGAGAAAAAAAATACTATATTATGTTTTAATGAGTGTTATCAGAACCGGACCGGATCGGCCGGTTCGGCCGGAAAAAACCGGAACCGGTCACCTATCCGGTTCGGTTCTTATAAATTATCGCTTAATTTATTGAATCGGATAAAATCAATTAAACCGGCCGGTTCTTATTATAATTTCGCTGGATCGGACCGTGTAAAACCGCAGTTCAAATCAACCTTGATAAAATCTTCATCCCTCGCAGTCTCGCTCTTCTGATTTTGCGTATTTTCTATTTTCGCTAATTCATTTCCTACCTTTTTCTTCACAGAGATGAAAAGAAATGAGAAATTAGCTCTCCTTTCTCCTTCAAGTTGGCTTTCTCCTTTGATATTTTTTATATATGTTGTGGTGTATGCGCAGTGGCATAATCTCATTGAAATAAGTCTAGGCTTGAAATGAAATCAGCAAAGAAGTAGCATAAAATACTGTAAGTAATTTCATTCAATCATTTAACTCGAATTTGTCAAATATTTACTTGAATTTTTTGATAATTTTATTGAATAGATGAATGCATTAAAGGTGTTTGATGAAATGCTCAGACCAAAATAAAATTTTAGATAAGGGTAGTAGAGTTGTCAATGGCATTTGTGTGTGTCTAATAATAAGTCTATATATGTACTTGAAAAATGAATTCGATAGCCACTTATTGTAGCCATGGTATCGGTTACAGCATATTATGCCTCCTTGAAACATCAGGAAACAAAACCAGTTAGGTATTAGCTATGTAGTTTGCAACCATGTTTCAATTAGGTCCTGATAACATATAAAAGCCTAACACTTAAAATCCAATAAAGTTTTATCTTTCACTCATGTAAATTATCATAATCAAGCTTCGTCCAGTAAGTCACTATTTACTTGGTCTAAATTTGCTTCATTTAACCCTCACCCATACAGCTGTTTAATAAAGCAAAAAAATCACCCTTTCCATATCCCATGAAGTGTTGCAGGATAGCATATGAAGGAAGAAGAATATTTACTGGTAAAAATCAGACCCTACAGTGGCGGAAGATGCATCTTACTGGTAATTAGTGAAGGGATGTCAGAAGATTTGAAAAAATTTCAGTTAGGTCCCCCATTTTTTTATTTTTTATAAGATGGAAAGGGAGGGTACTTAGTTGCTTTTATTTTCTTTGCATTTAGTTGTTTTTTTGCTTTGAATAGGATGAAAATTAATTTCTGATAATAAATTATATATATTTTAAAAAATCAGCAATTGAACCGGTTGAACCACCGGTCTGACCACTGAACCATTGAACCGAAACTTTAGTGGTTCGATGTCCGGTCCGATTCTGATAACATTGGTTTTAATTACTGAACCAGAAGCTCTACATATATATAGGGTCTATCTAAATTGCTATTGGCAGTAGTTTTGCCCAGGTGTTGCTGGGGCTATTTTTAGCCGTATGATGTCCAAACAACAAATCCAAACCATTAGATGTTTAATCTATATTATAATCTACTTGGAGACCAAATTTTACATTTTTTGGAATTTTTTTACTATTTATTAAGCTGGTTTGAAAACCGCTGATTTTAGTAATTTTCTGCAGCATTGAAATCAGCAGTTTTTAAACCAACTTCATAAATAGTAAAAAAATTCTAAAAAATGTAAAATTTGGTCTCCAAGTAAATTATAATATAGATTAAACATCAACAGTTTGGATTTGTTGTTTGGACATCACACTGCTAAAAATAACCCCAACAGCACCTAAGCAGAACTGCTGCCAGCAGCAATTTAGCCACAGCCTATATATATATATATATATGTATATGTATATATTATAAAATTTGTTTGGAACAGTTAGAATAGAGACATTTTGATGCAGGAAGGGTTATGGGATTTATCAAAATAATTGAGTGAAGCTCAAAATTTTGAATTATAAAAATATTATTCTTTTGAAGAAATTCACACTACTGTTTTTGCTTGTAATGTCTCTAAGGCCTCAGGCCTGGATAGCTTTTGTTTGGTTTCTATCAAGCTAGCTCGGACTTATATCAAATCTGATATGTACAAACTTTTTACATCATTTTATTTTCATGAGTTAGACATTTCTAAATTGAATCTTGCTTAAAAAAAAAAAAAAAATAGCTCGAAGTATTTCCAATTACAGGCTCAATAGTTTTAAACTTATTACATAACTTTTGGCTGATAGGTTGGCAAAATGTATGGATTTTATAATAAGTGATACCCTTCCCAAATTATACATATAAAATAGGAGAGCGTCTAATTGTCCACAGCCTTTTGTCCACCATTTGTCCACAGTTTTGACTTGCGCGAATACTGTAAAATTACTTCTACATACTGTATAATTATATAATATATCACATAAAATATATTAGTTAATTACAAAACATTCAGCAACTATTTGAAGTGGTCTCATGATAGTTAGAAAAAGATTGCAACGATAAAATAAATATACTTTCAAACTATACTTTCAGAAATTACAGTTATAAAAAATTATTGGCAGTTAGAGTTAGTTATTAGTGTCTGCACTGGGTTGAATCTTATATACTGTAAAATTGAATCTTGTATACAGTAAAATTTTCGATTGAATCTTATATACTGTAAAATTGAATCCTGTATATAGTAAAATTTTCAATTTAATCTTGTATACTGTAAATTTTCAATTGAATCTTATATGCTGTAAAATTTCTAAATCTAAACCATAAAATAATACCATGTATATTGTAAGATAAAATGTAAAAAATGCTACATTTCATCTTAAACTACAACCTGCAAAGAATCATGTATACTGTAAAATTTCAAAATATAAACCATAAAAGAATACCATGTATACTGTAAAATTTCAAAATCTATACATACATCCATCATTTGTTCAACAAAAATATGTTCACTACACAAAAAATATGTTCACCACAATGTTTGACTCTACTAATTCTTCAATTCCTACATCTCCCACAATATCGGATTCGGTATTTAAATCGATTTCTACAATCCTAATTTCTGCAACACTATTTACACTTGAATTTTCACTTGTCAAATCTTTATTAAAATCAAAAGCTATTGGGGCAAAACTGTAAAAATCAATACTAAATAATGTTAGACACAAAATATATATATATAATGATGTACATCAAAATGTATTCATAGCACTGTATTTGTATATCTTATATACTGTAAATTACTTAATATAAAATGTAACATACACATATCATAACAAATAATACAAATTGCATATCAAAACATTACTTATATACTATACAATTTGTCACCTATATTGTAAACCAAACCCATTTATAACATAAAATGATATATATAACATTTAAAAAATAACAATATATATCATGTAAAACTAACTTGCGCCAATTTTGTAAAATTCTTAATTCAAAACTGTAACTTATGTAAAATAATCTAATAACAATTTTAACACATAAAGAAAAAATGTCATTTCACTTGCACCAATTCTGTAAAATTCATCATTCAATACTATAACTTAAATAACAAATCTTATAAAAAATGTCATTCAAATTTTCAAACATCCAGAAACTTTTAATATGCACCAATACTGTAAAATTCATTATTAAATGTTGTAACTTAAATAACAAATCCTACAAAAAAATGTACTTCACATTTTTAAAATATCAAAATCATAAATCTAAACTGGAAAATCACAAAATCGTAACATTTCAGAAAGAAAATTTTCAAAATATCATAAATCTACAAAAAATTATAAGAATAAGTGTGACCTTGAGTATGTGGATATCTATGTGCTCCCAATGATACCGGTAGCCGCTTTCTTAATGGAAGTCTTATTCCCACTCCTTCCTTTATTGCTAATGGACTTCAACACCAACGCCTTCTTCATCTTGTCATAGGCGGTGTCATGAAGATCTGGATCGAATAAGGGGAAGGAGAGATCGGAAAGAGAGATCAGAAAGAGAGAAAGAGAGAAAGAGAGATCGAAACTTTTGTTTATATGAGAGAAAGAGAGATCAGAAAGAGAGAAATAAGAGAGAAAGAGAGATTCAATTGAAAGAAGAGAGATCAAAAAGAGAGAAAGAAGAGAGAAAAAGAGATTCAATTGAAAGAAAAGAGAAAGAGAGAAAGAAGAGAGAAAGAAAGGAGAGATGAGAGGCGAGAGACGATCTGTCGTGATTTTATAATTTGAATTTTCATTAAAAAACAATTAGATGTAAGTGGATAAGGTTGTGGACAAATGATGGACAAAATCCAATGGACAGAAATCTTTTCTCATAAAATAGATATGTTATATATCCAAAATGTATAAATTGACAGTTAAAATTTCGTTCATGTAAATTAGGTAAACTTTTTTTATATTATAAGGTTAACAAAGTCTGCAATATGAGGACTGCACAGTAAATTGTTTTTATAATGTCGGATCCATTGTAAAAGAAGTTAAAATTCACCAATATTGCAGGCCCATTACCAGGCTTCATTCTTCAATGCAGCTTCAAAGCCTTCTAATAAGCCCAACATGTCGTTTATTTCAATTCCTTATCCTTGATTTCTTCGGAGCCTTGACGCAACCTTTAAATCCATCCCACCGACCAAATTGGCTTTACGCCTTTACCTTCTTTCATTCTGATAAAAACGAAAGGTTTTAAAATCGGACGAAAGTACCCTTGATTTACTCCTCCCCTCTCAACTAATTAATTTACTCCCAGCGCTTCATTCTCCTGTCTTTCTCTACTCTCTGTTTCATCTAACCGCCACCTCATTCTCTTCTCCAAACCTCTCACTAATACTAATACTAAGCAACAACATCAATCAGTTACTCTCTCTTTCTATTTGACCATCTCCTCTCTCTCTTACCCCACCCCTCCTCTCTTCCTTTTTCTCAGTGGTATAATACAATTCTCTTGCACATGCACATCAACTGTTTGTGAAAATGTCCCTTAGAGATATTGTCACTACCAGCAGCAGATTTTGACGGCTACCCTTCGTACACGTTCTCTAAACAAGCTTTCAACCTCTTCTCTGAACAATGGTAACAGCTCTGCTCTCCCCTGCCACTTCCTTCAAGCCCGTAATTTAGCACCTTGATTGATTATGGTGATTTTTTTCCTTTCCTGAAATTCTGGGGCCCTTATTTGGCACTTGACTTGTAAAATTTAGGAGTCCTCTGACTGTGCATGGGGTGCTTGATAATTGCAGTTGTTAACCCTATAAATTGGTAATTATGAAACTTTGTCTTGTATCTTTTTAGAAAGTTGTGTTAGAGCCTAAATTGTGGAAAATAAGAAGCAAAAGCCCATGCAAAAGGCAGCTTTTGCCCTTGTCAACTACAAGTGAAGCTGGATTATTTAGGAAGGAAATACCAACAACCAGTTTAGTAATATTGAATACAAAAAATTAAAGAATGAGAACACACTAAGAGTATCATTCCAAGGGATATGTCTAATTTATTTGAAAATTTACTAGTTTATGAGGTAATCGGGGTTCTCATAGTTCTTAGGATTAGTGTATGTTACCTCACAAAATCTAAACTTTGTTTGAAGGTTACAAGCATAATGGTGACATAATATTATAATGAATCATGAAAAGGCAATTCATTATTTGATCAAGTATTTACTTCAGCATAATATCGAGCAGGTTACAGTACCAGTTGAAATCAAGGACTCCAATATCAGCTTATTTTGCAATTGAGCTGATCAAGTTTGGTACCGGCATGTTCTGGTTACCACTGTTCATGCACATTATCTACTGCTACAGTTTCAATTTTGAAGGTCAAGTTTAATTTTAGATTTCTTTGGTACCAACCTGGAAAATTTCATCTATTTGTGTTTGACTATTTGCATTGTGCATCACTATTAAGCAAAGGTGGGCATCACGTATCGTACTGATGCCTAACTAGTACTGTTCTATTACCTATAGCCTTTGTCATGTTATGCAAAATTTGGTAACAATTATTTCATTTATTTTTCCCAGGGAATGTATTGATTAATTTTTAGGGCACCATATAGTTGAACAAGGGGAGCAACCCATTTTTAGAGGCTACCAACAGCCTCTAGTGAATCATCTCCAAGGGGCAGTTGTGACCATTTTTAATACATGGCCATGGGGATCCACCAATTGGAGCTGGCTGTAGAAGAACATTGTTGGTCCGGCACTCTTACTATTAAAGATGCTCTTCAATTTTTTGATCGCTTGTTGGCTGCTAAGAGCATCTCTAATCCAGCAATTGAAATTAATTGCTAAATAACAATTATGAAAATTTTAGAAATTAAGCAATCCACTCCTACATTGGTACAATCAACTAAGTAATTGAGAATTAAATACTTGGTCAATAAGAATTAAACATTTGGCTAACTCATCTTTAGAAAATGATTTCTTATTAAGCAATTCTTTCCAATAATTGCTAAATAATCAATAGCCATATAACCCAGCAATTACAAAACAATTGACATGTTAGTATAAGCAATCCATAAGCAATCACCGTTAGAGATGCTCTAAGAGCCCGACACCGTCCATCTATTCCTTTTATCATCTGTTTAAGGCCTTAATTCTTATGAAGAACTCAAACAACCATTATGCAACTGTATTTTCACTCTTTAACCGTTTGAGCCAAACTAAAGGAGTCTCACCCTCACCCAATGTCGTGACCTATACTATATTGATTGACTACTGTACTCGAATGAATTGGCCTGGACTCGGGTTGATTTTCTTTGGACGGTTTATCAGGGAGGGCCAGAGAGCTGATGCTTGCTTCTTCACTCCTGTACTCAAGGGCCTCTGTCATGAGAATAGGATTAGTGAGGCTGCTGCCATGGTGTTACATAAAATGCCTAAGCTGGGTTGCACACCTAACGTGATCTCCTACAACACTATTATTGATGGCCTTTGTAAAGAAGGTGCAATTAGTAAATCATTTAGTTTGTTGGAGCGAATGCTTTCAAAGGATATTGTGCCAGATGTTGTCACATACAGCTCACTTATTAATGGCCTGTGCAAGGAAGGACAAACTGAGAAGGCACAGGAACTGTTGCACTACATGGTTTCACAAGGACTTAAACCTAATGTTGTGACCTGTAATACTCTCATCGATGGGTTGTGCAAGAAAGGGCTTTTGGACAAGGCAGTGGAAATGCTTGAAAAAGGGCATGATCCCAATGTTGGACAAAGCATGGTTTCTAAAGGACATGATCCCAATGTTGTGACCTATACTACTTTCATAGATGCACTATGCAAGGGGGGAAAGCTGAAAAAGCAGAGGAGGTGCTATGTGATATGATTTCTAGAGGAAAAGATCCTAATATTTTAACCTATAATACTCTTATATATGGGCTCTGCAAGATGAACAAACTAGGAAAGGCAAAGAAGGTGCTGAATGAGATGGTTTCTAAGGGATTATTGCCTGACACTGTGACATGCAATATATTTATGGATGCACTTTGCAAGAGGGGTGAAACTGATGGGGCAGAGAAACTACTGTATCATATGCTTGATATAGGTGTCACACCTAATCTTATCACATATAATATCGTTATAAATGGATATTCTAAGTTAGGCTATTGGAAAGGGTCGATAAGAGTTTTCAAGGAAATGATTGATCGAGGTATTCTGCCAAATGAGGTTACTTACATATCAATGATGGATTCTTTGTGCAAACAAGGACAAAGAAAGGAAGCTCAAAAGTTGCTTGTCTTAATGGTAAGGGGGTATAAAACCAGATGTTGTATCATATAGAATTTTACTTATTGGCTATGCAAATTATGGCACAATTGATGATGTGATGAAAATCTTAGATAGAATGCAACTCAATCATGTTGCGCCAAATCTCTCAACTTGCACTTCCTTGCTGAAAGCATATGCAAAGAACAGAAAAGTAGATCAGGCTATGTGCGTGTTGAACAGAATGAAGCAAGAAGGGGTGAAACCCGATATAGCTGCCTCTGCACCAGTATTAGAACTGCTTTTGAAAATGGGGTGAGATGATGATGCGAGAGATCTCATGGATCAGACTGCTAGTAAGCTTAAGGATTGAAGGGCCGAGTTTTGTTGAAGACGGCTCATTTGAATTTAGATAATCATCTGTAATTTGGATAAGCTCACAAAAGACTTGGTGAGCTTTAGAATACCCGAGTTCTACTCTATACCGAAGAGTATCCTCTCCAATATGTGTAAAAGATTCCCTTGACATTATGGTTTGAGATTTACTCTCAGCTGCTTTGAGATTTACTGTTGCTAACTCTGGGGGTGCCTCCTGTATATTTGGTAACTCAGGGTGTTTTCTTGTAATTTTGGAAATCAGGAGGGAGTTTCTGTAATTTTTGCTCGTTGGCAGTTGTTAGCATCTACAGTGTTGCA
The DNA here is from genome assembly GCA_033356055.1 of Carex pumila. Lineage (NCBI taxonomy): Eukaryota > Viridiplantae > Streptophyta > Magnoliopsida > Poales > Cyperaceae > Carex > Carex pumila. The sequence goes on from JARJHM010000316.1 coordinate 22,696, forward strand.
TCGGATGATGTACAGTCTTCTCCCAGGCAGGGGTTGCTTTTGTTATTTCAAACTTGGATCTGCTTTTTTTTTTTTTTTTTTAAAAAAAAAATTTTACTCAGCACTTTTATATATTATACATGCATACGAGCATGTTCCACAAAAAAAAAAAATTTCTTTCGTGTTGACAATGCACTTACTCTCTATGATATGAATATGTATTTTATGACATGCTATATAAGTAAAATCAGATGTCTGGTAAAACAAATTATCTCTTCTTTCAATTACTAGGTCCATAAAAATATTAGGGGCTTTTGTTGCTCCAAATTCAAAAAAATTATTAATAAAATGTATTTTTCTCATCAAATTTAGACAACCAATTTGCGTATTTCTCAAGAGTTGCTCAAAGAGTGGGCCTAAAAATAAATCCAAAAGGTCATATAAATGAAAGTGTATAACATAAAAATAAAAAAAAACATAAGTGACAAATATATAACCTGAAGTCCTGATTTTTATCTATAAAATAAAAATAAAGAAAATATAAGTGAGAATTTCATCCATACCATAATTTCTCTAAAATTTTGAAATCTATCATGACCATTGGTAAAGTTAGCAGATCAAAACTAATTCACTAGCACTTGTGTGGTAGATATCCAAATGTTGGAAAATAATGGGTATAGATGAAATTGTGTTTTTTCACTTTATGTTTTTGTTTTCTCTTCCACTAAAACTAGGTCTGCACTCTGAACTCTGAAGTGTCGCGTGAGACTTCTCCAAACCTCACTATACGAGATCAGTTACTCTCCCTTTCTATTTCACTGGTCACTAATCATATTTCCCCATCGCCTCCTTCATCTCTTCTTCAGACGCCTTCCTCACAAATTCGTCTCTTACCCCAATCCAATGCAGATGGTCTAATAGAACCTTCTTGCACGTCAAGTGTTTGTGAAAATGTCCCTCAGAGATAATCTCACTTCCACCGCCAGATTTTGACGGTTACACTTTATACACGTTTCTAAACAAGCACTCAACCTCCTCTGAAATGCAAGAATGAAGAAGACAGAATGGAGTCTCTCTTTAACCATGGTAAAACGTCCGCCCTCCTTACCACTTCCTTTAGGCCAGTAATTTAGCACCTTGATTGATTATTCTGATTTTTTTTTTCCTGTCCTCAAATTCTGGTTCCCTTGATATATAAATTTAGCACCTGATTGATTACGAGGTGCGTGATAAATTGTCCCAAAGAGACCGTACATGGATTCAATTGTTTGAACCTTTCCGTTGGAAAGTAATTTCGCCTTCATTCCGCAAATGGAGAAATAACACATAAAACCAATTAATTGCAGTTGTTATTGTTAACCCTATAAATTGGTAATTCTGAAACTTTGTTTTGTATCTTTTTAATAAGTTGAGTTAAGAGCCTAAATTTTGGAAAATAAGAAGCAAAAGTCCATGCAAAAGACATCTTTTTCCTTGCCAACTATAAGTTAAGCTGGATTATTTAGGAAAGAAACAATGATTGAGGTTATGAACCAACAACCAGTTTAGTAATATTGAATATGAAAAATAAAATAATGAGAATACACTAAGAGTACCATTCTGAGTAATACATCTAACATTCTGAGGGATACTGACAAGCATACTGGAACCATCCAGTTATGCAGATTAGTTAGATTGAGTATACTGGCAACAATTTCAGTGAAGCAATTTATTAGCCTAACAGTTTTCTGTTAAGGCATTGTAATAGATAAGTTGGTTGGCTTTCTGTTAAAGCTTTGTAACAGGAGATTAGTTAGTTAGCTTAGACTCTAAACAAATCATTAAATAGAGGTTATTGTAATTGAAATTATAAGCTAAAATGAATACAAAAGTTCTCAGATCTTATTTCTACTTCTCTCTTTAATCGCTTTAGATACATCTAATTTATTTGAATATTTTCTAGTGCATGTTACTTCACGGCATCTAAACTTGGTCTGAAGGTTACAAGCATAATGGTGACATAATATTATAATGAATCATGAAGGGGCAATTCATTATTGGATCAAGTATTCTCTTAAGCATAATTTATTTATGAGCAGGTTACAGTACCAATTGCAGTCAAGGACTCCAATATCAGGTCCTTTTACTATTGAGCTGATCAAGTTTGGTACTGGCATCTGCTGGTTACCACTGTGACTGCACACTATCTACTGCCACAGTTTCAATTTGTAAGGTTAAGTTTAATTTTAGATTTCTTTGGTTTAGTTATCTCAAGTACCAGTAATTAGTTTATTGGAACATAAATAGGCTGATATTAGAATGCTTATTCGTAAATTACGAGAGGCATCGACTCTGGTATTTGTCCAGTCATACCAAACCTGTATGCCTCACTTTTTTAACATAATATAGTAATTATTTCTAACATCCTCAATATAACACCATCTTGTAAATTGGTCAAAAAGGAAACACAGCTTGTACTATTCTTGGCGATGTTTCAATTTCTAAGGTCAAATTTGAATCTCCGGTTGATATTTTTTTATTCTCTTCTTAAAGAATAAAGAGTAATTAGTTTGTTGGGACCACAAATTAGGCTGGCGGGTGTTCCAATGGTTTTTTTTTTTTTTTTTTTTTTTTGTAACTATGAGAGACATGAACTTTGATATTGGTCAAGCTGTATCGATTCTAGAGGCATGTGCTTCTTACTATGGTATTAGAAATTATAGATTAGATCCTAAATTGTGTTGATTCTGGCCGTACCTAATTGTAGCCTAATAGTATCTGATCTGATTCGAATCGTGTTTGCCAGGTTGTAAAATCAAAGAGTGTCTTCAAGGGGAGTTGTGACCATTTCTAACACAGCCATGGGGATCCGCCAATTGGAACTGGCTTTAAAAGAACGCTGTCGATCAGGCACCCTTACTATTAAAGATGCTCTTCAATTTTGTGATCACTTGCTGGCTGCTGAGAGCCCGACACCGTCCATCTATTCCTTCAATCATCTCTTTACAGCCTTAACTCGTATGAAGAACTCAAACAACCATTATGCAACTGTCTTTTCACTGTTTAACCGCTGGACCGAACCTAAAAGGGTCACAGCCTCACCCGATAACTGCACCTATTGTATCCTGATTTCCTACTGTATCTGAATGAATCGGCTGAAACTAGGCTTGGTTTTCTTGGGGCAGTATATTAAGGGTGGGGAGAGAGCTGATCCTGGAATCTTCAATCCACTACTCAAGGGCCTCTGTTATGAGAATAGGAGTAGTGAGGCTGTTGCCATGGTGTTACATAAAATGCCTAAGCTGGGTTGCATGCCTAACGTGATCTCCTACAACACTGTTATTGATGGCCTTTGTAAAGAAAGTGCATTCAGTAAAGCATTTAGTTTGTTTGAGCGAATGCTTTCAGAGGGTATTGTGCCAGATGTTGTCACATACAGCTCACTGATTAATTGCGTGTGCAAAGAAGGACAAACTGAGAAGGCACAGGAACTATTGCACTACATGGTTTCGCAAGGACTTAAACCTAATGTTGTGACATATAATACTCTCATCGATGGGTTGTGCAAGAAAGGGCTTTTCGACAAGGCAGTGGAAATGCTTGAGAGCATGGTTTCTAAAGGGCATGATCCCGATGTTGTGACCTATACTACCTTCATAGATGCACTATGCAAGGAGGGGAAAGCTGAAAAAGCAGAGGTGTTATGTAATATGATTTCTAGAGGAAAGGATCCTAATATTTTAACCTATAGTGCTCTTATAGATGGGCTCTGCAAGATGAACAAACTAGGAAAGGCAAAGAAGGTGCTGAATGAGATGGTTTCAAAGGGATTATTGCCTGACACTGTGACATGCAATATATTTATGGATGCACTTTGCAAGAGGGGTGAAACTGATGGGGCAGAGAAACTACTGTATCATATGCTTGATATAGGTGTCACACCTAATCTTATCACATATAATATTGTTATAAATGGATATTCTAAGCTAGGCTATTGGAAAGAGTCGATTAGAGTTTTCAAGGATATGATTGATCGAGGTATTTTGCCAAATGAGGTTACTTACAGATCAATGATGGATTCTTTGTGCAAACAAGGACAAAGCAAGGAAGCTCAAAAGTTGCTTGACTTAATGGTAAGGTGGGGTATAAAACCAGATGTTGTATCATATAGAATTTTACTTATTGGCTATGCAAATGATGGCACTATTGATGATGTGATGAAAATCTTAGATAGAATGCAACTCAATCATGTTGCGCCAAATCTCTCAACTTACACTTCCTTGCTGAAAGCATATGCAAAGAACAGAAAAGTAGATCAAGCTATGTGTGTGTTGAACAGAATGAAGCAAGAAGGGGTGAAACCGGATTTAGCTGCCTCTGCACCAGTATTAGAACTGCTTTTGAAAATGGGACGAGATGATGATGCGAGGGATCTCATGGACCAGACAATTGGTAAGACTAATGATTGAAGTGCTTAATCCTCTTTTCAACATATAGCTTATTTGAATTTAAATGATCAATTTATGTATTTTTGCGCAGTTTGTTGCTCCATTTAGTGTTACTTGTAACAATAGAAGTGTTCGTGAAAAAGTGCTGGACAGATTCTTTTTATATTTTTGGGTGATTCAATTTTTTGCAGCCGCACTTCTGACCTGCTTTTTTAGTGCTTTGCATTCTAGTCTACTTGTCTTTATTTTTTAATGCCATTCAGATAAAACCCGCATTGTATCCAAATTCAATGTTGTAAATAAGGCTGTGTGTGTCATGAACATCAAGTACAATTGCTTTTAATTGAAGTGAGATATCTCTAGCATTTCACATTTGATTGTCGAAATTTGTATCAATTTGATATGGGAAATGTTTTTCAGTCCTATGCATGTATCATGACCATTAATTTTAATTGATGCATACAATTTTTTATACATTGAAAAGATTAAGCATAAATTTGTGTATTTTAATTTGTTAACTGTGCAATATATACAATTTATTTTATTAGGTACGATTTATATATCAATTTAAAAAATATAAGTTATTCACAATTTTGACCATTTAGTAAATTAGAATCCATGCCAACGCATTAAAATTGCTGTGGTGCATCAAAAATCGTGTATCATGTATATGCATCATAACGCTTACTCTTGTTAGCAGACCTCGCTTCATGACTATATAAATATCATATTTGTAATTTAATTAGTAATAAATTGTTAATGAGAGGACAATATCCAAATTTTGTATTGTATAGACAGTTTCATGGCCTAAACTATTTTTTCATTATCTTTTTTTTTTTTTTAATTTCTTATCTCTTGTGGTGGTCAACAATTAAAAAACTATTCTCAAAGTACTTAATTTCTATACTTCTCCTTCTCTAAATTCAGGCCAGATTCTTCATTACTATTCTTCTTCTTTTTTCTTTTTTGAGGAAAGAACAAGGATCTAGTCCCTGTTTCATTGATAAGATAGTTCTTACAACAAAGAACTTACAAGCAAATTACAAAAACAAACCTCCTCAATGAGGATTGAGCTATAAAAAAGATGGTAAAATCGGAAATTGAAAATAAAAAATATAAGCAAATTTGTTCATAATGGCGTCGTTTTCCCGTTGTATTGATCTCCAACTGTTGGAGTAGTACCACGCTTGTGTACCTCCATTCGATGAACACCTGCTCCAGTAATTGGTGCGACGAGCTCTCCTTGTCGCAGAATAGCCTCATACATGCTTCTCTTTACAGTATAGACATCTTTCCTTGACTGTGTCCTATCCATAATTCTCTGTATTGTCTCGGTACTGGGTCCCCTTACCCAATAAGCATGTTCATTACTATTCTATTATTTTAATTTTTTCATACCTTTTCAATGATTCCACTGTGATATATTAAATTTAAGTGTCTGTGATTTCATTTTGTTAAAGAATACAATTTCAAATTTTTTCGGGTAGTTTGTTTTCGACTTAAGAGTTGTGATCTTTGATTTAACCCTTTGGTGTTATAGAACTTATGTTTTAACCTAAAACATCACCAATTAATATCACAACATAAAATGCCGTAAACATCGCAACATAATATGTCATAATCATCTGAATACAACTTGAAAAAATAAGTTCCAAATATCACAGTCTCTGAATCATAAGCAAATAAACAAAAACGCCCAAGACATGCACACATCCATATCTAGCAAATGTCGTGGGCCACCTAATTAATTGTCCTAATAGAGCCACCCCCTCCTCAAGAGACCTTGTAATTGATCTCCTCCAACTGTTCCACCAGGCGGCTATCTAAGGACTGGAGCATCTTGCGAAGCTCAGTGAGTGCCTTATCCTGAGCATCCACCCGCTCTCCCATCTTCCGGAACTGCTCATCGACTATCCTCTCCATTTCATTCCCACTAGAACTCATTTCTTTGTGCAACAGCTTAGCAGCCTTCATTTCAGATTTCCTTATAGTAAACTCGTCTTGGATCGCAGTTTGCCCCTCCTTAGTCCTAAGCCAAGTGTTTATGTTCCAAATATCGACTACAGTAAGGCTACCGGCACTGGAAATAATCCCCTTCTCAAAAGCATGTGCCATTAGTTGAGGAAATATTTCCCTCCTGACTAGGAGATGTAAGAATTTTTGAATCTTTCCAAATTGTTCGACAAATCCTCTGAATGTGCAATCATCAGTATTTATGCCAATCTTCTTGTATGGTTCGATCATGGTTGCTAATTTTGCCTCAAGTATAGCATCGCTTTCTTCTTGGGAAGACATATCTATTATGTGGTAAGTTCTTCAAATTTTCTGTATCACATAAGAGACAAAATTTAGAAATTCAAATTAATTTAATTAAATACTAATCCTTGTAAAATAATAAATAAGAGATACAAGGAAAAAGAACATCACTGTATTAAAAAAGGGTTTAATTAATAGTATCTTTTAAACATCGTTGTTAGTTATTGGGGCATGTTGCTCTACATGATGTTAGGACTTGTCTTGTAAAAATTGGTACCAAACAATGCATAGAGTTTACCGTACTGGCTGCATGCACCTCATACTAAATTACTAGCATGGTGACATTCATAGTACAAACTACAAACCTCTTAAGCAGCATAGTTAATTATCAGTAGCCCAGTAAACGTTAAATCCGACACTAAAGGAGAAGGGGGGATTATCCTCTACCGTGCAGCACACTCCCCGGGAACCTATACAGGATTTTAGTACAAATCTAAACAAATTTGAATATATCACAAAATAAAATGGATCGCTGGATACTTGGATGGTGCACTGCGCATGTGCATATGATTGCAGATCCCAAGCCAAAGGCGTAGAGATTTGTCAGAAAATTCAGTATTATTTTCCAGTAAAACTGAACAAGTACAGGAAATGATGCATTCAAGATTTCTATGAGTTTTTTCACTTGTTGAAGCATGATTTGGTTTTCTGGTACCGATCTTTCTGGTACAGTCTCTGTTATCTGGTTGCTGATTTGGAATTTTTCCTTTTGTGGTAGAAAACTGATAAGGACAGTTTCTCTACTTGAGGGTTTCTTTGCTGGTTCTTTTGTGGATTTTCTGGTATGTAATCAGATCTTCTGATTTTTGTTTTGTTTTGGTAACTGTTGCAGGTTCTTACTGCCCAGTGCTTTGGTGGCCTTTAAGGCTCTTGTTTTTCTGATTGTGGATCAGTGCTCTGATATTATATTAATTTTTATGATTCTGAAGAGATTAATGTTATTAAATTATCAGAGTATATGTTTACACTGTTCCAATGCTCTATGTATACAAAGAATTCTAACGGCTCTTTTATTGTACCGTTGGTACTGTACAGTGTACCATTGCTATTATTCTTAGTCTACTTTATTCAATCTAATTAATCAGTGATGGATGGCTGAGATCAATCCATATTTTTAACAATTTTAATATTCAATAATTACTAGATTTATAGAGTAACGGGTATGAAATAGCTCTTACTCATATTCTTATCTGATAAGCTAATGATTTTTTTTTCTTACCTATATATAAGAATACCTGTTTAACAAAAACAAATTCTTAGTTTCTTACCCATACCCTCCTTATTGTATTTGATATATACGAGTCGGGTAAACGGTTAAAAGGGTTTCATTGGCACCTCCTTGTTTCAGTTTTGAAGCAGATGACTATACATGTTTCCATATTTTAGAATTTTATTTCAAAATTTATACCATGAGCTATAATATGCTTTCCTCAGCTTGTTCGGTAGAATTAATTAACTAGTTGTAAAGGGAAACGACTGCGCACTGGCAAAGGAAATCTGATTTTAATTATGAAATATAAATTTAGTAATTCAACAATGAATATTGAACTATTCTTTAATTTTTTGAGATGAAATAAGGTCAAGCCATCCAACTTTAATTTTTCAGTCAATCCAATGGTGAGTGGTTTTATTATTATAGGATTATAGCTGCAGTTGCCAGTTGGTCAATGGAAATTGGAATGAAAAACGAACTACTGAATTCAAAATCAAAATATTCCCTTTTAAATAGGAGCAATGCTTAATATCAATATATACATTAATTATACAGTGCTTACTTGAAAGCTCTTTGAGGTGCTCCTTAGACGAACTCAGCTCTGAGATTCTTGTCCCGAAGAATTAAATCCGGAATGAGATGGTTGTAGATGGTAATAGCATTAATGGAAGAACTGACCCTCCTAGAGCTCTCTAATTTGAACCCAAGGGGGGATTTTATTCTTTCCTTCCATGTAAAGAAAAGTAGAGTTTATGCTTCTTACTTTCACAAGTGCGCGCGCACTTTCACAAACATCCATCTTTCTTTCTTTCTTTCTTTTTTAAAGAAAAAAAAAGTAAAAGTTTGGGTGCTTTGAGAATTAAGAGGGGATCGGATTCGGATCGGATTTCAACATATGGATGGTAACAGCTTCATCCAATCAAACCATACAATTAATATTAGAGGGTAAAGTACGTAATTTTGAAGTCCCACATGACCACCGTCTAAATTTACGAAAAACCATGCAGCAAAGTAGCACAACATATGTAACATGTTTCATTATTAAGAAATGTACAAAATATGACCTTCAAAAAAAAAGAAATGTACAAAATATGTCATGTTTGAGAAATATATTAGTCTTCTAATTGATTAGTTTTCAAGGACAAATGAATCATTCTCTATTTCCAACGCTTACACAATCATATCCTTAAATATTTGTGTAGTTGTCAGAAGTAGAACAATGACTCATTTGTCATCGAAAACCGACCAATTAGAAGACTCACATTTTTCTGAAAAATGATTCATATTTTTTTTGTTTTTCTTAATAAAGTGTAAAATGGATACTTGATTAATTTAAAATAAGTTTTAATAGAAATGACAATAAAATAGGTAAATTTGTGAGTTTTTAAATTTTAGAAGATAAATATGATATTATGAATTTTAGAGGGGAAAATACATAAAATTCGCCCAAAAATAATGGGGTATTTTAATCTACTCATGGTAGTATTATTTCAACTGTCATAACTTCTTATAATATAATTAATGTGTGATCATTTATTAATTATCTAATTTTTATAATTGTTAGATGTTCTTTTCTCTTGTCTTTTGATTTTGTGTAAAAGAGGTATTTCTTCCAAACGACATATAATAATCTAAAAGCTAAAAAAAAAAAAAAAATAGCGGAGCATAAATAGTTTACAAGAATATACATCAATCAAAGTTTCTAGCAATTAAGGTATAAGTATATACCTTATTATTGTTTTTTATAAATCTAAGAATAATATATGTAGGGAAGAAAATAGAGTTTTAATAATATAATAAAATAATTTATCCTTATAGTATTTTTCAAAATATGAAAGATGTGACGAAAAATAAATAAATATGGAAGAATATTGATTTGTATTATAAATCTAATTTTAATATAAAAAAAATCTAATAATATTGTATGAGATAGAAGAAGCTTTCAAATCGAATAATTTATTTATAAATAGAATGCTCAAGGAAAGTACATCCTATTATAATAAATGTATGAAAGTGAATTAATTTAAGGAAAGTAATTAACGAATGTTAAAATTGTCGACAGATTAAAATATTCGATAATATTGTACTAATTAAAAAAGAGAAATGAGGGACCTAACCATCTCACAAGCCCAATTAAGTCGCTAACGACTTTATTTTATTTTTTTTGCTTTTTGCTTCAATAAAGTTACGAGGAATAAAGCTTCAAGCTAGCTGGACTTGTGTACCTTTGACCCCTCATTTTCATTCATTAATGGTTAGAAACTTTTGAAAAAATAATAAATTAATGAAGATTTCATTTTTTTTTTTTTTGGCAAAATAAAAATAGTAGGTTTGTTTGACAACTTGAATTCCGAAAATATATCATCAATCTAAGTGGCTCGAAAAGACAATTTTGACTATTATGTGGAGATATAATCTTTCTGGTACTATTTTAATAGCTTTATTGATTGATTGTGGATATTTTTTGTGCCAGCTCTACAGGTTATTCAATTTATCATTCACACAAACTTTTTTAGCATTGGAATGCTACTCTTCTAGTGACCATGATTACTTGACTATTATTTAATACTAATTATCAAAAATAAAGTTTAAAATTAGATTAAACAAAGAGAAAATGAAAAGGTTTGTTTGTTTTTAGTGGGAAAATGAGATATTTCAAAATTTTATGATGGGTATGACAACGATTACCCTTTTAAAGTCTATAAAAACTTTGAAATATTGAGATCTCTGTCCTTTCTATTTTCTGATATTTTTTTGTTATTTATCTAGAATTTTATTTAAATATAAAAGTTTCCGGAAATAAGAAACCGAGTATTGCATAAATCTCTTTTGACTCGTAGTTTCGCATTTTGTTTAGAATTTTTAATAAACCGAATTCCGCTTTTTAATTCACGCTTCTATTTATAGAATGTTGAATTTCATTTCCATTTCCTTTGAACTATGAAGAAAAAACAAATGAATAACTTTGTAAGCATAAATATTCGAAAGGACAAAAAAAAAATGATATAGCATGCACAATTTTTTTTTTTTTTGAAGAAAGCCAATAATTTGCCCGTTTCATATATTGAAGCTAACATAATATTACAGGATACTAAATGTTAGTTGCCTGCTTAATGCATCCTAGGAATACTGGCAAGAAAACAAAATAGCTAGCATTTTTGACACCACTAAGAGGTGTACACAGACATAGTCCAAGATCAAAATATGCAAAAACATAGTTTAAACTAGAAAGTAAACTAGATAATGTGCACACATGCATAGTCATAACAAAATAACAGAGAGGTTCACTCATCATCTTCTCCTGTCACCCAATCCAGCATAAGCACATCTTCAAGATCTAGCACTTGAAGAGGAATAGCATCAATATCTTGTGGCAGCCATAGCTGTGTAGCTTCCCGCACTTCCTGCTTAACTGTACCTGTCCAATTAGCATGCACAAATTGTATTATTTAACTCATGTAATTCAAATTCTTTACTTTTTGGTGAGTCATATATACACACGTATGAAGATTTGGTTTACAACATGATTATAATTGAACTCAAAAATTTCCTTCTCGTTTAGACTTAAAAGGCAAAATGTATTGAAATAATTTGGATTATAGAGGAAATACACTAAATAAAATTCATAATTACAAAAAAAAGTAAATGTGTCAAATCTGAATATGGATGTATGTATAAAACTTAAATAAGTTTTATTAGATTTATAAATCCTAGTTTTAATTTGAATTGGATTAAAGTATCATTTTGATCAGCATGTTAATTTGATTTGAACAATTTATAATTATTAAGTCAAAAGTATTTGCTTGACAGTGAATATAAGGTTTTCGTCGGATATATACCAAAATTTGCATGACATATTTGCTTTTTTCATCTCTTTTCAATCTAATTCATTATATCACTTCAATTTTGACAACATTTGTACTTCAAATTATTTATTTAACTCATATAATTGTGCTTATTATTTTACTCATATAATTCAAGTTCCTTAAATTGGTGTGCTATATCTACAAACATATATATTTGGTTTGTGACGTGATTATAATCGAACTTGAAATTTTTTCCTTGTGCAGATTTAAGGACAAAATATATCGAAAATTTTCCTTCTTGTGCAAACTTCTTCCTTTTGTTCAAATTAAAATCTCCAACCACTTTTGCATCAAGCTATATTTCATACTATAGTTTGATAAACATTCAACTATCTTAATTTTATTTATGTCTATATGAAGTTTTTTTTTTTTTCAAATTAATACGTTATGGTTAAGTCTTCAAAGTTTTTATCAACTATTTTTTGTCAGTCCGATTCAATTTAATTTTTCAATTTTCTTAATGGAAATAGTAATGCTTCTCGCTCGCTTCATTTGATATGTTCCCATTATAGAGAAAATGCACAAGGGACTCGAGTTCAGGTAAAGATATCTGTTCAGGAAAGTCGGCAGCATCTGGATTTGACAATAAATTGTTTTTATAATGTCGGATCCTTTGTAAAACAGGTTACAATTCACTAATATTGGCGGCCCATTAACCATTACCAGGCTTTATAACAATATCTGTATGGAGCTCCAAAGCCTTCTAAAAATCCCAACTTGTCTTTTATTTCAATTCCTTCTCCACCTTAAATCTCCTCGAGCATCTTTTATGAACTCGAAGTAAACTTAAATCCCCCCAACCAAATCGGCTTTCCCTTCTTTCATTCCGATCTACTTCTCCGGCACTCTAAGGGTCTGATCGGAACGGAGTCCACTCCCAACAAACGAGAAAGAGAATTCTCATTCTCGTGAATTTTCTGATCGGAGTGTCAAATGAGACGGGAATAGAGACGATTCGACAGGATTTGAACAGCCCCAAATCATGCTGAGAAATCGCGGGAGAAAGCATGGTTATTTGACTTTACTGTAATATAGATGTGCATTAATCCTGTTCAAGTTTTGCAGATGGCAAAGGGGAGCATCGATGGAATAAAATGTGCACTTTATTTTTTAGCAAACTGATGATGATGGACATCGTAGAGTGAGAGAGAAGGGGGTGAAGATGTTATTCATGACATCGTAGAGAGAGAGAGAGAGACCTAGTCAATTATGTTATGACTTAGTCAATTATGTTATAGTTTGTATTATGTTGGTAGTTCTAGATGTATTATTTTGGTCAAATGTCAGTTGACTTTTCTTATTTATTTTTCATATCCAAATTGTTTTGCTTCCTTCTCCATATTTGTTGATCCAAAGATTATCAATAATTCAGTAAAAATGCATTTAAGTGTGCTTAATATGTTCATCCAAAAATCCATATTTTTTTTGCATTAATTCGGCGACATCTTGTAGATCTCGAATTCGATAGATTTGTGAATTTACCTGTAAAATGATGTATAAAAAGTGATGTTAGCCTTATTACATCATATTAATATAATCGTGAATTAATAATATTAATATGATGTTAATAAGGCGTTATCCCATCAGAGAGAACGAGGGAGTGCAAGGAAGGGGGCGCTTATCAAGAATGGCGAGGAGCAAGAGAAGGGTCGTAACTTTGTATTGCGAGGATTTAATATAAACACTAATTTATTTTTCTTCTTTTAAAGTTTTTTTCAAGAGAGTTTGGATACCGGTGACAACCTCGCGCTCTCTGTCTATTTTTCTTATACCGGCTGACTTTGCTCATGTTGCTTCTAAAGTGACCCTAGATGCCTCATGTTGCTTCGCACTGGGCATTTTTCTTCGTTTTCTGTCATTTCTTGCAAATTAAAATCAAATAAACGCAGTAACTTGATTCTAAATGTATTCTATTCATTTTATATTTAAAATACAAGATATTTGATATAAATTTATGACAAAAATTAGATCAAATGTGTATATAATTTAGATCTATCAGCTACAGTTCAAAACTTCTGATATCCTAATATAGTTCATACAAGCAGAATTATAAGATGTGTAGCGATCTATTACATAAATTGACCGATTACAAGGCCGATGATAAAAAACATACAAAACAATAACCCTAGTGTGATCCACCAGATAAGAAAAGGCTGATGATTGGTAGATAATTGCTGAGATTTGTCTCCATTTAGCGTGGAACTACTGTTACAAGGTGGCAATGGTAACCCGCAGAGACCCGAATTATTCTCAAATGCATATTCTGGAAATGTAACCAGAGAACCTTGCTCAGGTATGGGCCCGCTGAACCGGTTGTTTGACAAATCCAACCATGACACGGACAAGGCTGATAAGGAAGAAGGTATATTGCCATCCAACATATTATGCGATAAATCGAGCATTATTAAGCTAGCCATGCCTCTCAATTCTTGTGGCAACGATCCCTTCAAGTTATTGTTCTCGAGATTCAAGGACAGTAAATTTTGCATTGTAAAAATCTCAGTTGGAATTTGGCCATCGAGCAGATTGTATGACAAATTAAGTATAACTAATGATATGTTATTTCTAGTGGCATGGCCAGTTTTTCTAATATAAGTCGGAGAATTCTCTCCCAATAAGCTATTACAACTTGTACTTAGCACGCGTGTCATCAGGTTGTTATACCGGATCCCATCAAACTTCACAAAGAAAAACATACGGTGGCATAGCCTATCATACGCAATATAATCAAGTGACATCTTAGCAAAGTATAGCCCTTCATCCAGATATTCAGGCAAAGCCGTACCAAGTATTTTTGCCAAAGAAGGTGGAATGGACCCATTGAGTTGGTTGCTACTCAAATCTAATACTTTCATGTGCTTACAGTCACCAAGCTCTGGTGGTATCGACCCAGTGAAGGTATTATTTCTAAGTATTAACATCGAAAGTTTTTCTAGCTTACCAATCCAAATGGGTATCGGGCCTGAAAGTCGGTTGCTTGCTAGAGAAATCCAGTTGAGGTTGGTGCAATTCGCAAGCGTATCTGGTATTGTACCAGTTAGGCTATTGTAGTCCAAGATTAGGAGTCTAAGTGACTTGAGGGATGAGAGTGCAGTGGGTATCTCACCATTCAAGTTATTTCCCCACATTGTAAGTTCCTTTAACTTGAGGAGGGACCCTAGAGAACCGGGTATGGGCCCAGAAAGCAAGTTCAAGCTCATATCAAGTGAGATCAAGTTAGTACAATTGCTTAGGGAATGAGGTATGGACCCAGTAAAATAGTTATCTTGTAAATGTAACACTTTTAATCTAGATATACTACTGGTGCAAAAATGTCGTGGTATCAAACCTGAGAACTCGTTCGCACTAATATTCAATAACTCAAGGCTTCTAAGCTTTGAAATGGATTTGGATAAACTACCATTGAAGTTATTAAATGCCAACTCTAGAAATTGGAGTTTGGTAATCGCAACCAGGGACCGCATGGGGAATTCACCAGAAAAATTATTCATGGAGAGGCTCAGAGTGACGAGATTCGTGCATGCCTCTATGTCAGGCGGGGCCACACCAGTAAAATGGTTTGATGAGAGGTTTAGATAAGTTAAATTTAGACATCTTGAGAACGTACCTACTGGTACGGTACCAATGAGTTGATTGGAAGATAGGTCAAGATATTGCAAAGAGGTGCAATTGGTAATTTGTGGTATGGTGCCTTCAATGGTGTTATTGGAGAGGTCTAGTTTTTTGAGTCGCATGGTGTAGTTTGCAAGGGTTGAGATGGATCCAATGAGATTGGTAGAACGGAGAGAGAGGACTTCTAGCTTTCCTAGAGAGAGGATGTAAGCTGACACTGAACTGAAGTCTGCTCTGAGTGGCAGCCCTTGAATCGTCAGAGAGGACACGTGGCTTCCTTCACATGTTACGCCTTCAAATTCACACACTTCATAAGTGCGGTTCCAGTTGGATAACAAATTAGGATTTGGGAGAGAATTTTTGAAGGAAATTAGAAGATCAATTTCTCCGGCCATAGCTGATAAACCGCACAAAAAGAGAAGATGCAATAGACAACACAACGTAAGTGGAACCATTGTATGCTGCACTCCTTTAGTCATCTCTCCTATGCTTGTTTATATATGATTTTTCTCTTTTGGTACATATCCGTTGCAAAGCATCTATTTAAATAAAGATAGATTAATTGATGCTTGCTAACGTCCAGAACTAGTCAATAGACTTCTATAGACCGTAAAAAATTAAAAAAAAAACTGATTGCTAGTCAAAGAATGAAAGAAAGATTATTGAGGTCGACATAATACACACAGTTGTTGATTAAGTCAAGGATCCAGAGTGTCCACTAAAAAAATTCACGGTGGTCGTTTAGTCAATGTCCATGTAAAGTGGGGTCCAACAGCCATTTCTTGTTAATAAATTTAGAGAGAGAGAGAAAAAATTGAATACCTGATTTTCCATATCACTTTAATTTTCATACTTTTTTTAATCTAATTGAATACCTGATTTCCAAAAAAAATAAAAAAGGAAAAACTCTCGAATACCTACAAATAATAAATTTCCTCATTAAGCCAAAGCCAGACCTTACAAGTATCATACCTGTCTAGCGGTTTTGTTTAATAACTGCAAGTTTTGTTTTCTTTATTTGAAAAGGCAACTCATCCTGATTTTTTTTAAAATACCCTCCAAAAAAAAATATTTTTAAAAATAATCAAATTTCAGCCAAATTTTTAAAAATAGCCAAACCATGGATTTTTTCCGGGCCCCGAAAAAAAAATTTTTATTTTTTATTCCGAGCACGGATATTTTCCGCGGCCTGGATTTTTATTTTTTTTTAATTTTTTTTTAAAGTTTGGAGTTAGGAAAATAATGTTTTTTTGGAATTTTTTTTCCAACTTTGTACCTCTTATTAACATAACAAAACACCTCCAAAAAGCATGAAAATTTATCAACATGCATTCTTGACTTCATAGAATAAAACTGTGAAGCTTTATACAAAATCTCAAAACAGATCATGTGATATCGGCTCTCAAAAATTGCCCAAATTGTTGCCCAAACTGTTGAAGGAGTGCTTCTGAGCCCAACTTTGCACCTCTGATTAACATATCGAAACATCTTAAAAAATCATGAAAATATACCGACATGCATTCTTTACTTCATAAAACAAGACTGTGAAGTTTTATATAAAATCTCAAAACAAATCATGAGATATAGAATCTAAAAAATTGCCCGAACTACTGAAGGAGTGTTTCTGAGTCCAACTTTGCACCTCTGATTAACATACCAAAACACCTTCAAAAATCATGAAAATTTACTGACATGCATTTTTGACTTCATAGAACAAGACTATGTTAAGCAGAGATGCAAAGTTGGGCTCAGAAGCACTCCTCCAGTAGTTCGAGCAATATTTGAGAGCCGATATATCACGATCTGTTTTGAGATTTTGTATGAAACTTCATAATCTTATTTTATAAAGTTAAGAATGTTTGTC
The DNA here is from genome assembly GCA_033356055.1 of Carex pumila. Taxonomy (NCBI): domain Eukaryota; kingdom Viridiplantae; phylum Streptophyta; class Magnoliopsida; order Poales; family Cyperaceae; genus Carex; species Carex pumila. The sequence goes on from JARJHM010000316.1 coordinate 39,973, forward strand.
GGTAAATTTTTATGTTTTTTGAAGGTGTTTTGTTATGTTAATCAGAGGTGCAAATTTTTATGCTTTTGTCATCTCTCCTATGCTCGTTATATATGATTTTCATCTTCTGGTACATTTCCGTTGCAAAGCTTTTATTTAAAATGAATTACAGATGGCGTGTAAAGTTCTCATGCGTTGTTGTCTATTGATGCTGTGCTAACGTAATTACTAGTCAATAGACCTCTATAGACCGTAAAAAATAAAAAATAAATCTGATTGCTAGTCATAGAATGAAAGAAAGATTGCGGTCGAGATAATACACATAGTTGTTGATTAAGTCAAGGATCGCGAGTGTCCACTCAAAATTCGTGGTGGTCGTTTAGTCAATGTCTATGTAAAGTGGGACCCAATAGACATTTCTTGTTAATAAATTTAGATAGAAAAAAAATTGAATACCCGATTTCCCATATCACTTTAATTTTTATATTTCTAGAATATCTGATTTTCCAAAAAAAATATAAAAAAAAAACTCTCGAATACCTACAAATAATGTTCTTGATTAAGCCAGAGCCAGACCTTACAAATATTTTTTGTAGTTATAACGTTACAGATATCCTTGATTTATGGAAATTCTGTTTCTTTGCTTTGGGTTTTTATTTAAAACTTTTTTTAGGAAAAAAATAATAATTCAGTTCAAGTATCATACCAGTCTACTGTCTAGCGGTTTTGTTTAGTAACTGCAAGTTTTGTATTCTTTATTTGAAAAGGCAACTTATATATATATGTGTGTAAAACTAATATACACTTAAGTGTACCATACACTTAACCCTAGGACCGTACAATTTTTTTAAAAGTCATGTAGATTATTCAAAAATAGTGCAGCGCGAATCTCAAAGCTAATCCTAGAGTTCTAGGGTTAAGTATATGATTCAATCGGTACACTTAAGTGTATATTAGGTTGACTCTCTATATATATATATATAGAGAGAGAGAGATGGACTTGGATGAGACGCAAAGCACTACACGTTTGTATTTCACGCCATATTTTTATTTTGAAAGTCCAAAAAAACGATCCGAACCATTAGATGTGATCTCCATATTGAAATGTGCTTAGAGACCAAACTTTATATTGTTTGAAATTTTTTTACTATTTATTAAGCCACTTTGAAAATCTGAAAATCCGGGTGAACAGTAAAAACAGTAAAAATTTCTGGACCACCGGATCAATAATTTTCAAAGTGGCTTAATAAATAGTAAAAAAATTTCAGAAAATGTAAAATTTGGTCTCCAAGCACATTTCAATATGGAGATCGTGTTGACGAGCTTAATGTTTAGATTCTGCAAGGATTCTAATTTACTGATTTTTTTTCGGAAAGATGCTCAGCCGTTGAATTTCCAAATTGCACATAGATGAATTTTTCAAATTATTCGCTTCAACACTTAATCATGCACTAGTCGCACCGCATATGATCCCAATGCCAGTAGAATACATGCCGCACGCGTGGACCGCGCCTCTGAACAACGCACAGCGCCTGCGGACTGAGACTGTTTTCTTTTATGCTGAAGGCGGGATTCGAACCCAGTTGGATTATGTTAATGCCAAAACTCTTACCACTACACTAGAGTTCACATGTGTTATCTTGTAGATGAATATAGAATTTAACTATTTTTCTCTACAAATTTGACTTAAATTATAATTATATGAATATCATATATAAAATAATAAATATATATATATGGTGCTATGGATAGCTAAGAGGTCTCCCGTGCTACGGCTCAATATTCGACTTTTCAAAATTCTAACAGTCGATCCAAATCATTCATCTTATTCTCCATATTAATATGTGCTCGGAGACCAAATTTTACATTTTTTGGAAAAATTTTACTATTTTTTTAGATTTATTGAAAATTGCTGTTTTTCAGACAATTCTGGACCATAAAAAACAGCGATATTCAATAAATCTAAAAAATTAGTAAAAAATTTCCAAAAAATGTAAAATTTGGTCTCCAAACACATTAATATAGAGAACAAGATAAACAGTTCGGATCGACCATTAGGATTTTGAAAAGTCAAATATTGAGCCGTAGCATGGGAGGTCTCTTAGCAACCCATAGCATATTAGCCAAATCCTATATATATATATTAATAGCCGTATCGCCGTATCCGTATCATATCAGTATTATTATTGTTTTGAGATTTATGCAGCACGTATTTGAACGGTTGATTTTCAAAAAAGTCACGCAAATAATGAAATAATGAAACGCTTGATCTTCTTCATTTTATAATATTTTATAATAAAATAATTTATTACCGTTCCAATGCACGGGTATGATGCTAGTACATACTAAATCCCTAAAGGCCCAATTATGCTCCCAAGAAGAATAGATTTCATGTACCCTCCCGTAGGAGGACTATATATATATGCCTTTACCAAGTACTCCATGCAGTGGCAAGTTGACAACTTATCTTCTGAGGAATGGGAAAGAATTTTTTTTATTTATATAACTAATTTTTATATTTATGTATTATGGTTAAAAAATCTATCAAGTCAAGATTTAGTGCTCTATCAAAATTTCAAAATTACTTATTTTTTCATCTAATTATAACTATATGACAAATATATCCATTTTTTATTATATCAATTAAAAATAGAGTAATTATTTTTATCCCCCATCTCCCATCCCCTATTCATTCCCCACCTTATCCAGTAACAAACTCAATAATGACAAAATCTGCTATTATTTACCCTTCACTGTTTCAAAGTTAGAAAAATATGAAAATCCAAAAATAACTATCACAACTATTTTGTCTACCTCGTCTCTCTTTCTTTCTACTTCCTGTCGTCATGACATAATTTACAATTTATTTTTTGTTACAAAACCTTAAAAAAAAACACTTGTAATTAACGAAACATCGTGTGTTCATGTGAGGTTGTAATTAACACGTAAAATTACATAAAAAACTTGGTCCATTGACTTTTGAATTTGACATTCCTTGTACCGTTTTCATTGCAAAATATTCCATATGTGAATTTAAACTTGATTCAATCTGATATGTGATAATGTTTGTAAAATAATGTGATTCTATCTAACTCGATACAGTCTCAAATCCAAAATATCCAAATTAAATAATTTATAACTCGACTCTCGATGGAGAATTTTTATAATTGAGTGGTGTGGAGAAACAGAGGGTAATATTAGTGGTCGTGTATTTTTAAAAGCACCTTCAATTCTATATATATGCTTCAATTTGCAAGAGAGATAGAGTTTGCGAGGATTAAAGAAAGCTTCAACTACGACTTAGAGCAAGAGAAATGGCGACAATACATATTTGACAAACTTGGTCGAGTCGCCCGATTTGGACCGGAATTGGACCAGACTGAGCTGATTTTGGACCAATTTAAGCAGAGAACGAGTTTTAGAGGTAAGACCGGGTTGAACCGTGTTGAATCAGTCGAGTTGGCTGAGTTTGCACCGATTTCAGATCGGGTCAAATACTTGATACATGAACTATTCATACTTGTATGACGAGATATGTATACTTGATGTTAATATTTTGAAACATCATCGAATACTATATGGAAAAAAAAAGATAGAATTTGTTAAATACAAATATTTCATACATGAACTATTCACACCTGTATGACGAGATATTAATACTTGATAAGTTGATATTAATACTTTCAGACATCATCCAACAACATTAAAAAAAAAATTAATTTCACATAATCTGTTTGATACAAACATTACACTTATATGATAAGATATAAATACTCAACGAGATATGAATACTTGTATAACGAGGTGTGAATACTTGGCTGACGAGGTATGAATACTTGTATCACGAGATATGAATACTTGCGCGACAGACAACCCGAAAGTATGTTATCATGGATCTCATTTGAAATAGAAAATTATGTAGAAAACGTTCGTGATTTTAGATTCGTAAAATTCCTCATAGATCGTCGAAAATATTAGCGAGATTGAATGGAGAAAAATAATCCACCTCTAAAAACACTTGATATATGAACTATTTATACTTGTATTATGATGTATAAATACTTGCACTACTTAATAATAATATTTTCAGACGTCATCCTATGTCATATGGAAAAAATTGATAAAATATGTCAGGTACAAACACTTCAGACATGACTTATATATACATGCATTACGAGATATGAATATTTGAACGAGGTATGAATACTTGCTCGACAATATATGAATACTTACATGACAAGGTATAACGACGATGTATGAATACTTGCACGACGAGGTATGAATACTTACACGACGGACAACCCGAAAGTACATCATCATGGATCTCATTTGAAAGAGAAAACTACGTAGAAGACGTCCATGGTTTTCGATGCAAATTTTCTCACAGATCTTCATAAATATTGATGAGATTGAATAGAGAAAAAAACTCAACTCTAAAAACGTGTAGAAGATGTGTGTATGATGTGTCTAGTTTTTTTTTCAAAATACCTGATATCTTAGGTATGAATACTTGACATATTATATATTAACATTTGCACGCATAGGTATCCATATTTGAACGCATCAGTTATAAAATATGTCAAATATTAGGTAGTCCTTTAAGTAATTAACAAAGTATAGTTAGTTAATGATCTCCACAAATAGTTATTGACTGGAGGATGAATGAAAAAAATTGATGGGGAATACTTAGTTGATCCCTTAAAAATATTGATTAATAGTAATAAAAAAATTAAAAAGGACAATAATGACCTTATTCACTTCTTCTCCCTTCCTGCTCTTCAATTTTCCAAAATCATCTACGATCGATTCAGTCTAAGATTTCCATTTTGATGGCCACATATCTAATTGAAGAAATTATGATGGGCATGTATTTAAAATTGTCTTTAAATTAATTATCTCATTAATTAAGGCAGTTCACTAGCTCCGTCTTTTATATATATACTCCACGCGACGAGCACTGATCTTAACATTGTTGCAGCAATTCAACATAACCAATAAGTTTGCCTCTTTTTTTTTTCTTACAAGTTCTTTTCTTGCTAGCACATAAAAGATTGTCTGCTCTGGTCTTAGAAAATTATAGTACAGCATGAGTTCATTCGCTTTATATTATGATATGATGAAAATCAAGTGAAGAAGGATTTGATTTTACAAAAGGATTTGATTTCGTATACTCCTAAGGGTAAAAATAAAATTAATTGTTTAAAATGATTAATATATTGGAAAATCATAAAGATCAAACAATTACATCTTATTTAAAAACCAAACAATATTACATCTCATCTAAGGATTAAACACTTACACTTCGAGGAAGGATAAACAGTTTCGACCTTAATCTAAAAACCGTCATATGCAAAAGAGGCCTAAAACAAAAATCATAAGTGTGGAATATAATACTTGATTCAATACCATTTGTTATGGAATATCCAAAGCCTTAGTAGAGCAAGCTAGCCATCTCTGTGAGCACGAGACAAGTCTTCCATGGCAAAAAGTCATTCTCATATTTTGTCATTGAGTCGTAGAATAAGTCTTTCAAAATAGCAAGATATTGCCCTTGAGAATTCATCTCCAAATTTTCTAATTTATTTCTTTTCTCTATCATTTGATGGCAGAAGAAGAATAGAAGACACAGATCTGTATTTTTCTTAAGAGATCTTGTGCCTTAAAGACCAATCATTATATATAATAGTCTTTATGGTTATATGTCAATTTGAAAAAGGTATAATGTACTATCGCATCAAAACTCGTGTTGTCCCGTCAAAAGGCATGTGACTGCATCGATAGCCATGTGGACTACATAACCCTCTATATATAAAGACAGTTTTCTGACCTCTAAAAATGTATTTTTTTGAATTGCAAATTTCAGAATCAGTCTATCAATGGTTTGAAATTTGTCTAAATTGTTCTATACATTTATGGACAACATCCTATTAAATACATAGATTGTCTAATATCTTAATTTCATATTAAATCACTTAATTGTGACAATTATATATGACAGTATACAATTCATAATTTAATTATATTACATATATGCTCAACTTTGGATTAAGATCCAACATAATATATTTTGTTCGAATGCAACGGGCTTAGGTATACATTGGATTACCCTTCCTGCTGTGGGTAGAGGTGTCAATGAGCTGGCTCAGTCTAAGCTAGGCCCTAGCTCAGCTTGTCAATTCTGGATCGAGCTATAGCCGAGCGAGCTGGACCTAGAGCATCTGAGCTAAAACCTCAGCTTGAACTCGTGACAAGCCAGCCCGAATTAGCTGTCGAGCTGACGAGTTGGCTCGCTGAGTCTAGCTAGATCTTGTTTTAAGAAGAAAATAAATTCTACAAATGTTTTGGATCAAGCTGAATTGAGCTAAATAGTATAAAATGTACACAAATTCATACAAATTCACAAATTGATGCCTAACCGAGCTAGCTTGCAAGCTATAGGCTCTAACTTGAACTCGTTAATTATGGACTGAGCTAGTGGCAAGCTGGCTTGTTAATAACTCAGTCCAATGACGAGCAAGTTGTTAGCAAGCGAGTCACGATCGAGCCAAGAGCTATGAGATTTTTTGCCACCCCAAGCTGTGGATAGAGCTGGAGAGATTTTAATTGGTATAAACGAGCTGGATAAATTTTGAATGGCTATTTATCTTTGTATATAGGCCTACAGCCTACTGTAGCTTCCAAATTAATGTTTCTGATTTTTTACAAGAGTTGAATGATATTTCAAATTTGGGTGTAGCAGCATGGTTAATAGGGGTGACTTTAATATGGTTAGGACTTAGGAGGAGTGAGAGGATGGGAAATAGCTATAATCATGTTATTAGTTCAAAATTTAATAGATTCATTTCAAATTTACATATTTTAGAACTGCCACTTAGTGATAGAAAGTATAGATGGGCCAGATCGACCACTTCCGCATGTCTAGCTTTACTTGATAGATTCTTTTAATTGTTCAGTGGAATAGGAAAGACAATTGGCATCTGCTGGTTACCACTGTGCATGCACACTAGCTACTGCCACAGTTTCAATTTGTAAGGTTAAGTTTAATTTTAGATTGGTTTAGTTATCTCCAGTAAGAGCAATTACTTTGTTGAAACATAAATAGGCTGGTATTAGAATGCTTATTCGTAAATTACGAGAGGCATCGACTATGGTATTTGTCTAGTCATATCAAACCTGTATGCCTCACTTTTTTAATATGATATAGTAATTATTTATAACATCCTCACTATAACAGCAACTTGTAAATTGGACAAAAAGCAAACACAACTCGTAATATTCTTGGCTGTCAATTTCTAAGGTCAATTTTGAATCTCTGGTTGATATTTTTTTTATTCTCTTCTTAAAGAATAAAGAGTAATTAGTATGTTCCAATGTTTATTTGTAACCATCAGAGGCATCAACTCTGATATTGCTCAAGCTGTATCGATTCTAGAGGCCTGTGCTTCTTACTATAGTATTAGAAATTATTGTTTAGATCCTAAATTATATCGGTTCTGGCAGGACCTAATTGTAGCCTAATAGCATGGTATCTGATCTGATTGAAATCGTGTTTGCCAGGTTGTAAAATCAAAGAGTATCTGAAAGGGGAGTTGTGACCATTTCTAACACAACCATGGGGATCCGCCAATTTGAACTGGCTTTGAAAGAACGCTGTCGGTCAGGCACCCTTACTATTAAAGATGCTCTTCAATTTTTTGATCACTTGCTGGCTGCTAAGAGCCCGACACCGTCCATCTATTCCTTTAATCATCTCTTTACAGCCTTAACTCGTATGAAAAACTCATACGACCATTATGCAACGGTCTTTTCACATTTTAACTAGTCAATAGACTCACTATAGACCGTAAAAAATAAAAAATAAAATCTGATTGCTAGTCAATAGTATATGTAATACACGGTTGTTGATTAAGTCAAGGATCGAGAGATTTGTCGACTCAAAAATTCATGTCGATCGTTTAGTCAATAGTATATGTAATGTGGGACCCAACAACCAATTCTTGTTAATAAATTTAGAGAGAAGAAAATCTCAAGGGAGTCCAATTAATTTTGTAATACACGGGGTTCACATTAAGACAAATCGGGCCTAGCGCGGCCCAAGACCAAAAAATATCTTTAAGGTAGATCTGCTATACATGTGAAACCTCACAAAAACTTGATTATGTGTGATAAAATATATTAAATATTGGATATTAATAAAAATATCGGTATTTGTGGGACCTACTTTGAAATGACGAATAATTAAGCAAAAATATAAGATAGAATTATATAAATAAAAATATGCAGTTTATACATTAAGTAAAGGGGGATGGCAGATAAAACATAATTGAGTAATGTGACTCTTCCCTCTAGGGACGGTAAGGTCCATTTCCAAGATTGTAATATATTCTCTATTTGAATATTAAAGGTTCTCAATCTACTGTTCTTAGTTTTTTCCAATGTAGTGGTACTCTTGGGTAAGTAATGGGTAGTGTGGCTCTCTATCTATAGAATTCCTGTTAATATTAGACAAAAAATAGATAGAATTAGGAAAAAAAATCCTCTGGATAGGTTCTGATCCAAGTAGGAAAAAAATATCACCTTGTGTCTTGGGACCAAGTCTGTCTTGCCAAAACCCAAGGAGGACTAGGAATACTTAATTTGGATAGAATGAATATTTCTTTACTAGCAAAATGGTGATATAAATTTAAGGATCCTACTGTCACAGGAAAATGGAAAGATATTCTGACAACAAAATATAGCAATACAGGTCTAAAAAACACTAAATACTCCCATTTTTGGAAATGAATACTATCAATTAGACATATTGTAGAACTAGGGATTAACAGGATAGTAGACAATGGTTTAGATACTTCCTTTTGATTAGATAGGTGGTATAGGAAATGTGTTTTATACTATTTATTTCCCAACTTATTTCAAATCTCATCAAATCCCCTCATACCAGTATCCAGGGCCATTACCTCTACATCCATCTCTTTGCTCTCTAATAGACAGCTAACTAGTTTAGCTTTAACTAAATGGATTAGTTTAATCAAATGTTTAAATAACGATTATAGCCGTATAGTAGGACGGTTAAAAAAAATAAGCGATTACACTAAGTAGTTAGCTATATATTGTTTATAATGCCATAGCTTTTAGGGTCCAAAAAAGCTGTAACGCAGCTATAGCTAGCTATTTAGAACATTGATTTAAACTCAATGTTGTCATTCCAAAATACTTTTTCTAACATTACATTACCTAATAAGATATATTGGAGATGGCATGCTTCAGGCAAATTTACTGTACATTCCCTTTACCAGTGGATGGAATATAGGGGGGATTAAGAATAGATTTTTCACTAGTACTTGGAAAAAAAAAAGATTCCACTCAGAATTAAGATATGCATGTGGCTAGTAAAGGAAAGGAAAATCTTGACCAAAGACAACCTTGCTAGAAAAGGCTGGACTGGTAACCAAAAATGCCAATTTTGTGATGAGTTGGAAACCATAGATCACCTCTTTGTAAATTGTCCTCTGATTTCAGCAATTTGACACTGGATAGCAAATCATAACAATTTTGTATTTAATTGTACTACCTTATCTGACCTATTGTTATTAGATGCTTGGATTCCTCTAAAAGACTGTTTACTTATAGAACTTGTTAGAGTTGCTACCCTTTGGACTGAGTGTAGAGGTGCTATCGGGTCCGGTCAGGTCGGGTCTGGATACTATTATATTTTGACCCGTACTCTAAAAGTGTTCGGGTCCAAATTTTGATCCATATACTTATTTGTTTCAAATCAGGTCGGGTCCGGATCCGGATACCTATCTACTCAAAGATATTTTGGATCCAGTCTTTCGGTTTCGGGTAGATAGATATCCATAACTTTTTGTAGATTATCGGGTCTGGTTCGAATATGGGGTGGTTTCAGATCCGGAGCGGGTATATGTTATAACTCCAAAGCATTTGAAAAATTATTTACATTTAAATATAATAATTTCTTAAACATCTCATATCATAAATCATTATATTATAAATTAAAAACTACTGCAAAATAAAAATTATACTATTGATCTTGTTCATAAATAATAAAATATATCATGCTACATAATACAATAAAAATAATAACTCTATGGTTAAAGAAGAGATATAATTTTTAGCAAGTAAAATATTGGAGATGACGATTTTTTTTTTCTATGATTCAAAAAATCTATGAATGCAATACTAATAATTTGTAGAAATAACATATCAATGAGAGCAATAAATTTTCATTATTATGCAGATAATATTAAGCCCAATATTGAAGCATGTATTTATAGCAATAAATTTTACTTAAAAAATTAATGCGGCTGTTACGGAAAGAATAAATTTGGCATCCATATGTGTGTATAAATATAACGAATATATGACTACATTATATTTTATCACATTCATGCTGTGAAAAAGTACTGGACTCACCACACCTCATGCCAGGTGTGTGAGCCATCGGATCTGATTTTAGATGCGGTCCTGATGGGGTACTGATTTGGTTTCGACAGAACAAAAGAAAAAAAAAGCTCCGTTACGTTGGGTTTTGATTTTTCCTCTACGCCTCTCTTTCTCTCGATTTACTTATGAAAGGAATCCAACCCTCCCCTCCCACTGTCCGGCTCTCTCTTGCCGCTCACTCTCGTTTAATAGATCGGAGAAATCTCTTCCTCAAGTTTACTCGCCCTCTCTCTATCTCTTCCTCTTTCCCCCTCTCTCGTTCGAACTGGCACTGCTCCTATCTCTTCCTCAATTTTGGGGTGCAAGTTTACAATGTGTACTAATATACTGTTCAATTATGTTATTTTAAACTTTCAAGGGTGCAAATAGTAAAATTGATTTTTTGATGTTTTAGTACTAGAGCCATACACGGTACTAGAAAGTTGGGATGTTTGATGTTATTTTTTTTCTTTATACCCATAAATGCACTGCTTGCTCAATGCACATCTTAAAACAGATCCGGCGCCTCACAGACTTTGCAGCACTTTGCTGAAATGTTGCTGGTAGCAAATTAGCCATACTCTCTCTCTCTCTTTATATATATAGAACATGTCTAATTTGCTGCCATGCACTTAGATGAAATGCTTACGGGGCCATATCTTAGTATTTAATGTTCAAACGACAAATTCAAACCGTTAGATATTCAATCTATATTAAAATCTACTTGGAGACCAAATTTCACATTTTTTTGAAAGTTTTTTGCTATTTATTAAGCTATTTTGAAAACCGTTGTTTTTATTAAACGGTTCCAGCATTGAAAACAACGGTTTTCAAATCGGCCAGCTTAATAAATAGCAAAAAAATTCCAAAAAATGTAAAATTTGGTCTCCAAGCAAATTTTAATATAGATTGAACATCTAACGGTTTGGATTTGTTGTTTGAACATCAAATACTAAATTATGGCCCCATAAGCACTTCGGTTGAAGTGTTGCCGACAGTAATTAGTCATGCTATATATATATATAAACAAGTATACGGTAATATGTGGTATAAACCACAGTTAATATACTCTAAACCGGTACTTTTATCACTGTTAATATACTATAAACTATATTTTTACCACTATTAATATACTATAAACTGGTAATATGCTATAAACTGCATACTCAGACTAAATATAGATTTTCTATTTGAATTGCAACCGAATAGAAATATTCGACCGAATATTATACCGAATAGACCGAATATTACTGTACTGCTTAATATACTAATACTAGATATAAAGACTTAATATGCTGGCGACAACACTCTCTTAGAATGTGGTTCCATTCAAAAGTCACTAGTTAGATAATTTGACTGAAGATCGAGCCTGCAAGACTGTTATCATGTCCTGAAAAATCTTAATAATATTAATTAAATTCATAACTGCTAAATTTACTGTTAATGAAAACTTCGCTGCATCCATGAATTTGCATACAGCGGTCCGAGGAAGATGGAACAAAAGATTTTCTTTGAAAGACTCATGACTTGGAGATCAATAAAGGGCTTTCACTGCGCATGTTTTGATTCTTCCGGAAGCCTCATGCCGTTTCTGATAAGTTTATTGACTAATTTTTTGCCACAAATTTGGTCTGCACTACTAGAATCTGGTAAATTTATTGACCTCATGCCATTCTTATCCACGAAGTTTTTTGCCACGAATCAACCGTGTACTAAGTTTATTGACTTATACAGTAGAACTAGTACACATATTCATATGGTTCACATAAAAATAAACCCTTTCTTTTGTTAATAAGAAAATAAATAAATAAATATCGAGAAAGGTGAATGATTTCAGAAAATTTCGAAATCTAAGAAAAATGTGATTCACGAGACGTTATGAACTATAAAGTCCAGATAATCCAACCACTAATCTCTATATATCGTTAATTAAAAAAAAAAAAAGCTGAACGCTATTGTGCATAACGTCCACCCATTTTTTTTTTTTTTTTTTTAATTTGATCTTGCCTCCTAAGTTTGAAATTGGTTTTGTTCTGTAATAAGTAAGGCTGGACCATCTCCATTTGCTTAGTGTGTATTATTGTGGAGGTTTAGATCTTGTGCCGCCATCAAATAAATGGATATTTTAGACCAACCAATTCTGGACGTTATGCACAATAATGGCCAACTCTTTTCTTTTTTTTAATTAACAATATTGGAAGATTAGTGGATGGATTATCTGAATGTTATAGTCCATAACGTCCCGTCAACGTTATAAATTATCACAATCTTCTTATATTTTGAAAATTTCTGAAATCTTTCATATTTCTCATTATTTATTTATTTATTTTTCTATTAATAAAAAAATCGGTAAAAATAAATGTGTACAAAAAAATTACATATGTTTTTCCAAAAAACCGTAAACCTTATTACCCATACAAGGTTAAATCCAAGAAACCGTGTAAATCATTTTACTATATAGAAACATGGTTCATTTAAAAACAACCGTGTACCGTTCCAAGTTTTGATCGATTGGGAACAGAATCGGCCGAGTTGGAAGGAAATCAGCCGATGCTGTTCGGAGTTTTGACAGATTCAAACGGTCGGACATTTTTTGTCAGAAAAAGCGGTGAAATCGGACTGACCAACTGAGTTTTTGTCCAATTCGAATTGTTTCGCTGCCGATTTTGGTATTTTTTTTTTTCTGGATCTGTGATTTACGGTTTGAGATTTGAGTAACAGATTGACAGATTCATACGGGCGACAACACATGAGCTGTGGGACGCCGGGTTCTCCTTCCAGCCATGGTCACAGGAGGACCATGCTGAGCTGGTTGTTCTGGAATACAAGGCAGTTATAGACATAGAAGGGCTACCACCACATCTGTACTGAACTCGGGAGGTAGCTAGAGCAATTGGCACCTTTGGGACATACCTAGGTTCAATTTCACAAAGCAATCAGGCCAACCTAGCCTATTCGACGGTAGCCGTTGCAGTTGATAAACTTGAGCGTGTGCCGCAAGAGCTGGCGGTGAATGTCAGGGGTTTTGAACATGTCGCACCTCTTCATCCTCGCAAATGGATCAGAGCGAGTCTCTACTCACCAGCTGAACTGACCAAACAGCTACCCAGATACACTAAACAGAGCATAAATCCACCTAGTAAACGGCCAGTCTTGCCGGACAATGAATTGATTCATATATCGCTCCGGGTCTTGCACGACATTTGCAAAGATAAGGATCCCTCGTCTCTGCCGCATGAGATAAGGGCAATGCTTGCGGGAGAATTTGACTCAAGGGTCATCACGGTGGCCCGGGCTAAGCAGATGGTCAGAATCTATGCATCCGGGCCGGATTGCGGCACTACACCTACGCAAGACAATCCTGCTTTACTTGAACCTGAGGAGAGTAATGACGCTTTGGTGCAAATGGGTCAAGAATCACTCTTGCAAGAGACCGCAACATACACTGAATTGGTTGACGGGCCACAGCCAATCCCACAAGGAATTTCTTCACAGCCATTTACAATCCTCCAACGGTCTCCTCCAAAAAAAGACAAACGCTGACGTGGTCCAGAATCAGAGGTGCAGGGCTGACAACGCCAGCTCTGAATTGGAAGGTTCGGACATACAGACTGCACTGAACCCCAGAAGAAAGACAAAAGGGCGAAAAGAACCAAAAAGGCAGAAAAGACAAACGGGGGGAAAAGAATAAACCCGTGATGCAACAACAGCACTTGGGATCTCACATGCCCAATCCAAAGCCCACCAGGAAAGTAAATCCATTGATAATGCAAGGGCCTTTTAGCAGGCAGTGGCTGAGGGAAGAATCCTCTCTTACAAGGCCCAATGCAAAGCCTACAAGGAAAGCAATTCATCTGCCGCCTAAGCCTGCAAGCTTCAAGAAACCACTGCAGACTTCAAATAAAGGAAGGCCGAAACGTGGAGGGAGCAACGCACAGCCCCAAACAGGGGAGTTAGCACAGGCTAAGCTGAACAAAGAGGGTTTTTATGAGGTTACAGTTGAATACTTTCACAGCTCGTTGTTGGCAAAGGGATGTGGTTTTACTGTGGATGATGTATCTTAGACACTGACTGAGGATAACCGGCAGAGGAAGGAGGAGATAGAAAAGAATCATGAGATAGAAATGGAGGAAGGTCCAGATTTGAGCTTTGATCCGGACTTTGAAGATGAAATCGAGTCCGAAGAGGACTTGTCATAGAGGTGGTCGTTTTATTTATGCTGAAGAATGTTGTGCTGTTTCTTATAGTTTAAAATGTTTATTAAAAAATTTCGTTTAATGTCTTGGAATATTAGAGGAGGGGGGAAATGATGAGAAGTGCAATGTAATTAGGAACGTTATTAAAAATTCTAGAAGTGATGTTATGCTGTTACAAGAGACTAAGTGCAATAGAATGGATTTCTGTTATGTTGTGCGCATTTTGCCCAATTTTTACAACTATGACACGGTGTACAATTTGGCATCGGAGTCATCTGGGGGGTTGCTAATTGCATGGAGGAGATCATTTCAGTTAGTTAAATATTGGTCAACTAATCACACTACTGCGGTTCTAAAGCATGAAGGAACCGAAAGGATAATCACGGTCACCAACACGTATGGACCTACTGAAGACAACCTTAAACCAATGTTTATCAAGGAGCTCTGGTATGTATCCAGAATTACAAATGGGCCGTCCATTCTAGCTGGGGACTTCAACCAAGTTCGTTGGCTGGTTGATAGGTCAGCAGCAAATAGAAGCTTCAACCTAATGGAATTATACAATGATTTCATTGCTGAAAGTGCACTGACAGATGTCCCATTGCGGAACAGAGCCTTCACTTGGACCAACAAGCGACCTCAGCCGGTATTCTCCAAGATCGACAGAGTCTTCATATCACATGAGTGGACTACGAGCTATCCAATGATAATGCTGGAAGCACAAGAGATCATAGTCTCTGACCATGTGCCCCTTGTGCTTTCCTGCAAGGGAGTACAACAGAGGAAAAGGCAGTTTAGAATTGAATGTTTTTGGTTAAAATACAATCAACCTAAGCTAATGGTGTCACAGCTATGGGGGAAGGAGAATGCACACCAGCAGCCTCTTGATTCTTTCCATTTAAATACAAAGATAATTCATCGATTACACAGAGCCCTTCCAAACCTAATCTCGGCCAATCAAACGGCCTTCGTGCAGGGAAGGCAAATAGCTGAGAACTTTGTTACCACTAGAGAGATACTACAGCACATAGCCCATACCAAGAACTCAGCTGTATTTGCTAAAATTGATTTTCAGAAGGCTTTTGATACCATTGAATGGCCGTTCCTAGTAAGGGTAATGCAAGCCAGAGGTTTCCCACCGCGATGGATCAATTGGATGCAAATGCTTTGGAACACTTCTACATCCAGAGTATGCATTAATGGAGAATTTTCAGAGTCATTTGTTCATAAGCGAGGTCTCCGTCAAGGAGACCCGCTTTCACCAATGCTTTTCAACATTGCAGTCGACGTTTTACAGAAAATGATTCAGTGCCTCAATTCGATTCTCAACAGACCCTTAACCCAAAAATTACAGGAGTCAATCATAGCGCATCAGTATGCTGATGACACTGTGATCATTGCACAAGCGGACATGACATCACTAATCTCCTTGAAAATTGTTCTACGCCTATTCTCTTCTATCTCAGGACTCCAAATAAATTACAACAAGAGCATCTTCATCCCAATTAATGTTCCTGAGATTGACTCAGATTGGGTTAGAGCTGTTATAGGATGCAAGCAATCGGACTTCCCTACAACATATTTAGGGATGCCCCTCACAATCAAAAAGCCTACCAAGGAACTCTTCTTTCCACTTGTAGAGAGAATTGAGAAAAGACTCACAGGTTGGCAGACAAGGATGATTTTGAGGGCTGGGAGATTGCAGCTGGTGCAGTCAGTGATGTCGTCAATACCCATCTATCACATGATGTGTTTCAGGCTCCCAAAATGGATTATCTGCAGAATCGACAAAGCTAGGAGAATTTGCTTATGGGGAAGTAACAGGCGGCAAGGAAATGGCATTTCCCTCTGCAACTGGTACATGGCTATGGTACCAAAGAGATATGGCAGTCTGGGACTGCCCGATTTGAATCTCAGAAACATCTCGCTGATTCTCAGGTGGTGGTGGAAACCGTATGCAGAACCAGACTCAATGTGGGCAAGATGCATCACTAAAATCAGAACCAACTTGGTGCAGCAGCCTGGCCTGTTAATTTGGTCAAAGAAAGGGTCTTTCTTTTGGACTCAATTACACGGCATAAGGTGTATCTTCGATTTCTCAACCACTTGGGTAATAGGCAATGGAAACACAATCTCCTACTGGTTTGATAACTGGGGACAGGGGGTTCTAGCAAATCAGGGTATCCAAATACAACACAGGATGATTTCCTTAGGAATGGCGGCAAATAATCAAACACTGGCGGTTCATGAAGTGATACTGACACAAGCTGATGATTTACTGGTATGGAGATGGACGCAGAGCGGAACATACAGTGCAAATTCGGTTTACAAGATTATGATCGGTGCAGGGAAAATCGGATGGCACCTGGTTGGCATCTGGAAGCTCTGCATACCCCCAACTGTAAGATTGTTCCTCTTTCTACTGCTTAAAGGGAAGGTCCTCACCAGAGACGTGATGAGAAGACGGAAGTTCAATTGCGAGCTCGAATGCGAAATGTGTACCCACAACCAACCGGAAACAGCAATTCACCTATTTTTCCATTGCAGATTTGCTACAGACATCTGGTCAAAACTGGGAAGACCCACTAATTCAGATTATCTGACAATCCAAGAAGCATGGGAAAAGTAGGCTGTTGCAGACCCAATCTTAATGGCCTGTGCAATCTGGGAAATTTGGAAAAGCAGAAATCTGAAGATTTTTGAGAATAGAATGGCTCCAATTGATGTTATAGTGCAGTGGGTTGTGCACGAGGCTACACTCTGGAAGAAATTTTGTTAACTAGAGGGAGATAAGTTGCAATTTTGTTTTTGGATTGGAGAGCGTTACAATTGGGAAGAAGGGCTGGAGGGCAGCTGCAGGTTTTCTGTTTGTTGTTTCTGTGTACCGGTATGTAGCAAGTTATGTAACGCTGTGATGTAACATTTTTCTTTTATAATATAATATCTGACAGCAGCTGTCAGTTCATTCAAAAAAAAAGAGATTTGAGTAACAGGCGACTGCTCGCGGGAAAACTAAAAAGCAAAAGAAATTGGAAGAGCGACGATAGTCTGACAGGTGGGACCCAATAAGAATAATGAAAGTTAATGCCTTAATGGGCTGAATTTTGTTGTGCCTGTATTTTTTTTTTTAGAAATGTCGTTACAAAATCCTTAAGACCCTTGCTCAGAATTAATTGGTGTCAGATTCTCCTTCAGATTTAATGTGGTATCAGATTTAATTGGTAGCTTTACTCAGAATCTTAAGACCCTTGTTCAGAATTATCAGATTAATTGTCTGATTTTATGTGAAAAATATTTATTTACTTGAGACTCTCCAATATAATCCTTATAATTAAAAATTAAAAAGGAACAAAATATGGTTGTCAGTGAAAATCCAAGGATGTCAAAAAGTACGAGCATCATTAGGTTAAAAGAATATTAATAAATAATTCCTAATTAGGAAAAATGGCTAAAAATGACAAAGATAAGAGAATAGACATTATAATTACATTTTTCCTATTTTTATTATACAAAACAAGTGTTTTAATAAAAACTTCTCTAATTTCTTAGGGATCGACTAATAGTCTCCCTACTTCAGTCCCCTAAATGTCCCCCTAACTAACTAATGGATAAAGTACAATAAAAACCACTAACTACATGGGAAGCTACTAACTACTTTGGAGACCACCTATATTTGAAAAAATTAACAACTAATGCAAGCATGTATGAATACTTATACGCACAAGTATTATCATATAATATATTAAGTATTCATAGCTAAGACATTAAGTATTTAAAAAAAAAACCCGGACATCTACTTTCTTTTACATATTCATCTTTTACACATTTTTAGAAGTGAGTTTTTTTTGTCTATTTAATCTCGTCAATATTTCTAACAATATGTGAGGAATTTTACGAATCTAAAACCACGAACATCTTCTACGTAATTTTCTCTTTCAAATGAGATTCATGATGAAGTACTTTCAGGTCCTTCGTCATTCAAATATTCATAACTCGGTGTGCAAGTATTCATATATTGTGAAGTATTCTTCTCTAAAATGCGAGTATTCATATTTACTCAATAAAGTGCGAATATTTATATTGTAAAGTATTTCTGAGAAATCCACATAAGTATCTTTGGCATTAACTACTTGGGAGATCATTACTGATAGTTTTTGTAAAAATATTAATATCTAAAATTTAAAGTATTCACACTTACGCATTGAAGTGTTAACTGCTATGGTGTAAAGTAACTTAAATCAGTTAATCAGTTAATCTATTTGGTACTTGAATGTATTGATAGGTACTGAATAAAGTATTCATACTTATAAGTGAAGTATGAATTATTTAAATATGACATTTGTATTTCTAAATAAAATATATAACATATCAAGTATTCATACTTACACATTGAAATGTGAATTGTTATGTTGTAAAGTAATTTAAATCAATTAATTTGCTTGATGCTTGAACATATTGATAGGTACCGAGAAAAATATTCATACTAGTCACTGAAGTATGAATTGTTGCATTCTAAAGTATTTTAATTTAATATTTTTTAAATTGACAATATTCAAACAATTAATATATGAAACAGTAAGTAACAATAGTTAAAACAACAAGTATTTAATCTACTTAATCAAATTTTATTGATATTGTGATGCATATGTTTTACCAATTTTTATGACATGAAGTATTCATATCTACTTGGTTAATTTTAGTATTACTGTGATGCATATGTTTTACCAATAGTTAAGATATTAAGTATTCATATCTACTCATTTGTGTCATTATTCTTTTCATACATATTTTATATGATTTATTGATATTTAAAACACTTAGTATTCATACTTAATCGTGAAGATATGTATTGTTATGAAACAATATTTGGCTTTAAATATTTTAATATTTATAGATAATAGTAACTGTATTAATATTTGTATTCATACCTATGAATTTATGTACGAATATTAATGTTAAAAATAAATTTTAGTAAACCTCAACCATCTCTAATATTTATCAACAAATTTGTACAGTTGGTAATAAGCAATATTAAAATGAGACTTCTTTCATACACAAATTAATATCAATTTAATTTTTAACTTATTCTTTAAAATCATCCTTCTCAGTAGCTGGAATTCGTTGGTTTCTCCAGTAGACAGCAAGCGCACTCCCACCAAGCTAATAAATCAAATATTCAATTATAGTTATGAACTTAAGATTGATTTCAATCTTATGACAGGTAAAATATTTCTATAAATTAACCGAATTTCAGTTTGTATCCTGACATGGTGTGAAAATATTAAGAAGAAACCCATAAATCTAAACATTAATTGCAGTTTGTATCCTGACAGAGATTAGTCTCCAATTTCATATTCCTAATTTCAAACATCTCGACATCATTAATTTCATTCACATTAAACAAAAAACATTATTTGCTTTATTAGAAACACAAAACCAATTTGATACGGCATGTCTATATCTCAGACCCATTATCACTAAACTTGATAAATAATAAAAACAACTTAAATCAAATTCTAAATTCTAAAGCCAAACAAACCAGATGCATACCCTAACTGCATGTCAACTAAACCAACACCTTGCACTATAACAGCACTTTAATCAAACAACGTATGAAGGACCATCATCTCAATTTAGATCAACCTACGAATAGATCTTCCAAGAACTCTGAAACAATGAAACCAGTATAAAAAATACAGTTTGTCAAACCAAATTTTCACAAATCAGGAGAAAATATGCCAGAGTTACAATTTAACATCCTAACCAGTTGACAATTAATGATGCATAGGTACCGCTATCTACAATTAACTTAAAGAAAACTTTATGAACTTCTATACTAACAAGTATCAGGAGCACATTCTGACAGAGGCATTTCAGCAAACACCTAAGCTACAAAACTTGATAAGGGAGTTGAACTCACCAGTTGCTTGTGTATGCTCTAGAACAACAACTAATCGCGTACTCCTTCCATGAACCACAGATCTAATTCAACCAAGATCACATTAGAACAATATGTCATGACCTAAAGCATCTAAGTTTCAGAGAAGCACTCAACGTTCAATCAGTCAACTAAGCTAAAATTAAATTGAAAAATGAAACAAAATTAAACTGACTTCAAGTTGAAAAATGAAGCCGCTGCACATGATCACCTAAAATCTGATCTCCATGAAACAACACCGCGACCACTGCTGGGACCTGCGTGCGATGCTTGAGCAGCCAATGACACTTCAGAAATGCCAGATGGCGAAGTGGGAGTACGCTAGGAAAGTGGATCAGAGGCTGCTCAAAGTGGAGGAAGGCAGAGATGGGGTGGTGAAGCTCAGGGCAAAGTGGGTCGGAGGCTAATCGGAGTCCGCTCAGAGTGTTGATCGGAGGCTGATCGGAGGCTACTCAGAGTGTTGATCGGAGGCTACTCAGAGTGGAGGAAGGCAGAGATGGGGAGGTAAGGCTCCATTGACTGGAGAAGTGCTATGCGTTGCAAGAATGAAGAAGAGAGGGAATGGAGTCTTCTCTTGTTGTGTTTTCTATGACGATCAATTTTTAAGTTTCTTTCTAGAAGGTTCACTCTTTCCTTTACTGAATCAAGGGTTGCCAGTGGTGTTAGTCTTTCCTTTTAGAGAAGTTAAACCATCACGGGGACGATTAGGGGACAAACGGCGGAGGATAAAATCTTAACTCAATTTCTTATATACTCCTTAACTCTTAAATTTATCTAATATATCCCTCAACTCATACAAATCCTTCCTTTTTATCCATTATAGAAATAAATAAAATAACAGATTGTTGTGTGACCTTTGCTCGGACCAAAATGCCCCTGGTGCAGTTCAGACCATGATGAGAATTATTATAAAAAGCTGGGACCCAGCTGCCAAATACCTTTCTCAATGCATTCCAAAGTGGAACCTAAATTTTCTACGAATTTGGGAATTATTATAAAAAGCTGAGATCTAATTGAAGCGGTCTTACTTAGAAGTTAGTTACGAGAAATGAGATGGAACACTATAAATAAATGTATCTAGGATGTAGTGAAAACCGCATCTTTTCTCAATCAAAGACGATGTTGATATGTTGATACTTTTAATAATATTTTTAATTATATGTTGATACTTTAACTTATTTGCAAGATTAGATTAGCATATAATTAGATAGTGGTTATGCTGTACTTGTGTGGTTGTGTGACGTCTAGTAGATTGCGGATGAGCAATAGAAATATATTGGGCCTGAAGGAAACTTGTGCTTCAGCCCAAATTCGTTCCAGCTCGGTAAGAAGCATCTAAAGTTTTAGACCAGACTGGGCTTTAATTTGAGGAGAGAATATCAATTCATTCCTTGGGACTGGTCAAGTCTTAAACTAATTGGGTCGGGTACTCGGGTTCTAATATTAACGGATCAGATCTTGTTGGTACACCAAAGTGTGCCTTGAGCAGTTAAGCACTTATTATAAGCTAGATGCTAGGGGAGCAGGGATATCCAATGCACATCAAATCAAATTTAGTATGATGTTGATTTGTATCAAGATTTGTGAGGAGAATTAAAATTATAAACATTCTCGTGAATCTAAATGTGGATCAAATGACCTAGACCGAATTCGGATTCCCTTCACTCCATGATGCTAGATTCCTACATGGTTCCCGACTTCGGGTCTTCGCCAGTTTATTTCAAATTCTCTGTGTTGCCGAGGTGTACATGTTTTGTAAATTGTCTACATCAATTTGTTTATCTTACAAATTTGAAATAAACTTTAAAAAATTGTGAGTTCTTAAAATTTATAATGGTAAATATAAAATATGATACTATGAATTTTAGAGGGGAAAGTACATAATACATGAATTCTCCCGAAATTTTAAAGCAGTAAAGTATACAATCCATAGCAGATTGTCGGTTTTTATATCCGTTGTGGAAGTTGGAGTTACATCCTATTAATTAATAGGGAGCACCTAGCTACCCCTCTGTAATAATCCCCCATTTCATCCCCCAGTCATTAACTAATTCAATAACTACTAACTATTTAGGGGGACAACTTACTATTTAGGGACCACATAATATTTGAAAGATTTTATAACTGGCGTGCACTAGTATTCATATATAATGCATCAAGTATTCATCTATAACACATCAAGTATTCATACCTAATATATACCGTATTTTAAAAAAAAAAACTGGACACGTACTTAAAGGTGGGATTTTTTTTCTTCGTTCAATCTAATCAATATTTCTGACAATTGATGAGGAATTTTGCAAATCTAAAACCACGAATGTTTTTGACATAATTTTATCTTTAAAATGAGATTCATGATGATATACTTTCGAGTTGTCCGTTGTACAAGTATTCATTATTATCGTGAAAGTATTTATCCCAGTCGTGGAAGTACAAATATAAAAACTGGACACATCATCCATCCATCTTTTACACATCACTCATCCATATTTCAATTTAATCAATATTTCTGACGATCTGTGAAGAATTTTGCAAATCTAAAACCACGAACGTTTTCTACACAATTTTATCTTTCAAATGAGATCCATGATAACATACTTTTGAGTTGTCTGTTACACAAGTATTAATATCTTGTTATGCAAGTATTCATCCCTAAGATATTAATGTTAGTTTGTAATAATTTAGAAGTCAATAATACGATAATTTATCATAAAGCTTTGTTCATGAATTGGATGATTAATATCATTTTGTTGCCTTGAGTATTATTGCATTTATGGATCATTTCGAGTTCATGACTGAAATTGTGAAACTCCATAATATAAATGATATATACTCTTAATCTTAAAAGGTCACTGACCAAAGTAATTAGCAGGAATACTAATTACTGCTATAAGGTTAGTATGTGGATTAAAAGATAGTTAAGTTTTACAAATCACCTGACACGAGATGTCATTTTAATCACATAGATACATGTTCTAAGAACATGGTATTTGACAGACCTCGAATAAAACATTAAATAGAATTGTGTTCGTGTCATTTATGTTTTCATTCAGTGTTACGTTCTACAGTATGAGGTATTTATCATTCCCACTAAGAAATATGTATGTGTGATTGTTATCCACCGCTGTCCGTAAAAAGCAGTCATAACGGTAGCATTCCCATATGTATAGCTTAGCTGAGGAAGTGATAGTCTACCAAGAATACTATTTGTCCCTCGTATTTTATACGAGCTATATAGCATCACTGGGCCCCTTGATAGAGTAAGAGTATCAGCGC
The DNA here is from genome assembly GCA_033356055.1 of Carex pumila. Lineage (NCBI taxonomy): Eukaryota > Viridiplantae > Streptophyta > Magnoliopsida > Poales > Cyperaceae > Carex > Carex pumila. Next base: position 63,805 of record JARJHM010000316.1, read on the forward strand.
GCGGTATGATTACAAGAGTAATCATATTTGATAATCTGCTCAAGATCAAGAAAAGATTAAGTTTACAAGGATGACACACATCTACCTTGAAACTAATCTGATAACTATGAGACAGAAGAACAGACACAAGTAAATTATTTATTGGATCGTGATATTGTACTGTACAGCATCATCTGTGTAATTGGATGGTCATGATGTGTTGCCAGACACCACCCATGATTATAGAAGTTAAAACAGTTTTAACTATATTTACCAGCATAACACATATCCTATTGGGTCACACCATATAGGAGTTAATCGGAGAATCTTGTTGTGATTGATTATAAATTGGTTATGATCAATAGTAAGATGGTTATAATTAATTATACGTGTTATAATTAAATTATAAATGTTATGTAAAAATAACAAGCAAAAATATTGGTTAATTTATAAACGTGTATGACACGTTGTATAAAAGTTAACCGGTTAATTTATAAATGTGCATGACACGTTGTATAAATTACCGAAACAACAACCGCAAGAAAAATATATATAATTGTTCAGAATAATTATATGAATATTATTTGTGTTTGGACCGAGGGCATTCGAGTCTTTTCAGATTCGTCCTTATCCGCATGACATGTCATCGATCCTATCCAGATGACACGTCATCGATACCGAAACAAACAACCGCAGAAAAAATATATATAATTGTTCAGAATAATTATATGAACATTATTTGTGTTCGGGCCAAGGGCAGTCGGGTCTTTTCAGATTCGTGCTTATCCGCATGACGTGTCATCGATCCTATCCAGATGACACGTCATTGATCTTATCCACATGTCACCCTTATCCATTCAATAGCATATCTTGTAAATAGACATATGTTGAGGGGTATTTTGGTATTTTGCGAACCTCCTCAAAAGCCTATAAATAGAGGGGTGCATGTAGAGAGAAAAACCACTAATTCACTTGTATCGTTTCGTGCAGAATCGAATCGGTATTTTCTCTCTTTCTCGATTTCTCTCCCAAATAGTGTTTCGGTTGAGAAAAGAAAGTTATACGTAGTTGACGTATAATCTTGCGGGTTGTTGTGGAGTATATTTACGGGATCGATGAATAGTGTTTTACCGAATTTTGCGGTATGTCAGTTTTGCTCATTTGATGAAACTGAGTAACCAAAAATTTGTGTTTACGAGTTTTTGTCTTTTCCCCATGAATAGTGTTTTTGTATAATTCCGCGGTTTACGTTATTTCTAGCAGAAGAAATAAACCGCTCTCTGGTTAGTCCTGGTGGATAACCGATAGAGGCATCAGACGTCTGATGCTCCGAGACGAGTCGATTCCTTCCGTGATGTAGCTCTACACGCTCGGTCTGCATTCCAACTGTGATTTGGAAACAAGGTATAAATATGTTATATTAATCTATTTAATTGGTAAGTAGATTAAAGTTTTAGAAATCAATTATGAAGTAGATCTGTAAAATGATTAAATTGGGTTTTGATGCCAAAGGAATACTGAAGGTGGACCGCCTTGGAAAGTTTCCTGACATACCCCGTTTAATCCTGAGCTTAAGTTGGCCATAGAAATTTTTGTTCTACGGTCATTCCGTACCTTAAGCCTAAACGAATTTTGGTTACCGCGAAACCCCAAAAGTGGTATCCGAAACCCAACAATTAAGTATTCATTTATGCACATTGAAGTATTCATTCATATATCTCTATTTTTTTTTCAAAATTTATTTTTATATCATTTATTTAATACGCAGTGGCCTAATTCACCATTAATAAAGCTTTGTTCTTTGCAAAACTCGATACTTCATGAGGAAGGAGAATATAAACATGAAATTGATTAATTGCATATACATATACAAAATTATTTTGATACGATCGACAGTGATGGATCTGACTCGGTAGAGATGTGCTCTAGTATTAATTCATACATATTGAAGTATTCATTCATACATAATGAAGTATTCATTCCTGGTAGAGTTGTCTGTTACACAAGTATTTATATCTCATCGAAAAGGTATTCATCATTGTCATGCAAGTGTAAATAGTTAATGTATCAAGAGTATTACAAGCATATGTGCATATCTCGATTAATTTTACAATAGCAGCTTAATAGTATTGAACATTGCTTTATTGCTTTTTAGTTTAATTTTATTTTTTAAAAATAAAAAATAGTTGCCACATGTTTCATTGTTGAAATAAAAATAATCTATCAAATTTTATAGATTATGTAATTGAAATGTTGCAAACAAAAATAATATTTAAAAGAAACAAAACATATTTCATTGAAGTATTCATACATAAGATATCAAGTGTTCATACATATATGTTGAAAAATTTATACCTAAGACATCAAGTATTCATTCATACACCTCTATTTTAAAAAAAAAAAATTCATACACGTGAAGTATTCATATTTGTCTATTTCACAAGTATTCATATCTCGTCGCACAAGTATTCATACCTCATCGAGAAAATATTCATCCTCGTCGTGCAAGTGTAAATAGTTCATGTATTAAAAGTATTACAAGCATATGTGCGTACCTCAATTAATTTTACAATAGTAGCCGAACAATATTGAATATTGCTTTATTGCTTTCTAATTCAATTTTACTTTTTGAAAATAAAAAAATAGTAGCCACATTTTTTAATATCACTTGTTGAATTGGAGAGATTTTAAATTCCAATATGTATTTAAACATGCTATTATATTGAAATGAAAGCATAGAGATAAACAAAGAATAAATTCGCTACAATCTTGAAACTAACCTAAGCATATACCAGAAACATAAATTAATCCAAGAGCTCGAACTGCCCTTCAAACCCATCGTACCAGAACACCATCCTTTACCGGCCATGACCTATACCAACTTGCCCTGACGAGTCCCATGAACCGTCGACGTAGGATGTATGCCCCCTTGATTGGCCAATGCATTCTCCCTATCCCTCGGTGCCGTGATCATAGTACGAGACTCCGATTCAAGCATACCAATACACTCCTGCAGTAAAGCTACATCCTAATCAGTTTTTTGAAAATATTGACAGCACATCTCAATATTTGGTATCTTTCTGACATATGCCACAGTATGTCAGGTTTAGAGATAGAAACTATGAGTGATTTCTATCAGATCAAAAGTATCTAAAACAATAAAGAAAGTATGTCATAGCTGTTACGCATATCCGGTAAATTAGTCCTTAGGTGTTGGAATATAAAGATATCATACAATCAAATCAATCTACCTTGTATTCTTTTGTAAAAACATAAAGATGGACAAGTATGAATTTACTATTATTGGAATTAAAATCAAGTTATGTAGATACCTAAATCAATAATCACCTCCCAAAATTTCACTAACAAGTAGTAAGATCCATCTAGAGATGTTCCATCTCTATCCTTAACTCATTTTCAGATTTTTCAACTGCATACTTAATCAGTCTCAATCCATAATTACAGTACAGAGGAATAGTAGCCTTAGATGTTACCTTTTACCAGACTAGGGCATTTTTAACAATTATGATAAGAAAATTTGAGAATCACTACCTTTTTGCTTGACAATAGGGCTCTTGTGATACTCTTTTTGTCATATATTTTGGATCCCTTGCGCTGCCTCGGAGGGGTCGTTATCTAGCTAAATTGGCACAGTAAAGAGATATATTAGGTACTTGTATTAGTTTGCCAAATGGAGAATGACGTCAAGAACCCTAAGTGAAAGTAAAATCCATACCTGATGAGAAATTGGAGGAAGATTAGATTAAGCCATCGGAACTAAATCTCCGATCACAAGATATCTAATCCGTTGAGAGGTAAAATCAAGTGAGCTTGGTTCGAGTTTTCAAGTAATTGAAGAAGAACTTTCGCCTAATCACCTGATCGGAGGATATGAAGGGTTAAATTTACCTAATCACTTGATCGGAGGCGGATGAGGAAGAACTTTAGTCTAATTACCTGATCGCTTGATCGGAGGCGAGGTGACGAAGTGAAAGTAAAATCCATACTTGATGAGAAATTGGAGGAAGATTAGATTAAGCCATCGGAACTAAATCTCTGATCACGAGATATCTAATCAGTTGTGAGGTAAAATCAAGTGAGCTTGGTTCGAGTTTTCAAGTAATTGAAGAAGAACTTTCACCTGATCGCTTGATCAGAGGAGATGGAGGGTTAAATTTACCTAATTGCCTGATCGCTTGATCAGATGAGGAAGAACTTTAGTCTAATTGCCTGATCGCTTGATTGGAGGCAAGGTGACGAAAATGATTTGAGTTGAAATTAGGTGAGAGAGATTCTGAAAAGAGGATCATACTTCGTGAAGAAAAGCTCCGCCATTGAAGTTTTTTTTCTTTTTTCTTTCTAGAAGAGTTTCAGACTAGGGGAAAGAGTCAATTTTAGAAATTAAAGGCGTTAGAGTTCGACAGTTAGAAAGGTTAATTCAGTTCGGGGGATGAAACGGAAGATGGTAAAACGGGGATATTATAATTACCCTAATTAATATATCATGGTAATTAATGTCCTGAATCCTATCATTACAACATTAACATTTTGATATGCAATATACGAGAGGTGATTATAAATGGCTTAGGTTTTGTACAAGTTACTCTGGTTCCATACGTACTGTGTCAAATGAACCAGACAGATTTGAAACTTGTGACAAATGGTTCCAAATTTCCAATGCTGCCTTTGAGGTACTGTAGAGGATGTGACCAGTCAAATTAACTATTTCAGAGTTATTATTCTTTTTTTAGAAATGTTTTGACTCTCAGGCCTTCATCCTCGAGCGTTCCTCTTCCCCCGGATTTTGTAATTTAGAGGAATAAATGTACTATTTTAAATATTGGAATAAAAATACATAATTTTGTAATTTTGAAAGATATATATATATATATATAGAGGAGGGATCGGATTACACCATTTTTTTGGTGACACCGGTTATATCCTATGTTTACAAAGTCCAAACAGTCGATCCAAACCGTTCAACATGTTGGATATGTTAAAATGTGCTTGCAGATCAAATTTTACATTTTTTGAAATTTTTTTACTATTTATTAAGATGGGTACAAAAATTCAACGGTCTGAATATAGCGATTTTGTTAAATACTTAATAAATAGTAAAAAAACTTTAAAAAATGTAAAATTTGATCTGCAAGCACATTTTAACATATCCAACAAGGTGAACGGTTTGGATCGCCTATTTGGACTTTGAAATCTTTGAAAATGGAGAGTGTAACCGGTGTCACCAAAAAAATGGTGTAATCGGATCCCTCATATATATATAGAGTAGAACTAGGGTGCTCTTAAGCTCAGCAAAGTTTTGGTGAGCTTAACTCTAAAACTCATCAAATCGATTTCAAATAACGAATCCGAACCGTTGAAACTCGCCTATCTTACGTGTGATGCATCTACATGTGAAATTTTTAAACATTCAAATTAATTTAGTATAAAGTCAAGCGGTCAAAATTAGAAGGTTAATAAATTAATTTTAGTGCATTCATTTTTGAACGTTTTTTGATCGCTTGACTTTATACTAAATTAATTTGAATGTTTAAAAATTTCACATGTAGATGCATCACACATAAGGTAGGCGGATTTCAACGGTTCGGATTCGTTATTTGAAATCAATTTGATAAGTTTTAGAGTTAAGCTCACCAAAACTTTGCTGAGCTTAAGAGCACCCTAGTTCTACTCATATATATATATATATATACTAGTATCGTACTCGTGCGTTGTGACGGAGACATATTATAAAATTAAATAGAATATGAAAAGATTTTTTTATTAATATTCACACATAATTAGCAACTTATGAAATTAAAATATTCTATTAGTCAAATTATTATCCGTGTATATTTGAAACGTTCTATTTTGATTTGAAAAAAAAAATCCTTACACTTTGTTTATTTGAAAATGACAATTATTAAAATATGTTATCGATCGGAAACTTTAGTACACCCAACTATTTTTTAAATATTATTTATATATTCATCATCACATTATCATAATTCATCATCATCATCATTATTATAAAAGAGAAGTATGCATGCACTTGATTTAGATAGGACTGGGTCCAACTACAACCTCAAGCAAAATAAAAAGATATACTAACTACTGCTAAATGACTATCATGGAATTGGGACTGTATGTACCAATAGCGATCAAACATAACAGTGTTTACAAGCAAAATCAGAAAAACAACAGTAAGCACAATACACCAAGATGCCAGTAAGGGATATTTAGTCCTGTTGATATATGCGTCATACCCAATGTAAGTACTGCACACAGAGAAGATGTCTGAATGACCCCTTTTTACAGAGAGTGTTGGACATAAACCACTAATGCTCATTCCTTATGGGGGCATACCATATTCTCATACTTAAAGACAACAACACCGTGAATCATCAATGACAATAAACACAAAATTCATAGTGATGTTCACGTGTGGACAAATCCGATGTCATATAAACACTTATATGCATGTGTGACATTGAACTTGCAGCAAGTTTGAGTTGATCCGTAAGCTTAAATCATAACATTCAATCGTCACACCAGCCTCGAGTGTAATTAGTGTTCCTTACTAATTACTTCAGCTAGGAATACTTTAAAGTTCACTACTTTTATAGTGTGGTTGCCACTCAATCTAAAATTGTAGATAAACCACAAGTAATGCAACTTCCAGGCAACAAATTGACTCACATCAATCAATTATATGAACAAGAAATACAAACAATAATTTGTTCTAGGACACACAACTCTATCACCCATAGCCTTCTTATGTTTTCTAAGAGTGGAAACCAGCTTGGAAACTTGGATTGCATCTAGGTGTGCTCCTATTATGACAGGATATGTGTTATCGGGGCCTAAAAATTTGTAACGAAGGTTTTCGGGCAGGGGTTTCAGGTCAGGCTTCGGAGTGGTAGGCAGTGTTTCTGGTAAGTTATCCATACGGCCTTGGTTTGATGCCGTATGTGATATTATTGATGCCGCTGGGACTTGTTCAGGTACCGTTGTCTTCTCTTCTTCCTGCTTTGTTGCTCCTTTCTTCTTGACCTTCGGTGAATTTATGTTGCACGCTTGGCCTGGATCTCCACCTCTGCTATGGGAGTGACTTGAGTTGAATGATACCTTATTATTCCCCACATTTAACGAGATTTTTCTGTTCCTAATGTCGATCATTACGCCATATGTGGTGAGGAGCGACCGTCCTAAGATGATGGGGATCCTATTATCTTCTTCCATCACTACTACAGAATAAGTGATTACACACGGACATAAACAAGCGAGCTACACGGATTTCCCGCCGCGTGGGCTGTCACGGTGTAGAAAATCCTTGTATATATACACACGGATATTTACCGCGTACAATTACTGATAGCTACACGGATTATTACATACACAGCCGTTTATAAATCCTTGACACTGGCACTCTCCATAACCGAGCTTCACGGATTATTACATAAAAAGCCGTGTACAATTAGATTTCTACACGGTTATTTATCTAGATATCCGTGTAGCTCTCTTATGTTTTAATTTTTTTTAATCTGGACAATCCTTTCTACACGGATATTTAATTACATGTCCGTGTAGCTCTCTTATTTTTAATTTTTTTTAATATTGAAAGATCTTTCTACACGGATGTATAATTAAATACCCGTATAGCTCTCTTATTTTTTAATATTTTCTTAATATATAATTTTATGTATTGATTTTCTTCTTTATTTTTTTAATGTGAAAAAACCTTTCTACACGGACATATAATTAAATATCCGTGTAGCTCTCTTATTTTTAAATATTTTTTTAATATTTAGTTTTATGTATTAATTTTCTTCTTTATTTTTTTAATTTGGAAAAACCTTTCTACACGGATATATAATTAAATATCCGTGTAGCTCTCTTATTTTTTAATATTTAATTTTATGTATTAATTTTCATCTTTATTTTTTTAATGTGGAAAAACCTTTCTACACGGATAATTTTTAAAATGTCCGTGTATAATTGAACTACTTTTTTTTTTTTTTTTGATTTTTTTTGGCTAGCCTCCAGTTTTGCCAGCCATTTAAAATCAGATTAATTCCAGAACAGAGAATTTCCAAAATAAGAATACCAAAACCCCTAAATTTTGGAAATTTCCAAATTATATAAAAAATTAATACAAAATTCATGTACACTAAATTATACAAAGATCATACAAATCCATATTCTGGTTTACAAAATTGTTTTGTAAAAAATTCTGCCCACATACATCTAACGTGATCTAACTGCTCGTTGGAGTAACTCCTTGAATCTGATGAATACTACAAAAAATTCAAAACATGCAAGTTACAAAAATATGGCAACTACATCTCTGTTTTGCTTTATATAAATAAATTACTGCAATTATAACAATGCAACTAATAAAACAAGTTTAGAGGAAATCAGTATTAATTGTATGGACAAGTCAAGGCAAAACATATGAATTACATACCGGATATGCTGGCCATTTGAATTGTATGAATTCAACAAAGTGAAACATAAAAATCATCGTGTAATAACCGCATTCCCAACCGTCAATCTGTTGCGGGCACTGAAATTTACATCCAGCAGCCTATGTCAGAATGACAATAAATTTTTGAACCCAAAAATATGAAATTATAAAATTATAGTGTGCTCACCTCCCTCCAGAGCCCATTCATTTTATTTCTGCTCTTATCCGTGCTTTGCACTCCACCCTCTTTAAGATATTGCTGAAAAGCCCTGACAAAATTGAGTGTCTGTAATTAGCAATTTCACAATTATAAAAAAAAAATCAAACCAAGTGATATTTAGATAACTTACTTAATTATAAAAGGCACGACTCTTTTGGACTGGCGAGTGGTGATGGATTTGTTGGGCCGTTTTGAATCCATGACATGAATCATATTTTCAAGTGGCACAATCACCAACAAACACCAGTGGGAGCTGTGGGGGGAGAAGAATTGTAGTACTTTAGCATAAAATTAGTGACATATATATTTCAGCATGTAATAGTGACACAAGTGTTTGCTATGGTTCATTGTGTAATTCTTTAACTGAAAATTAACCTACCTTTGGTGGTATGGCAGGAGAAGAAATTTCTTTTGATCCTGACGAGCATGATGCATCGCTTGACGCAAGTAGTCAACACAATCATCCGGATACCATTCCAACATCAGTCCATTAATTCTGCCGGGGTCCAAAAGTGCACACAAGTTCACGTTATCTTTCGATGCGGTCTCACGGCATTTCTAGACTAGGAACCTGAAAAATCATCATTTTACATTAGAGTATATATTTGAGTGCTATACACATGATTTAAATAATTGATTGGTCACTAACATGAGGAAAACGGTGATGACTCCCACATCGAGCCATTTATCGCTTGACGAGGCGGCCTGTAGAATGTCGTTGAATTCTTTGAAAGGCAGCACGACCTCCCTGCCATCGTGTAGAAACATACCGGGGGGCACACTGAAGGTAACAGCCGTCATGTCCTTGGGTGCCTTGATCAAGTGGGCGTGGAGAGTCTGCAACTGACTAGGCAAACGGCTAACCTCTTCTGCTGTGAGCCCCATACGGTCTAGTGGCGCATCCACTGGCGCATCTACTGGCGCATCCACTGGCGCATCCACCGGTGCATCCACCGGTGCATCCACCGGCGCATCCACCGGCGCATCAGGCACTTCTGGCGCATCTACTGGCGCATCAGGCACTTCTGGCACAACAGACACCAAGGCTAATTCCATGTCCCATGCCGGTGACAACGCTTCATCCTCATTGATTGTTTCAACTCTTCGTGCCTGTGTCAAATTTTGTATATGTCTTTTTCAAGCATTTGAAAAGAATGATTTGAATAAGATATCCTATTGTATTTGGAGATTACATACATTGTCCAAAATAATTTGATTTTTCGGCCATTGGACTATTGCATAGCGGGCATCCTCAAGCACCACCATTTCATCAACAGGGATAGGAAACGGTATTCTCACAGCCCAATCCTGCGTGATCTTCTCAACCGCTACGCGGAGATAGTTGGGCCTCAACTTATCACCGGCTGCAAGAGGATATACAATGCCCTTAGCAATGGTCATAGGGGTAGTACCGAAATACATGACAAGGTCGCATGTTGTGGCCTCCTGCAATAATTATCAGCAATTAGTTGTCTTTAGAATGAAATAATATTGTCTAGCGAATTAACCGCGAGAATCAACAATACCTTTCGATTATGAACAAGTAGTGCTTACCTTTAGATTGTCCAAGCCACCTAGCACTTCGGTCCCGGATGCCTGACTACTTCGCCGAACTCCCGGAGAAACGGGAGGTTGATCCTCGTAAGGCTGCCTAATTTGGTGCATTTGGTTCACCATCCTTGATTCCAGCTCAGCCAGCTTCCGGTTGTACTCCACTGTAAGCTCCTCGCGTACCTCCTGGCGCACCTGCGCCAACCTTGATTCCATATCGTCTTTGTTGACCTTGGCACGAGGTGTTCTCTGGGGTTTTGGTCCATTGAATTCCTCCTTCCACCCCGTGTAGGCCCCTCTGCCCCTGACTCGACTGCTGTGTTCTGGGTTCGGGAGCGCTAAGGACAAGGAATCTTCTTGTCTTGCGACAGTCCGGGCACCAGAAATGACCTCCTCCTCCACCTCCAACTGTTAATTAAAAAATTGGTTATAACAAAACACTAAGTAATGTACACAGAGTTATGATTTTGTTTGAATGACAAAAAGTTATAAGAAAAGGCTCTTACCATTTTATGAGCAATGGGCTCCACGTCTTTTGGAAGTACTATCCGCCCATCAACGGTTACCTCAGATCTTCCCATGACCCAAACTTGGCCCCTGTGATTTTGGATCTTAACCACGGGAGAATCTTTGTTTTGCGAAAGAACTTTTGCCCATTCTTTCGACTTACCCTCGTAACCACCTGACCCTAATTTGTGCGGGTACTTGTTCAATTTGGCGATCTTCCTGCCCTTCTCACTTTTTTTCTTCGAACATCAAAGTAAATCCATTACTTAAGGAAGATGAGTACAGGTTGAGAAAGAACAAAAACTAAGAGCATCTCCAATCTAGCAATTGAAATTAATTGCTAAATTATCAATTATGAAAATTTTAAAAATTAAGCAATCCACTCTTACATTGGTGCAATAATCAACCAAACATTTGACCAATAAGAATTAAACATTTGGCCAACTCATCTCTAGAAAATGATTTCTTATTAAGCAATTCTTTCCAACAATTGCTAAATAAGCAATAGCCATACAACCCAGCAATTACAAAAATAATTGACACATCAGCATAAGCAATCCATAAGCAATCACTGTTGGAGATGCTCTATTATGAGTTACCTAAATTTACATACCTTGAATTCTTCTGTTTTCTTCAAAGCTTGGAACTCCTCCCACACCTCTTGTGTCAGCCAAGGATACACTGGCAACGGATCTTTCCCTCGATCCATGAAATGTTTTTTCAACGTGCTCTTGAATTGCTTCCAAGCTTCATTCATTATCCTCAAAGTCTTTTCCTTTATCTTGCCTTTTGGGTCGTCCACGATGTTCCACTGGTCCTGATTGACAACGAAACTACTGCATGTAAGTTCATCTACTAAAAAAAAATAGAATTGTTAGGCACTTTACCTTCACTATGTTCCACCATTGGTCCTTGTCCTTCTTATCATCAAACTTATCCCAGCGCTCAACCAGGATAGATGCATTTTTCTTCACTGTGACGGCGCAAAAATTGGAGTACTTTGCCTGATTTTCACCCTTCGCACAGCCGTTCTTCCGGAATTCGATTGGCAATATTTCATTCTGCTCAGTGATCTTCTTGCACATTGTCGGACCTCTTTTCCTTTTTTCAGGCCGAGCCGGCGATACCTCTTCTTCCATCACAGCTACATTCTCTACATTATCCTCACTTGAATGTGTCATCGTTCTTTCTACAATCTACCGAGCGAGCAAGAGGAGCTTAGAGGTTCAGACGAGATGAGAGGCGAGCACCAGAGAGTGGAAACAGAGAGCGAAACACCAACAGTGGCAGCACCAAGAGAGAGGAACCACGGAAAGAGAGAGGAGGAAGTGCGTGGGTTTAGGGTTTAGAGGAGACGAAGGGATTTTGAAAAGAAAGGAAGTGATCACCAGGCCGACCCAGCGCGCATTTTATTTCGCTGAACCCCTTTCTACACGGATATTTAATTAAACATCCGTGAAGGAAGACATTTCTACACGGTTATTTCATTAAACGTCCGTTTAATTTAAATTTCTCAGAAGACGAAACGGCTCTTCAAAATTCTATATAAAAGTGTTCGATCAAATAAATCTTATTTGCAAGTATAAATGGCCGAAGTCCCTCCGGCCGGCAGTGCTCACCCCTCAAATGTGCAAGAAGACGTGTGGCCATTGCCTTCCGGCTACGTCTCGCCCGAAGAGGTTGATGTTAATCTCGAACTCCCTCCTGGTTTCGAAGTCCCTCCCGGCTATCTCATGCCTCCTCCCAACTACAGGAGGACATGGCCGTGGCCGCCTTCAAATGTGCCACGCCGAAGCCCAAGGGGGCACCCACCACCAAAGCCGTACATGAGGAGAGGCGATCACTGGACCAGGCCAAAGAGACCCTGGATTAGAAGAAGGCCAGGGTCATCACGCCAGGGCCTTTATGAAGGCATCTTTTATTAATTTAGCTAGCTTTTTTCTGTTTTCTTCTTCCGTATTTTGTTTAATCAGTTTTTTGTGTATGATGAATTGATGATATAGGATGTATTAGCTATGATCCTTTTTGATGTGATATAAATTTTGTTCTCAATTTAATCAATTTTGTTTTATATAAATTTTTCTTTTTTGTTAAACAAATGATGCTATGTAAATAATTAATTTATAGATATAACTTAGCAGTACAAAATGATGTTATATTTAATTATAAAATAGAAAATTTGTTAGGAAATTAAAAACATGTATACCCAATGTATAGTTAAAAGTCCGTGTTGGAATACCTTTCTACACGGATGTTTAATTAAAAGTCCGTGTGGAATACTTTTCTATACGGATGTTTAATTAAAAGTCCGTGTAGAAAGCCTTAATAGAGCTACACGGACTTTTATATAAACAGCCGTGTAGAATTATTTTTTAACACTTTTAATTAAAAGAAAAAACATATTTTTTAATTCTACCTTTCTACACGGTTGTTTATATAAAAGTCCGTGTAGCATTGTGTGTTTTTTTTTTTTAATGTTTTTCAACTGGCAGAACAAACAATTTTCAAAACAGAGGAAGACATTTAAAATCCAGAATTCCAACATATATAGCAATTTCAACAAAAAATTCATGTACGCTAATTTATACAAAAAATAAAAGTTGTTATTGAGCATTAATTACAAAAGTTAAATCCATATAAACTAAAAAATTCTATTAAGGACTGGAAGAGCTGGATATATGAAGGACCCTCAGAATCGGATGGAGAGTTGGATGAAGTGTCGGACGATCTCGTCCGACTCTTCATCGACTCCCCATCCTGCTCTGGTCCTTCATCCGACTAGATCTTCATCCGGCTCTGAAATTATCATCCAAAAACACTTTAGCGCACAAATCAGACCGGCTCTTCATCCGGTTTGAAGGTCCTTCTCCAACTCTTCATCCGGCTGGCTCTGAAATTATCCAGTAGTGTTCTTTTCTTTTGGAGGAAGAAGATACATGTTTTAACAAATAAAGAGCTAGGTGAAAGTAAAAAGTTAGACGAAGGACCTTCAAAAAAAAAAGGGAAGAGATGGATGAAGAACCTTCAGAGTCGACTCTTCATCCGGCTCTGAAGGTCCTTCATCTCACCTCTTCCTTTTTTTTCGAAGATCTTCGTCCAACTCTTTATTTGATCAGCTCTTTCTTTATTAAAACATGATTTTCATCCACCTCTGAAATTATCAGATCACAGAGAGAGAGAGAATTGATCAAATCGGCGCTAGAAAGGAGAAGGCCTTTTATATAACCAACTTGGTGATGGAAAAGGCGCGTCCTTTACCAAAACCCTAAAATAACCTTTCTACACGGGCTTTTTTATTAAACGTCCGTGGAGCTCTCTAACAACTTTCCACACTATTAATTAAACAAAAAACCGTGTATAATTGACACCTTTCTACACGGCGTTTTATGAAATAGCCATGTAGCTCTCACAAGCTTTCTACACTTTAATTTAAACAAACATCCGTGTACAATGCCGACCTTTCTTTACGGGTCTTTAATTAAATATCCGTGGAGCTCTCTCAAGGCTTTCTACACTGTTATTTAAATAATAATCCGTGTACATTTCCTGATAAACGTCCGTGTAGCTCTCTCACGGCTTTCTACACTTATTTTTTAGTAAACATCCGTGTAGAGATCCCACACATATTTCGGACTTCCAAAAAATTAGAATTTCTCCACGGTTTTTAGGTAAAATTATCAAATCCGTGTAGAATGTGCAGTGTACAATGACCATTTCTGTAGTAGTGCATGTCGATGACTACAAAATCTCCTGGCACCCATATTTCCCTAATCCTGATGGGAACATCTATCAAGATTCCTTCGAGTTGACGAATGGATCTATCTGCCATTTGTAGAGTAATCTTTGTAGGTGAGAGATTTCCTAATTCTAGTATAAGGAAAATGGATTTTGGCATGGGACTTGCGCTTGCTCCCAAGTCACATAACGCATGCTCAAATTCCATATTTCTGATAGTGCAAGGGATCAAAAAGTTCCCTGGGTCCTTCAATTTGTCAGGCATCTCGCCTTGCACCATGACACTGCACTCTATGCTTAGGGGCAGCGTTGTGCTGTCTCGTAGTTTTTGTCAACTGCTGAGGATACTTCTAAGGAATTTCATGTAAGGTGGGATGTTAGTGATGACATCCGTGAAAGGGAGTGTGATTTTTAACCGATTAAGCATCTCGAGGAACTTTGCAAATTGCTTGTCAATGTTGACCTTGAGTCGCTTCTAAGGAGACGGATGTGGCGGCTTAGGAGGTGTTGGCTTGTAGACTGGTTCGTTTTGTTGAGTAATCACACTTCCTTGGGCTACCTACCTGACTCGTGGGCCTCCTTGCGGTGTGTTATGCGGTTCCCCTAAAGTCACATATGGCATGGTTTTACCTTCTTCAGAGCCATGCGGTTTGGGATTACCCTGCATGAGGTCTCCGGATGTCGTATGCGGTGTTAGTTCATAATGTTTTCTTTGTGAAGGTTTCCCAGATCGTGCTTGGTCTACCCCCTTCGGGTTTCGATGGATTTGCAGGTTTCTAGAGAGTGAGCAACTCGGTTTGCATTTTCCCAAGAGATTTGGTCCTTTAAAGCTTTTATACGGCTTGTGAGGGAACTCTAGTAATGTCTACTTATATTTTTATCTTTTCTAAGTTGAGATCCGTTAGTTATAATGTTTAGGTAAATACTTTTCATTTTTAGGTGAATACTTATATGTTTATGCAAATGACAAAGAACAAATCTTGGATGAGTGTTGAGTTGTCTTGGATGGACACCTCAACAAAATTCTGTAGATTGTGCCATTTTCATAATACGATGAGTTGACTGTTTGAGCCGCAATGTTCCGTTGGACTTCACTCAGATTAATAATTATATCATCTATTTATATTTTATTATTTATTCAATTAATGTTGACATATATAAATTTATTTGTTTTTTGTCCTTTTTTGTAGCAAATGATAAGTGCTGAGCGACTTTTGTTGGCATATCGGATTTTGATTGACGAGAGAAATGAGAAAAAATTGAGATGATTTATTTTTCTACATATTTTTTTGCTACATAGTAATTATTGTTTGCTTGTTTTTTTTGTTATCACTGTTGTTGAAAACTTTTATATTTGATGGTTAATACTTTTGTAATTTTCATATCACTGTTGGTTAATACTTTTATATCATTGTTGTTGAAAACTTTTATATCTGATGGTTAATACTTTTATATCTGACGTTGAATTTTTTTTGTAATTTTTTGTTTGTAAAAATTGATTTTTAGAAGTTTTTTATTTTACTTTCTGTTGAATTCTTATACTCTACATCTTCACTGACTTGTCACATTTCCCAATGTTTGTATCAGATGTTACTTGTATTTGGAATAAAAACTTTTTCTAGACGAATATATGAATGTACAAAAATTTATAGAGATAAATAGTTGTCTTCTAATTGATGAAAACTTCTTTTGCGCGTTAAATACCGTAATTTGTTCTCCACGTGTATTAACACGCTGTTCGTCGGAATGTTTATATTCTTCATCACAGAATTCATACATTCATGCTTATAGATGAATATTTATTAGACAGTATGTGAATACACTTTTGGTATACTAATTTTATCGCGATGGCAGTTGTTGGTTATATTTGTGGTCCCTAGTCACGAAGTTTTCCATATTTCCGTTGTAGTTCCCTACTGGATTTAACGCATTTTCCATATTTCGGTTGTGGTCTCCTATTAGATTTAACACGTTTTACAAATGAGAATATGTGGTCCCCTACTGGAATGGTTTGTTATTTTGTTTTTCGTAAATTTATACATTTGTTCATATGGATGAATACGTTTAACTCAACAAAGGAGTACTAATTTGTTAAATGAGGTTTTTCATATGTACGACGGTTATTCAAGATATTGCGCCCCCCCGCCCCCCCCCCCCCCCCCCCCCGCATGAAATTAACGCGTTTTCTTTTATTTTTAGCTGTTTTGGTTATGGTCCCCAACTGGATTATAGAAATTAACGCGTTAAATCCTTGTTTTTTTGCAGATGACAGCTGTTAATACGCCTTATCCGAAGTGGGGGGATGAAACGGGAAATGGTTAAGGGGGGATAGCTAAGCGGTCCCAATTTCTTATTGTGTTGTTAACACGTACAACCTCACATATATTGGAGAGTGCAATATCGGATACAAGAACCGAACCATCTATTGATCATAACATGTGGTTGACTAAAACAAAGCTTGTTTAACAGGCTTTGACCGAATGTCGTGCATAACATCCATCAAAATATATGTATTATACATGCATCACATACATCAGAATTAAACACAAATTTTACCAAACCATACAAATTAAAATTAAGGTTTCTCACTCAAACCCTTAACTTCATAGCATAACCAAGATTCAAATAGCCAATATAAATTTCAAGTTGAAGCAACCAGAGAAACTACAGCTGCCGGTGATTTAACCACTACTATGAGGCACCGCACGCAACAGAAGAGGAGACTTCCTTTTTAGAACTACTCCAATAGTCTCGGTCATGTCCAGTTCATCAGGCTTCAACCCACAAGAAATATCCCAATTGAAATGATATAGAAGGTTTGCCACCGTCAACTCAACAATCGCTAAAGCGTAGGACTTACCAGGACAAGTCCTACGTCCAGCACCAAATGGAAAGAACTCAAAATCCATTTCTTTCGAGTTTGCACTGTCCTTGGTCGCCTCCAAAAACCGCTCTGGCTTGAACTCCTCGGCATTTTTCCAGTACTTTGAGTCCCTTCCTGCAAATGCACAAGAATAATCATTGATGAGCAGGCTATTCTATTGAATGTTTTATTCTGACATGTTTTACAATTAATGTTTAAGTAGTATTAGTCAATGTAATTAAGAAGATATATACCAATAGCCCACACATTTACAAGCACAGTAGTCCCCTTGGAAATTTCATGGCCGAAGATATTAAATGTCTCTTGACACACCCGTGGGAATAGTGGAATCACCGGATGTAATCTCAATGTCTCTTTGACAATATGATGTAAGAAGTCAAGCTTGGCAAGGTCAAATTCAGTTATGATTTTATGGCCTCGGAGTTGTCTCACCTCATCCTGGGCCTTCTTCATCACTCTTGGGTTTCTAACTAATTCACTCATGACCCACTCCAAAAGTGCACCTGCTGCATCGGTTCCTCCTTCTATAGCATCCTATAAATCAGAAAACAAAATCTTTAATTGGAAATTAGCACAAAGAGATGGATAATAATGAAAGAATTACAATTACGCTGAAAATGCATACATAGAGAATGGCTTTGGCAGTGTCCATGCTAATTGAGTTCTCCGCATGAAGTCTTAGAACAACACTAAGCAAACCTTCCGCCTCTCCGTTGACTGCACTTGCTCGATATTCTTGTATCATGCTATCTAGTAGTCGATCAATAGACTGATGGCACTCCTCAACCTTGCGCACATGCCCACTGATCAGCCTGATGAGTCGGGATGATGGGAACAAGTCTGCCATACTTAACCCTGCTGCTAGCACACTAGACAATTGCATTTCATTCACCATCAAAACATGTTTTTCCTCGTTGTACTTTCTTCCTGTAACGGCTCTGACTGACACTTTATTCGCCATTACAGGCATTAATTCACTAACATTAATAGTTTTTCCGCAGGACGACAATGATGAAATCACTTGGATCAAGGCCAATATCTCTTCTTCACGTATGGACCTGAAGGTTTGGACCTGCATCGGGCTTAGCAACTCTAAAGTGAGGATCCTGCGAATCTCTTTCCAGTATTCACCGTATGGTGATAACCCCACGTCCTTGCCCCCATAAGAGAAAATTTTCGCAGTAAGAAAATTAGGGCGATTGCAGAATGTTGCATCATGGGTTCTGATGATCATACGGGCTTCCTCATTGGATGAAATTACGATGGTCGGCCATTCGCCTATTTGAAGAAACATGACAGGACCGTATTGCCTTGACAGGTTTTTGAGTTCACGATGAGGGAGGCTGGAGCGAATAAAATGGTGGAGGCTTCCTATAATTGGTAGGGTCCATGGGCCAGGAGGAAGTCTGTGACGATGTTTTGCTATGGTGGATTTGGCTTTAATGAACAGCAGCAGTAAGATAGAGAGCAAGAAGAAAATGGAAGTCATTTCGTTTCATGCATGGGCTGGGTAGAATTAGCAGATGCAATATATATAATAAGAGGACGGTTCCACTGCCTCAATTTTTACTGCCTCTGTCAAACCTCCAAATCTAAACCGTACATAAGTAGGACATGAATATGAATTCGATAATTAAAGGCCGGATATATATTTCACTCGACTTAATTATTCTACTATTTTGATACAATTCCAGTTCTTAATGTTTGTCATCAGTTTATTGTTAAGTTTGATGTTTTTGATAAAAATCACACTCTATCTCCTTAAACCGGGATTGGAGGACTTGAACATAGTTTTGATTCCCTCTTTGAAACGCACTTTTGGCCTGGAGTTCATGGTATTTTAATTCTGACAAGTCAAATGTATAGATACAGACTTTTGCCTTACAATAACTATAAAATTCAAAGTTGATATCATAGTAGGAAAAATCGGCCGATTCCGATCCGATACTCCGATCCCGTATCGGTATCGGCCGGCCCCGATCCGATCCTAAGCCGATCCTCTCATAGCAAATTATAAAGAAAAACGAAAAAAAAATCCGATTCTGAGCCGATCCCGAGCCGATCCCGATCCGATACTCCGATCCCGTATCGGTATCGGCTGGGACCGATCCCGATACCGATACCGATTTTTCCTACTATGGTTGATATAATATTATTTCTTCTTTATTCATTAAAATCAGTGGCGCAAAATGACGGTGCATGTCTTAGTCTTCATCGAAGCTTTTCTTAATATTTGAATTTTCTGTTCACTTTATTTGAAACCGACCAAACAGTGCAAAAAAACAAATAGCAAAAAATGAGCAATGACTGAGCGGTGGAAAAATAAATGGTTACTGGAAAAAGAAAATTGGCGGTTCTTAACAAAATTTCTGTTTTATAAATATAAAATGATATAACATATTTGTTATTCAAAAATGATTTTTTCAATTACTAAATGTATAAAACGATGTCGATATATGTGACTTGGAATTCCTCTGACTTGGACTAGGAATTCATGTACGGTGTCCAAAATTATACACGGATGTCTTATAGGAACCATGTATATAGCCCTTCTTATTGTGCATAGTTACTTTAATCGGGTAGAAATATTCAATATTATCAGTGCATTTTTGTACAAGTTTAGACATAGTTGAGTTTTATTAACCGTGTATAATAGTCCAATAGAGACACGGTTCAGTAATCATCACTACAACAAAATGGTTTTTCAGCAACCGGTATCAGCAACTGGTGCTGATGCCGGTCGCAGATAGTATTTTTTCCCCAAATAAAAAAAAAGAAAAACTAAAACAAACGGCGACAATAACTTTCAGCGACAATATCAGCGACCGGCGCACTCGCCGGTCGCTAAAAGTTTTTTTTTCTGCGAAAATTTCGCCCCAAAACTCGCCAGTCGGCAGAGCCGTCGTCTTCGCCATTTCTAACCCTAGCCCAAAGCCTTTGCGCCACCTCTTTCCCTCCTCGCGCCACCTTTTCCCCTCCTCTCGCCAGACAACAGCCGGTGCCGTTCTCCTCTCTATTAATTTCAAATTTTTTCCCTTCTCCTCTCTATTTTTCTGTTTTCCTCTTGTTCTCATGATTTCCCGAAACCAAAGGGTTTAGGGGTTGTGTTGTTGATTGCGACTTAGCCAGTGCCGTTCCTGCGGCATTCCTGGTGACGGCCGAGAGGGGAGGCAAGTTCCTTCCATTTCAGGTTAGTTTGAGCACACCTCTTTAATTGATGCTTGTCGTGTATTTTCGAATTTGAAGTCGCGCGGGTTGTTGATTTTCCCGGCTGACCTTAGTGATGGCTGGAATCCCTTTTTGTACAATATGTTCTCAAAATGCAGTACTAGTGTGCCTTTGAAGCTAACTAATTTCTTAACCTGACAGACTACTGGTATAAGCATGCTTGTACTGATTTAATTACCAGTTGGATTACCAGTTTGGGAGAATGATTTCTACTATATGACGACCTGAAATTATTTGTAGTCCCTTTAGGTGCTTATAAATATGGTTCTTCTTGGTTACAGTTGGGGTTAGTTTATAATGGATTGAGTTTGTTTTTAGGAAGACAAGTATTTGGCGTTGGATTTACTAGTTCATTAGCTAGCTCACAACCAAAGCACGGGGATCACCGGTATGTGCTTCTTTATGAGTTCCATGGGGGTTAAATTTGGTTAATTAAAGCTGTTTTGACTCACTGTTCCACAATAAGGTCAATGCAGTCAAACTTGGGTTACTTAAAATTGAGTTGAACTGATTGGGAACCTGAAAGTGATGAACTCCACTGGAAAATAGTTGATTGTTTTTTAATCCTTAATTAGGTCAAGGTATTGATGTTTTATTCAATTTTTGAAAAGAGTAACTGAACCAAATGTGGAAAATGTTCAAATTGAGGAAAGTTGGGCAAGTTAAGTTTGTAGAAAGGCCTTCAATATATACAAAATTAGGAATTGCTTTTGTAAATGTTTTTGTATGAGGTGCAATTAGTAATCAGTGCATATGTGCCATTAGTAATGGACTCTTATACCCTTGTTGAATTTTTATAAATGGACAATAACCAACAAATTTCCGCAAAGATCAATTTCATCTTTGAGCTTATTGGCATAGATCTTAAGATACATTTCTTGCTCCATTTTTGCCTCTATTTCATGCCCTTGTATCTCTTCATTGAGCTGAGCTGTACATCCAACAAGTTAATCAGATGCATGTCAAGTGCATTTTGATCATCTCATCTCATCTCATATATTGCTAGTACCAAACCCAAACTAAAGTTTATAAATTAAATTAATTGAGGTGCATGCATGCTTTACGTACATTTCCTTTTAATAGTGTGATATCTCCATATTATATCTAAATTACGGCCCTGGTTTACACTGGAACCTGTGCTTTAAAGCCTATAAATGTGGACTTTTTACTTATATTTCGATGAAATGTGGTACTGTTATGCTTGTTTGGTATTTTGCAGGAAAAAGGGCGAAAAACTAGATCTTACTACTTTTCATACGGCCCGTATGACATTTTGTACGGCCCGTACAAGATCTGCCCAACTGCACAGAAGGTTCCACAACAGAGGCACAAAGTCTCCAAGACAAAGCACAGGCATACAGCCCGTACGGGGTCCCCTACGGCCCGTACAGCGCTAAATTGGAAAATCCAGCTGGAATCTGAAATCAGCTTAATTTAAGTAGGCCAAAAAGGAAGCCTTTTGGGGCGCGATATGGGGCATTAAATGAGATATTCCACACCAAAAGAAAGGGGGATTCACCACTGGAACTTGGACGACCTTTCTTGGAGCAAAAGACAAGAGGAGGAAGAGAAGAAGAGAAGGGAAAAACGCAAGTTTGCAACGGATCTTTGGATTTTCCACTGTTTTGTTATGAACTCTTCCATTTCTTGTTATTTGTGTTACCTTGTGAACATGAGTAGCTAATATACTTTGTTTCTAGGGTTAAGATATAGTTTCTAGTTTAGTTTTGTTTGCATACTACTTGGATTTGTGTTGAATGCTTTGTTTTTACTTTGTTGAGTAGTATTTTGATTGCTTTATTTGTGGTTGCTTGAATTGATTAGTCATCCCTCTAAATGAATGCGCACATCTATGTGTTAGGAGCCAAGTCTATGACATTTAATCCAACCGAATAAAGTATATGAAGTAGGGTGAAACTAAGGAGTACCTGAAAGGCGAAACTTTCCTTGAGGCGAAAGTCCTTGGACACTTTTAGTAAACCAACAAGTAACTTAGATAAATTAGGCCAAAATGCGAAAGTTGAGGTTTAACGCATCTAGGAGGGAAGTATTTGAGTCCGGTAATCGAGTGCTAAGCCAAAATGTGAAAGTTGAGGTTAGGCATCTAGATCTGGTCGATAGAAACCCTAAACATTAGCACCAACACAGAAAACAATAGCTGCTACATTAACTCGGGGTTCCATACGGACCGTATGGGAAACCCTACGGGCCGTATGCCTCGGGACTGAACAGAAATGAAATCTGAAATCTAAACCCTGGAAACGTCTTTTTATCAATTGAAAATAACTTTAATTCTTTTTATTTACTTTTAAACTTGTCATAAACTATTAGAATTGTTAGAACAAAACCAAACCAATTTCTCTCACTTCTAGAATCTTAAGTAATTTTAGGATAAGTCCGGTTATTTTCTTCCGTCCTTGTGGATCGATACCTGAGCATACTCATCGATAGGATAATACACTTGCTATCTGATTTGACAGGGTATAACAAAGGTTTAAAAGGTATAGCTTGCTATACTGAAACTTTGTAGCATATATTCTGTGCGGAACATAGTGTTTGAAGGTGTTTTATGCAAATATGCTTAATGGCTGTTTTCCTTTCCTGTGTTTTGTCTAGCTTAATTAAGTAATATATACATCTGAGGGGTTTCTTTAGATTTAATTATTAGCATTTAGGGGCATTACAGCTTACACCAGTTCCAGCTAGCTTAGTAATTAGATCAAGGGGGGTAGGTGATTAAAAATAAAAATCTAGTCTAAATAATTAAGTACTTATAAAGCTTAATTAATTAGTTCTTTTATGTGGGCTAGCTACTGCTATCACCTCCCAAAAAATATTTTAGTCTTTTTGTAACATAAATCCGAATTATTTCAAAGTACTTCAAAGTAGTTAACCAATTGCTTAAATTATAGTAACGCCTTTTGAAACTAATTAATTTTTATCATCTCAACTCTAGATATGGCACCGAGTCGAAAACGGAAGGGAAAGGCACCGGCAGAAGAGGAAGGAGAGGCTAGTCAGAAAAATGGTCGCGGTCCAAATGCCTATATTGCGCCGGCAGTAGATCCGACTTTGCGACCAGTGCTTCGGATAGGGGGGTACAAGTAATATTCATTTTTTGTTTATTTTGTAATTATGCATTAATTGTAGTAGTTGTAATAATTATTCCTATTTTCAGGACTTTTGATGCAGGGCATCTGGAGAAGATGAAGCAAGTCGCGAAAGTTATTTTGCAGATAGTACGTCAGAATTATCCTGGCCCGTACTACAGATACACGGATTTCCCCAAGGATAATAAGGATGTTATCCAGGAAGAGTTTTTAGTAAGTAAATCTTTCTGAAACAAAACATCTAATAATTACTTGTTTTTTTTTTTGAAGCTAACAAACGATATTAATTCTTAACTATACATTGCAGAAGCACTACTAGTTTCATCCGGATATACCTTTGACAGATGCATGGAGTGTATTTAGAAAGATAGCTGATGTACGGCTTCAGGATATGCTGAATAAATGCAAGGCGATAGCAAAAAAGTCATACGGAGAGTCAATGCTCGAGTGGAAGGAGCGTGGGGCTGCTCCTCGCCCCTACGATTCCTGGATCCAGCCAGCGTACTAGCCTGGACTCGTCGATCATTGGTGCAGCGACGCTTTTGCTAGTTGAAGCCAACAAAATTCACAAAATAGGGCCAATGTTGAAGGTGCAGGGACTTTGACGCGTTCTGTGAACATACTTGTTCACAAACAGTGTTTCGTAAGTTGTTTTTCATTAAATTAATATATTTTCATTCTTATTTAATAAAATCGAACTAACCTTGATAATTTTTTTTAAATGAAATTGTTTTTTAAATTCTTAACAGGAGCAAACACAAGGGCGCAGACCCAGATGGAGCGATGAGCTGTTTCAGCCTACCCATATGAACAAGCAAAAGGGGGAATACTTTAGTACTAAAGCTAAAAATGCACAGGTAATAGTACTTTCAAATCATTGTATAAAATATCATGGTTCATATTATACATAACATTATTGTTATATTTTACAAAATTTGCAGCTAAAATATAATAAAGCTATGAAGGACAAGTATGGAGAGGATAAAGAGAAATGGCCCGGATATGACGGCGATCTCTGGTTCACTACGGGCGTTGATGATCAGAAAGCCCACGGTGATAACTATGGTCTCGGTGCTCTAGATAAAATAAACATTCTTTGAAATTTGAAATTTATTTTTAGTTTTGTCAGATAATTCTAATTGTCTTACTTTTCATGTTTCAGGCACTTCGAGAGGCATGTTTCGCTCTGGTGGGTCTAGCAGTGCTCAGTTGCACTCGTCACAGTCATATTCTTCTATGCCGCCATCGACGCATCTCACAGAAGAAGATGTTGAGAGGATATCTTTCCGGTTACTTGATAAGATGGAGGCTTGCATCGAGGCTCAGGTGGAGGCTCTGTTCAAAGCTTCTTCGGTATGAAATTTGATATTTCAGTATGTTTTTTTAATTATGAACTCTAAACCCTAAATCATAATTACCTAAAACACTTTCTTAAAAGCTCACAGGGAGGTTCGGGTACGCAACCGGCCTCGATGCCCGCTCAGGATGACGAGGATGATGACAGCGATGATAACGAGGGGCAACTCAGATGTCACTGGCGATGGTACTGCTTAGGTTTTTTTATATATTTATATCTTGTTAGATGATACTATATATTGTTTATGGTACTGTTTACTACTTGAGTTATTCGGATATTTATGTTTGATGAGATGATATACAGTTTCTTGATCTTTATGTTATATGAGATGTTTCTGTTGTATGCAATTGTTATGTTGTTTTTGTATCGATTTTTATGTTTATGTTATGATATATATATGTTATATGCGATATTTTTGTTGTATGCGATTGTTACGATGTTTCTGTTGGTACGTGTAGTACCAATTAATTAAATGGTGCAAATATAAATAACAAAAACAAATATCAAAAACCTAAAATAATGTATCTGCGACCGTTTTTTAGTTTCAGCGACTGCTTCTGTCATCGCAGAAACTTTTTCATGACGTCAGCAAGAAAAACAGCGACGAAAAAAAAATGGTCGCAGAAAAATTATCAGCTACCGGCTGACGTCTTTCAGCGACCGTTGACATCAGCAAAAGAGTAAATGCAACAAGGCTTATAGCAACCGGGCTTTCAGCGATCGTTTTTCATTTTCTGAGACCAGTTTGATTATCTGCGACCGGAAAACCGTAGAAAGTTGAATTTGCTGTAGTGCATGTACAACGTACCACTTACTCATACATGATGCTAGATCGCTGACACGATCGTAAATGTGTTCATTAACTTTTCGGACAGTGTATGGTCGAATTTTCTGTACTAGCGCTTATAGAAACAAAATTACCTTGTGGGAATTTTAATGGTGTGACTAATACATTAAAATCCTTATATAGTATATTCAGAAAGCCGGATATACATTATATTACGATCTGTATGTATAATTTTTTTGAAATGTGAATATGCACTGCAGTCCTGTTTGTTACATTCAAAATTTTATTAATCTTACGAAATCTATTTTATTGATTAACTTCTATTTATGCTAACAAAACTAGTGCGTATAGGCATAACATTGTTGGTATTATTGCGGATACTTCTGTTGATAATATATAGTGATACCATTTTAAATAGTAATTTCTATCGGCTTACCATCGGCAATAATAATTTTTTATCCTCGTAGATAGTGGAAGATGCTTTCTGGAACATCAATTACTGAATTTATGATGAAGTGCATGTGCAGAATAATTCAATTTGACTGAATCAATCCAGAGGTGGTAATTAATGCATATCACAATTGGGCAGGATCTTGAGAACCATGAATCGACTGGTAAGATAGGGAAAGAGTGTTAGAATCTACCAGTATGTTTCTGCTTTAATTACACGTTTCTATTTTCTTGTAGGTTTGTCGCTTGCACTGACTTTGTCTAAGAAAGCGATTGTAAGAAATGATTAGATTGCACATGGCAGCTCCTACCAGGTTATTAAAAAAAAAAAAATGATTAGATCATTTAAATTGGTCACATATTATCTCGCTAATAATATCCAATATGAAATTTCTCTGTTTTATAAATATAAAATGATATATCATATCTGTTATTTAAACATAATTTTTTCAATTATACTAAATGTAAAAGAAGATGTCGATATATGTGACCTGAACTAGGAAGTCTGCGTAGGCTCCACAGCCATATGATTTGATCCACATTCTCTGGTTCCAAAAATAATTGAGATGAAAATTATATTGTCATATTTTTTAATTAACAAAAGAAGTCAGGGGACATTGCTTTCTATTGATTTGATATGCATAAACTTACAAAAGTGCAGACAGTGATTGAAGATGTAATCTGTTTGTAGCTTCTTAATTGCAAAACTTCTAGCTCTATTTTTTGTGTAGCTTATCTTTATGATTATTTTATCCTCATATGTGTACCTCCCAGGTCATAAATTAAAAGTTCGTGGCACAACTTGATAGGCGCTCTTCTTCTAACAGAAATTTTGAACGTACACTTTTTGATTGAACATGTCTGCAACAAGAAGGCTTGGAGACAATCAGAGAAAAATCGATATAGCGAGGGGCCAATTATATCATGAGATCTTCATTATAATCAATCATTCACATTGATAAAGAAATTGACAATCCATATGATATTTTTACATTTAGAAAGTTAATATTCTCCACAAACTTCTCATCCACAGGAACATTCGTGTTGGTTGGTTTTGGAAAATTATGCATTTCTTTAATTATGTTGGTTCATCTGATCTCGTACCTTTCAAGACAAGCAATTGTAACTATCAAGAAATTTACATTCACTAATGTCTGTGAAAGGCCCAATAAAAACTTGAGGGAATAACTTGACCAGTAACAGATGTTTCCCGAATCAATTAAAATTCACCAATATCTTTATGTTCAGCCCCGAGGCATATGGCCCGTACGGATTCCCGTACGGTCCGTATGGGATCCTGAGTTGATCCTGCAGCTACTGTTTTTTGCATTGAAACTAGTGTTTAGGATTTCTATCGATCAGATCTAGATACTTAACCTCAACTTTCGCATTTTGACCTAGTACACGATTACCGGACTCAAATACTTTCCTTTTAGATGCGTTAAACCTCAACTTTCGTATTTTGGCTTAATTTATCTAAATTACTTATTAGTTTACTAAAAGTATTCAAGGAATTTCGCCTCAAGGAAAGTTTTATCTTTTGGATACTCCTTGGTTTCACTCTAGTTCATATCTTTTATTCGGTTGGATTAAATGTCAAAGACTTGTCTCCTACCACTTAGATGTGTGCATTCATCAAATGTAATGACTAATCAATTCAAGCAAGCACAAATAAAGCAATCGAAATACTACACAACAAGGTAAAAACAAAACATTCAACACAAAATCCAAGTAGCATGCAAACAAAACTATTCTAGAAACTACATCTTAACCCTAGAAACAAAGTATATTAGCTACTCATGTTCACAAGGTAACACAAATAACAAGAAATGAAAGAGTTCATAACAAAACAGTGGAAAATCCAAAGATCCGTTGCAAACTCGCGTTTTTCCCTTCTCTTCTTCTCTTCCTCCTCTTGTCTTTTGCTCCAGGAAAGGTTGTCCAAGTTCCAGTGGTGAATCCCCCTTTTTTTTGGTGTGGAATATCTCATTTAATGCCCCATATCGCGCCCCAAAAGGCTTCCTTTTCGGCCTACTTAAATTAAGCTGATTTCAGATTCCAGCTGGATTTTCCAATTTAGCGCTGTACGGGCCGTAGGGGATCCCGTACAGGCTGTATGCCTGTGCTTTGTCTTGGAGACTTTGTGCCTCTGTTGTGGAACCTTCTGTGTGGTTGGGAAGATCTTGTACGGCCCACAGGGAATGTCATATGGACCGTATGAAAAGTAGTCAGATCCAGTTTTTCACTCTTTATTCCTGCAAAATACCAAACAAAGCATAGAAGTACCACATTTCATCGAAATATAAGTACAAAGTCCACTTTTATAGGCTTTAAAACACAGGTTTTAGTGTAAATCAGGGCTATAAATCAGGTTTGATCTAAGTAATAATGTTGTAGCATGTCTATAAGTTATTCTTGGCGGAAACTAGAATAACTATGTTATAAACTAAATGTAAAGTAAAGTAAATAGTAGAGTTTAGAAACGCTTGACATGAGAGTTGTTTAGGGAGTTCGGTACTAACGCCTACGTCTTTGGGGTCCGTGACCTTTGAGATGGCACGCCTTTCTTTACCCAATGAGAAAGGAGGACAAGGTAAAACCGGTGAGCCCTTACAATTTTTCTAGGAAGTCACATGGCCCTAACAAGATAATCCAATTTGCGAGGACTCAAGGATTGCTAGATGAGCGTAAGGCTTGAAGTTGTAAAACATTTGATCACGCAAGATCACTCTAGGAGTTGGTTGATTAATTGAATTAGTTTAAGATTGATTGTGTATATTGAAGTTGGAGTACACAAGCAACAATGGTTTTCTCTAGATCTATAAATATGAAATATTGAACTTGGAGGCGGCAAGAGTGATACTTCAAACCTTGGTGTAGTTTCTATTGTTAGAGAGTTGATAAAAAGAAAGTAAGTGGTGCTGACCGTTGAAACGATACAGGAGACCATTACGACTGTAGGTTAATCTGACCGGTTTGGTGTATAACAGTGGTCACTGTTAATAACGGTCAATAACCGAGACAACAGTACCCACCACGCAAATCCTCTGACTGGTTTAGCGTTACATGACGTTAAACCCTATTTTATGCGTTATGGATTTTGTAGAGTATTTATTTAGTCCGTTGTAACGGTCACTGGACTGTTACAACAGTAGGCCTCACTTAGGTCAATCTCAATCTTATTTTACCAATCTTACATATACATTATCCTTAATCTTAAGTTAATGCTTTTGCTATCCGGTGTCTTTTTCTTCATGACTACATACTTGATGTTGTATATATCAAGATCCTTCACTTGTTATGAACCTGCACAAATACTCAAGAAGAAAAACTGTAAAATGCAATTATGTATGTTTTGCAAATCCAG
This sequence comes from Carex pumila, assembly GCA_033356055.1. Lineage (NCBI taxonomy): Eukaryota > Viridiplantae > Streptophyta > Magnoliopsida > Poales > Cyperaceae > Carex > Carex pumila. The sequence continues at coordinate 93,444 of JARJHM010000316.1, forward strand.
TAAAACGAATAAGTCGAGAGCTTCCAATAACACATTTATTTAATAAAAAATAAGTTCCAGAATTAAGCATTTTTAAATTCTAATAATATATTATTTAAAAGACATGAAACATTTCAACATAAAATCACTAAATTTAGTTTGTAATAACAACTTAATTTTATATATGAACATAATGTATTAATTTAAAAAATTAGTAAGAAAATTATAAAAATATATAATAATAGAGGAATTAGTGAATTAATTCAAAATAAGTAAGAAGAAAAAAGATATATAAAAACAAATTATGTATAACCAAGCACAAATAAAACTGCAATACATAATTTATGAAACATATTATTACCAAGTCAGAGAAAAATAATGCAAAAATAAAAATCACTGGAATAGACTAAAATAAATGGAAATAAACGGATGATTAAACGAGAATAAATAAATAAATTGAGAATAATCAAGAATAATCGGCCAATTAATCGGAAAAATTCACTAATAGACCTCTAATAAGCATATTCATAATGGTTTGACTACAGTAAACGATAAAACAGAAATCAAATTGGTCGTTAAGACTATTTTTTACAACACTGGTACACATATAAAGAATATATAAAGAGCTCAAAATTTTCTTCCTCTCCGAACTCCAAAATCTTCATAACTAGATTTGATGTGGAGTTTATTTCTCCCAGCGGTTAGACACAAACCGCGGAAGAAAAATTATAATTTATCGTGGAATCACATAACTGCACCAAAAATAAATGATATGAAAAATATTGCGAAAATATATATAGTCTTTGTTGCCATAAATTATCCTCCTGATTTTTCTTCTCCCAGCAAGAACTGATCGGCGCTTTATCAAATGTTAGTCTAGCATTTTTTTTTTGTTAGTTGGAATTGCTCAATCATGATTAATTATTGACTTGATTTGACACACAAAACGGTCATAATTTGAGAGAAAAAAAAAATAAGACAGAAGAGACCAACCATTGTTCATTTACTTTCTAAGTAGGACATGAATATGAATTCGATAATTAAAAGGCCGGATATACTTCACTCGACTTAATTATTCTACTCTTTTGATACAATTCCAGTTCTTAATGTTTGTCATCAGTTTATTGTTAAGTTTGATGTTTTTGATAAAAACCACATTCCATCTCCTTAAACCCGGATTGGAGAAAGAACTTGAACATAGTTTTGATTCCCTCTTTGAAACGCACTTTTGGCCTGGAGTTCATGGTCCTTTAATTCTGACAAGTCAAATGTATAGATACAGACTATTGCCTTACAATAACTATAAAATTCAAAGTTGATATAATATTATTTCTTCTTTATTCATTAAAATCAGTGGCGCAAAATGACGGTGCATCTCTTAGTCTTCTTCGAAGCTTTTCTTAATATTTGAATTTTCTGTTCACTTTATTTCAAAACGACCAAACAGTGCAAAAAAACAAATAGCGAAAAATGAGCAATGACTGAGCGGTGAAAAAATAAATGGTTACTAGAAGAATAAAATTGGCGGTTCTTAACAAAATTTCTGTTTTATATATATAAAATGATATAACATATTTGTTATTTAAAATAATTTTTTCAATTAGTAAATGTAAAAAACGATGTCGATATATGTGACTTGGAATTCCTCTGACTTGGACTAGGAATTCATGTACGGTGTCCAAAATTATACACGGATGTCTTATAGGAACCCTGTATATAGCCCTTCTTATTGTGCATAGTTACTTTAATCGGGTAGAAATATTCAATATTATCAGTGCATTTTTGTACAAGTTTAGACATAGTTGAGTTTTATTAACCGTGTATAATAGTCCAATACGGACACGGTTCGGTAATCATGTACAACGTACCACCTACTCATACATGATGCTCGATTGCAGACACGGTTGTAACTGTGTTCATAAACTTTTCGGACAATGTATGGTCGCATTTTCTGTACTAGCGCTTATAGGAACAAAATTACCTTGCGGAAATTTTAATGGTGTCACAAATACATTAAAATCCTTAAATAGTATATTGAGCAAGTTGGATATACATTATATTACGATCTGTATGTATAATTTTTTTGAAATGTGAATATGCACTGCATTCCTGTTTGTTACATTGGAAATTTTATTAATCTCATGAAATTTATTTTATTGATTAACTTCTATTTATGCTAACAAAACTAGTGCATATAGGCATAACAGTGTTGGTATCATCGCGAATACTTCTGTTGATAATATATAGCGATAACATTTTAAATAGCAATTTCTATTGGCTTACCATCGGCAATAATAATATTTTAACCTCGTAGATAGTGGACGATGCTTTCTGGAACATCAATTACTGAATTTATGATGAAGTGCGTGTGCAGAATAATTCAATTTGACTGAATCAATCCAGAGGTGGTAATTAATGCATATCACAATCGGGCAGGATCTTGAGAACCATGAATCGACTGGTAAGATAGGGAAAGAGTGTTAGAATCTACCAGTATGTTTCTGCTTTAATTACACGTTTCTATTTTCTTGTAGGTTTGTCGCTTGCACTGACTTTGTCTAAGAAAGCGATTGTAAGAAATGATTTGATTGCACATGGCAGCTCCTACCAGGTTATTAAAAAAAAAAAAATGATTAGATCATTTAAATTGGTAACATACTGTCTCGCTAATAATATCCAATATAAAATTTCTCTGTTTTATATATATAAAATGATATATCATATCTGTTATGTAAAAATGATTTTTTCAATTACTAAATGTAAAAAACGATGTCGATATATGTGACCTGGACTAGGAAATCTACGTAGGGTCCACAGCCATATGATTTGATCCACATTCTCTGGTGCCAAAAATAATTGAGATGAAAATTATATTGTCATATTTTTTAATTAACAAAAGAAGTCAGGGGACATTGCTTTCTATTGATTTGATATGCATAAACTTACAAAAGTGCAGACAGTGATTGAAGATGTAATCTGTTTGTAGCTTCTTAATTGCAAAACTTCTAGCTCTATTTTTTGTGTACCTTATCTTTATGTTTTATTTTATACTCATATGTGTACCTCCCAGGTCATAAATTAAAAGTTCTTCTTGGCACTTGTTGATTGAACATGTCTGCAACAAGAAGGCTTGGAGACAATCAAAGAAAAAATCAATATAGCGAGGGGCCAATTATATCATGAGATTTTCATTATAACCAATCGTTCACATTGATAAAGAAATTGACAATCCATATGATATTTTTACGTTTAGAAAGTTAATATTCTCCACAAACTTCTCATCCACGGGAACATTCGTGTTGGTTGGTTTTGGAAAATTATGCATCTCTTTAATTATGTTGGTTTATCTAATCTCGTGCCTTTCAAGACAACCAATTGTAAGTATCAAGAAATTTACATTCACCAATGTCTTTGAAAGGCCCAATAATAACTTGAGGGAATAATTTGAGCAGTAACAGATGTTCCCCGAATCAAATCAAATTGATTACAGCATGCGTGGATCAGATTATACCACCATAAAATATATCTCTTAAACAAAAATTAATCACTAATATACCCTTCTGCTGTAGTGGAAATTTATATTCCACTTTAAATTCACATATATTACTAAAACAAATGGATAAAAATTACAAGAATGGGAGAGTATCTACGAGGTATCATACCTAAGCACGTCCCCCAAGTTGTTTAACAGAAAAATCTTTCAATAATGTCTAACTTCCAGTTACAGTGCTAATATCCAAACATTTAAAACTATGATTACAACAATTTAAAATGTTATTCACAAGAATATAAACCTCTGTCTGAAAGCATTTCTAAATAGTTTTAACTGTCAACTATTTTTGTCTTCAAACCAAAAAAGAAAATATTATTTTCATCCACTTTTTTTTCTTTGATCATTCTAATTTATTTTCTCAACAATCCGTGATGAATTTTACGAATCTAAAAATACATAGGAACGTTATCTGTTAGATTTTATCTTTCAAATAAGATCCATGAAAAAAATATTTTTGAGTAATTTTAAAGCCATTTTTTTTTAAGTAAAACTCACGAGAACTTTAAATTTTCAAGTTTTTAAATCTCAGTCTACAACCATGAAAATTTTCAAGGCTTTGTACATGAGGTTTATATACTTCGTACATGAGATTTGTAAATGTAGTGTTATTGTTGAGGTTTATACGCTTTGAAGTGTTATTGTCCAAGGTTTAAAATCTTTGTACATGAGGTCTATATGTTTTATTCTAGAGATTTAAAGTGTTCTTAATGAGGTTTATATGCTTATACATGAGATTTATATGGTTGTAAACAGAGGTTTAAATTATTTTGAAGCAAAATAAAAAAACTGAAAGTCACAGAGATTTAAATTAGTAAAAAATGATTACGGCACAAATATAACTCAAAAGTTATTCTTCATGGATCTAAATTGAAAGAGAAAATCATGTAAAAAATATTTGTATTTTTAGATTCGCAAAATTCATCCCGGATCGTTGGAAAAATGGATGAGAATGATAAAAAAATGAAAAAAAGGTGAGTGAAATGAATATTTCGGTTTTTGGCTTGAAAACAAAAATAGTTAAAAGTTAAAACTATACATATTTAGAATTTTAATGCTTGTAGATAGAGGTTTAAATTGCTTGCGAGTAGAATTGTACAATGTTATAAACAGAGCTTTAAATGTTTGGATATTAGCGTTGGAAATAGAAGTTAGATAACATTGAAAGTTTTTTCTGTTAAATTACTTGGAGGATGTACTCGGAATTTTGTTTGGGGGACAATTATCAAGTTACTATAATAATATCACTTCCAATTTGAAATAAATTAGGAAGAGTCTAATTGTCCACATCTTTTTGTCCACCATTTGTCCACAGTTTTAACTTGCGCGAATACTGTAAAAATTACTTCTACATGCTGTATAATTATACAATATATCACATAAAATATATCCGTTAATCACAAAACATTCAGAAACTATTTAAAGTGGTCCCATGATAGTTAGAAAAAGATTGCAACTTGCAAGTTTGTCGCGTGCACTGACTTTGTCTAAGAAAGCGATTTTAAGAAATGATTAGATTGCACATGGCAGCTCCTACCAGGTTATTAAAAAAAAAATGATTAGATCATTTAAATTGGTCACATACTGTCTCGCTAATAATATCCAATATAAAATTTCTCTGTTTTATATATATAAAATGATATATCATATCTGTTATGTAAAAATGATTTTTTCAATTACTAAATGTAAAAAACGATGTCGATATATGTGACCTGGACTAGGAAATCTACGTAGGGTCCACAGCCATATGATTTGATCCACATTCTCTGGTGCCAAAAATAATTGAGATGAAAATTATATTGTCATATTTTTTAATTAACAAAAGAAGTCAGGGGACATTGCTTTCTATTGATTTGATATGCATAAACTTACAAAAGTGCAGACAGTGATTGAAGATGTAATCTGTTTTTAGCTTCTTAATTGCAAAACTTCTAGCTCTATTTTTTGTGTACCTTATCTTTATGTTTTATTTTATACTCATGTGTGTACCTCCCAGGTCATAAATTAAAAGTTCTTCTTGGCATTTGTTGATTGAACATGTCTGCAACAAGAAGGCTTGGAGACAATCAGAGAAAAATCAATATAGCGAGGGGCCAATTATATCATGAGATCTTCATTATAACCAATCGTTCACATTGATAAAGAAATTGACAGTCCATATGATATTTTTACGTTTAGAAAGTTAATATTCTCCACAAACTTCTCATCCACGGGAACATTCGTGTTGGTTGGTTTTGGAAAATTATGCATCTCTTAAATTATGTTGGTTTATCTGATCTCGTGCCTTTCAAGACAACCAATTGTATGTATGAAGAAATTTACATTCACCAATGTCTGTGAAAGGCCCAATAATAACTTGAGGGAATAATTTGACCAGTAACAGATGTTCCCCGAATCAATTCAAATTGATTACAGCATGCGTGGATCAGATTATGCCACCATAAAATATATATCTCTTAAACAAAAATTAATCACTAATGCCGGTGTCAAATCACACCAAACAAAAAAGATTGTACATATCTTCAAAATAACTAAAATCTCCATATATAAACAAATGTAAAATTTCACCCTAGTTGTAGATGCATAATAAATATTTTAGATGAATTATATTTATACTTTAAATATTTCAATTCAAATATTTCAAGTTAATGATTGTTTTCTAATGGTCAAATGTTTCTGGTTAATGAATCCTTATTTTTATATGATATAAAGAAAAAAATATTAGCCAAAATATATTTATTTAAAATAATAATTCATATCATAACAAATTTTAATTTCTAAATATCAATAACGATAACAAACAATTTGACTCTAGGATTTAATGTCTTATCTTATATGAATTATAATTGACATTTATTTTATTTTTTCCTATATTTTTAAATATTTTAGGGATATCATTGACAAATAACTTGGAAATAAATTTATGACAAATAATTATTCATAATATTGAAAAAATAATTATTCTTGAATTTTTAAAAATAGTAATTTCTTTAAATAACATTATGACATATAATAATGAGAAATGTTCTGGTCCATTGAGCCATCATATCCGAGAGGGTCCCCCAAGTAATTTAACATAAAAATCTTCTAATATTGTCTAACTTTCATTTCCAACGCTAATATCCAAACATTTTGAGCTATGTTTATAACATTTTAAAATGTTATTCGCAAGCATTTAAACCTGTCTGAAAGCATTTGTAGATAGTTTTAACTCTCAACTACTTTTATGTTCAAACCAAAAAAGGAAAGATTCTTTTCATCCACTCATTTTTATTTTTTCTCTGATCATTCTAATTTATTGTCTATTCGATTCTTTCTTTCAAATAAGATCCATAAAGAAATACTTTTAAGTAATTTTAAAGCTATTTGTTTTTTTTTAAAGTAAAACTCATGAGCACTTTAAATTTTCAAGTTTGTATATCTCAGTCTACAACCATTAAAATTTTCAAAGCTTTGTACATAAGGTTTATATGTTTTGTACATGAGCTTTGTAAATGCAGTGTTATTGTTGAGTTGTATGCTTTGAAGTGTTATTGTTGACTTTTAAATTTTTTGTACATGAGATTTATACCTTTTATTCTAGAGATTTAAAGTATTCTTAATGAGGTTTATATGCTTGTAAACATAGGTTTAAATTCTTTTGAAGCAAAATAAAAAATAAAAACTGAAAGTCACAAAGATTTAAAGTAGTAAAAAAAATTACAACACAAATATAACTCGGAAGTTATTCTTCATTGATCTCATTTGAAAGAGAAATTCAGGTAAAAAATGTTTGTATTTTTAGATTCGCAAAATTCATCCCGAGTCGTTGGAAGAATGGATGAAAATGATCAAAGAAAAAATGAAAAGAATGTGAGTGAAATAAATATTTTCATTTTTGACTTGAAAACAAAAGTAGTTAAAAGTTAAAACTATACATATTTAGAATTTTAATACTTGTAGATAGAGGTTTAAATACTTGAGAGTAGAATTGTAAAATGTTATAAACGGATTTTTAAATGCTTGAATATTAGTACTGGAAATGAAAGTTAGATAACATTGGAAGTTTTTTTGTTAAACTACTTGGAGGACGTACTCGGAGAGTTTGTTTGAGGTACAATTATCAGGCTCCTATCATAATATCACTTCCAATTTGAAATAAATTATGATCTAACATTAAAAATAAGTATTTGTGTATGTATTGTTTGTAATTTTCTACCGACTTAGATCAGATGAATAAATTTTTTTTAACAATTTCTTCTCAAAAAGAATATTGGACGGGATGAACAATTACTTTTCAAAATAACAATGGACTGAATAAATTAATTTTTTTAACAATTTCTTCCCAAAAAGAATATTGGACGGGATCTATTGACCGTACCTAAAGTTCCTAAACCTCAACTCTCGTTTATTGGCTTAATGAACCTAGTAAGGAATTGCAATTTCACCCTCTTAGATCTACAATCTCAAACTTTCAATTACAAGTGTTCAATCTAAGTCATTTGTTCGGTTTGCTAAAGGTATCCACTATCTCTCAATAGTTGGAAATCTCACCTCTCGGTTCAATTGATCTATCTTTTCAGATCCAAGACCTACCTCAAGTACTTGATCAAATTGCAATAAATATCAAGGTCTCAATATTAGAAGAAATGTAAGAAACATTCAACAATAGACAACAAGATTCAATCAAACAATCTCAATCAAGCAATGAAAGAATAATATTCAATCAAATGAACACAAGAACAACTCAAATTCAAATCCAATATATTACAATCAATGTTTTAGATTACATCAACCCTAGAAACAAGATAGATCTACTCAAGCATCGTAAAGAACGAGAAAAGAGAAGAAATCATGATAAAACCGAAGGAGGAATTGGATCAAAGAAGAATCTTCACTCCTCAGCTCCTCCTCTTTCTTGAACGACACTCCCAAGGTCTTGAGACTTTTGAATCTTGAATTTCTAAACTCCCCCTCCAGTGGTAGGGGTGGTCTATTTATAGCTTTCCCCAAATGAGTATTTCAAAATCTGGGCTTTACTGGGCCTCATTGGGCTCCCGCTAACTGCTCTGGGAACTCTTGACGCGAGTCACGTTACTAGTGTTGCGACCCGCATTGGAACTCGTCTGATGCGCCTCGCATGAGACGGCATTGCGACTTGCTCTATGCGACTTGGATGGGTGCAGTGCGACTCAGAGGACAGGATGCGCCTCGGGTCAAACATGATGCGGGTTGCATCAAAATCTCTGAACTTGAAAAATTTCCTTGATTTCACCAGTTTCCTGCAGAATAAGAATGAAAGCGCAGCAGTACCACATTCTATAGATATTCAATGTAATAGACGCTGTTTGATGGTTTAAAAATGCAAATTTTGGTACAGGAATTGGTCAAAATAATAGATTAGATATAGCAATATCAAATTCCCCCAAGCTAACTTTTTGCTTGTCCTCAAGCGAAGATCTACTCTGATACCGAGTTGGACTCTAATCCTGAATGCAAGTTAAGTTCCTAAATGTGAAATTTTACATGAGTTGTTATTACCAGGAATTTTGAAAATCATTTTGACAACAATTTAGACTTTTCTCAAACTAATTTTGATTCACTCCACAAGCTAATCACTCAACTTCCTATTCTAAGATGTTTTGATAATTGAAAAGAATTATAACTCCAATCCATCCCTATTCATTCTTGAAATGAAACTAACCCTCTTTTGTGGTGATTGGTTCACAGATCTTGTTTTCCCCCAAGCTTAGAACAAACTTGAGTCAGAAAGTTGCGGACATAGTGTGTTGATATATGCAAAAGTCTTTTTATGTTTCATCGAGCTCAAAGGCATCCTAATGGATTGTGTCAGTACTCTTTTTTATGTTTTAACTGGGAGACAAGCTCAAAGGCGCCCCGAAGGACTTATTGCCAGTACTCTTATGTTCTCCGTCTTTTCAAATCTCTTTTCTTTTTCTTTTTTCAAATTGCATATACCATGAGTACATACATTCACTGGTATTCTTTCATATCAATGAATATCCCAAGCTTTCTTATTTTAAAATCTGTTTCCCTTGTTTTGAAAGTTATGGCTTAGATTTCAAATGCCTTTCGATAAAATGCAGTATTTCATCTGTTCAGTTTCACAAAACTACCTCATTCTAGTTGGTTAAGTGGTCAACCATGGGGTTAGACATAATCAATTCAAGATCAGGCTAATCATTACCAAAATGGTGCACAAAAATATATATATATATATAGGACTTGGCTACGGTGCTATAGGTTGCATAGAGGCCTCCCATGCTACGGCTCAATATTCGACTTTTCAAAATCCAAACGGTCGATCCGAACCGTTCATCTTATTCTCCATATTAATATGTGTTTGGAGATCAAATTTTATATTTTTTGAAAATATTTTACTATTTTTTTAGATTTATTGAAAATTGCTGTTTTTTAGACAAATCTGGACCATAAAAAACAGTGATATTCAATAAATCTAAAAAAAAGTAAAAAATTTCCAAAAAATGTAAAATTTGATATCCAAACACATATTAATATGGAGAACAAGATGAACGGTTCGGATCGACCGTTTGGATTTTGAAAAGTCAAATATTGAGCCGTAGCATGGGAGGCCTCTATGCAACCCATAGCATATTAGCCAAATCATATATATATATATATATAGAGAGAGAGAGAGAGAGAGAGAGAGAGATGGGCTATGGTGCATTGCAATGCATAGAGGGGTTTGTGCATTGGACCATAAATCTAAAATTCAAAATCCAAATGATCGATCCAAACCATTCATCTTGTTCCCATATTAATATGTGTTTGGAGACTAAATTTTACATTTTTCTGAATTTTTTTACTATTTATTAAGTATTTTACAAAATTGTTGATCCAACGGTGGCTTAACAAAACAGTAAAATCAGCAGCCATCGTTGGATCAACAATTTTGTAAAATATTTAATAAATAGTAAAAAAAATGTAAAATTTGTTCTCCAAGTACATATTAATATGGAGAACAAGATGAATGGTTTGGATCAGTCATTTGGATTTTGAATTTTAGATTTATGGTCCAATGCACAAACCCCTCCATGCATTGCAATGCACCATAGTCCATCTCTCTCTATATATATATATATTTTTTCGAAGGTGCAAGTAAAATAAACATGAGAACAGGTGCAAGAAAAATAAACATGATCCACTAAAATGCAAAAGGTCCTAAAATGTCTAAAATGTCAAGATACTCCCCAAGCTTAGTCCAAGCATTGTCCTCAATGTTTCAAGACTAAAAGATAGAGTAAAGAGGGGAGAAAAGAAAAACAAACCTGGTCAGTGATGAGGAGGTGGGTGATCTGGCCAATATCCATGATCCTCATAGAAACGCCAGTCCTGCATTTGACTCTCGAGCGACCTAAGTCGTGAGTCCTGAGCCATCAAATCCATCTGGATGCCACTGAGAGTATCACCCTGATTGATGAGAGTGGACTGAATCTCAAGCTGAGTGGCTCGCATGGAAATCTGAGTAGCCTGCATGCCCGAGATAAGACGGTACAAGTCATGGATGGTGGGGTCGGATAGGTGAGATGGTGCAGCTGTAGAGGTAGAGGCATGGGCCTGGTGAGAGGGTACAGCTGTAGAGGTAGAGGCATAAGCCTGGTGAGAGGGGCTGGGGACATCAATCATGTCCACATCAGCAATAGGAGGAGAAGGAGGGTGAAATGGAGCAATGGGAGACGGTACTCTCGTGACTGGAGATGATGGATGGTGAGGAGCGAGAGGTGGTGATGGTGCTCGCTCAGCCGGCTGTGGTCCAGTGAGAAACCAAGTGCTCTCATCATCATAAGAGATGGGTGCTCGGATGGGCAGCTGAAACTGAGTACCATTCTGTAGGCGCCAAAAGTATCGGTCACTGTGGTTGGCGGGGCCGCGCATAATCTTGATAAAAGTCGCTGACTGATAGGCTGTGGCATCCATAAGAATCTTACCCTTTGACTGAGTGAAACCTGCAGTCGATATGCCTAACTTGTTAGTGATGAGAGTTATGTAGGCACCAATGTGGATGGAGCCACCTATTTTCTTGTCCTGCTGGATGCTGATCTAGTGTCGGACCATGAAGAGCATTAGATCGGCCCGCTCTAACTCCACATCGCGACGGAGCATGTGGTCCATCAACTGGAGATCCTCCTCGTTAGCCCTAGAAACCGTCTCGCCTCATGCGAAGATGGTATTGGCTATGGCTCACTGGATGCAGCGTAGGACTGGATGAGGGATGGCAAGGCTGCGGTACTGGTTGCTTGTAGCTGTCTGCATACCAGTGAACAAGGGCCAGAAATGGTCCTTATCATAACCAACCCGAAAATCGAGAGAGTCAGTGGTAGGATCATCAGTGGCAGGAGATGCGGGTGCGGGAGATGGTGAGCGGGCAGCATCTACTGTTGTTGGGGGAGAAGTGCTTGTTGCTCCCTGAGAAGTCGCTGCCTACGCTCTTGGTTGTACTTGGATCGACACTCGTTGAACATTGGTGGTTCTAGAATGACTCTGATGCAAGGCGCGTGATAGGTGACACGAGTCGCGTTAGGGTTGGTCGCGGGTCGCGTTGGCTAGAAAGCGGGTCCCGCTAGGCAGAAACCGGGTTGCGTTGGGGAAGTTCAAGGCGCAACAATGGCAGAACACGGAGTTCCCCTTTCTTGCTCTCACCTGTCCTTTCTCTCTTGTCTCTCACTCCCGTTCTCTTTCTCTTCTTCTCTCTCGCTCTCTTTCTCGTTCTCTTTCTCTCGATCTCTCTCACTCTCTTTCTCTCCTTTGCTCTCGTTCTCTCTCTCCTTCTCTCTCGCTCTCTCTCTCTGGTTACTATGAAGGAGGAAGGGAAAGGGAAAGGAGAGGGGTTAAGATAAGGAGTCGTGACGCTTGGGTTGTGAGCCTCATTAATGCTGCATCCACTGAATCTGACGCGACCCGCATCAGAATGATGAGAGTAGCGTCACAAGGTATGAGGGTCGCGCAAGGCTTCAGGTGTCGCATGGTTTAGGACGCGAGTCGCATCAGTGGGGTCGGGTCAACTACATAAACCTAACTACCCTAATGCAAAATAACTGGAAACAACATGCTAAACAAAGAATCAAGAAAAGAAAATAAAATAAAGAATTGGAAAAAATAAGCTTGGGCTGCCTCCCAAGGAGCGCTTGTTTTAGGTCACGAGCTTGACCATCATCCACTAAGTTTCGATTGAAATAGGATCGGATAGATCCTGCACAAATCGTTCAGGACGGGAGTGATCAGCAACGTAGTGCTTGAGACGCTGTCCATTAACCTTGAATGTTCCACAAGCGTCATTCGCAATCTCGACTACACCAAAATTGAACACGTTCTTAACCACAAATGGCCCAGACCACCTAGACTTCAGTTTCCCTGGGAAGAGTCTCAATCTCAAATTAAATAAAAGGACAAGATCTCCCTCACTGAAATCGCGAGACATGATATGCTTGTCGTGAATTTGCTTGGTCTTTTCCTTATAGATCTGTGCATTCTCATAGGAGTGTAAGCGCATTTCTTCGAACTCATGTAAGTCAAGGATATGCTTCTCCCTTGCCTCCAGCATGTCCATGTTAATGGCTCGTGTAGCCCAGAACGCCTTGTGTTCAATCTCCACTGGTAGATGGCATGACTTGCCGTACACCAACTTGAAAGGGCTCATCCCAATTGGTGTTTTGAAAGCAGTTCGATAGGCCCACAGTGCATCACTCAGCTTCAAAGACCAATCTTTCCTTGTCCTTGCTACAGTTTTCTCCAAGATAGACTTGATTTCCCTTTTTGAAATTTCAGCTTGGCCATTAGATTGTGGGTGATAGGAAGTGGTAACCTTGTGGGTCACCCCATGGCGATGCAGGAGATTGTTGAATTGGCGGTTGACAAAATCCTTGCCACCATCACTGATGACAGCGCTTGGTACTCCAAAGCGTGGAAAGATGACGTCGTTGAACATTCGCTTCACTGCATTCGAGTCAGCTCTTCGACATGGCACTGCTTCAACCCACTTGGAGACGTAATACACAGCAACCAAAATGTACTCATATCCGCAGGATGATGGGAATGGTCCCATGAAATCAATCCCCCATACATTGAAGATGTCTACCTCTAGGATGGAGTTGAGAGGCATCTCATGGCGTTTGGTAATGTTTCCAATTCATTGACACCTGTCACAGGCTATGACCAACGTCCGTGCATCCCGGAAAAATGTAGGCCAATAGAAACCTGATTGCAAAACTTTAGCAGCCGTCTTGGAGAATGAAGCATGACCTCCATATGCTGATGAATGGCAGTATTCAAGAATGGAACGTGTCTCTTCATGGGGCACACATTGCCTGAATATACCATCAATTCCTACTTTGAAAAGAAAAGGTTCATCCCAAAAGTAGTGTCTTGCATCTGATTTGAGCTTCTTTCTTTGCTGGTAGGTCATGGTATCAGGTAGAATTCCAGAGGCTAAGAAGTTGACAATGTCAGCATACCAAGGGTCTGATTGAAATCCCGCACGGGTCGCATGACTTGGGACGGGAGTCGCATCAGGCTGAAGGCGGGTCACATCGGTGGTGTTCAGTGCAGAAACTGACAGGAGTTGATCGTCAGGGAAAGCGTCGTTGATTGGCAGATTAGCAAAGCTGTTATCCTCCAAATGAAGTCTGATAGATGATCTGCCACAGTGTTTTCGATTCCTTTCTTATCCCTAATTTCAAGATCGAATTCCTGCAAAAGAAGGATCCACTTGATCAATCACGGTTTAGCATCCTGTTACTCAACAAATATCTGAGCGCGGCATGGTCTGTGTAGACAATTATTTTGGATCCCACCAAATACGACCTAAATTTGTCGAGAGCAAATACAATTGCAAGAAGTTCCTTTTCAGTGGTTGTGTAGTTCATCTGAGCTGGGTCTAGCACCTTGCTAGCATAATAAACCGCGCACGGCTTCTTGTCCTTTGTTCCAGAATTGTTCCGACAGTGTAGTCACTAGCGTCACACATGATCTCAAAAGGGAGAGACCAATCAGGTGGTTGCAATGGGTGCTGAAGTAAGGGCTTCCTTCAACTTGGCAAAAGCCTTGAAACAATCTTCTGTGAAAACAAAGTCCGAGTCCTTAACGAGTAGATTGGTCAAGGGTTTTGCGATTTTAGAAAAATCCTTGATGAAGTGACCGTAGAATCCTGCGTGGCCGAGAAAACTCTGAACCCCCTTTACATTTGTTGGAATTTCCAATTTCTCGATTACTTCAATCTTCGCCTTATCTACCTTGATACCTTTGGAAGTCACTACATGTCCCAGAACAACACCAATTTGGATCATGAAGTGAGATTTCTCCCAATTCAAAATCAAATGAACTTCCTCGCATCTCCGTAAAATCTTGCAAAGGTTAGTCAGGCAAGACTCAAAACTTGAACCATACACGAAAAAGTCATCCATGAAAATCTCCACCTCGTGCTCAATGAAATCAGAAAAGATGGCCATCATTGCTCTTTGAAAAGTCGTAGGCGCATTACAAAGACCGAAAAGCATCCTACGATACGCGTAAGTACCGTAGAGACAGGTAAAAGTGGTCTTTTCTTGGTCATGCGGGTGAATGGGTATTTGGAAAAACCCAGAGTATCCATCCAGATAGCAAAAGTAGGAGTGGTGAGCAAGCCTTTCCAAGAGTTAGTCAACAAATGACAAAAGAAAGTGATCCTTGCGTGTGGCTGCATTGATTTTCCTGTAATCAATACACATGCGATAACCATTTACCACACATGTTTGGATACTCATTTCTCTCATTCTTCACCACTGTTGTGCCACCTTTCTTTGGTACCACATGGACTGGACTCACCCATTGACTGTCAGAAATCGGGTAAATAATAACTGCATCGAGAAGCTTAACATCTCTTTCTTCACTACCTCTTGAAGATTTGGGTTGAGCCGTCTCTGGTGTTCAATTGATGGCTTGTGATCATCTTCCAGGAAGATTCGGTGTGAGCAGATGGTCGAATACCCGATGGCTCCTTGGTGAAGCTTCAGTTTCTCCAAAAGTTTGGCGGTCTGATCGGGATCCAACTCTGCATTCACAATAACTAGGAAAGAACGATCTAGACCAAGGAATTCATACCTGAGATTAGCTGGAAGAGGCTTCAGCTCAAGGATCACTCCTTCTGTCTAAGTGTTGATACGAGTCGCTTCAGCTTCATGTGACTCGCGTGCAGGCCCTGTGTCTGCTGCATCCGGCTCGCACCTTCCATCCTTCAGGTCTTCACTCCTTGCTACGCGACTTGCATTGGATTCTTGCGGGTCACATCCAGACTCTCTCAAGTCAGCTGTTTTCACATCCACTTCAAGCACTATGCCTAATCTTGTTGTGTCAACCTGCATGTCAGACAAGAAATCAGCATGTTCTTTCATACTCTTGTGAACTTGCTCAAGAAAATATCCCTCTGCCAAGTCTGGTAGACATTCTTCGATTGCATCAATGCGGAAACAAGATTCGGCTGTTGAAGGGTACTTCATTGCTCGATCAATCTGGAATCGCACCTTCTCCCCTCCAAAGTTCAAGGTCAGTGTACCTTGAAACACATCAATGATTGCACCTGCAATTTGAAGAAAGAGTCGTCCTAGAATGATCGGGACTTCCTTATCCTCTTCCATTTCCCTGACTACAAAGTCAACAGGCACATAGTACTTACCAACCTGAACTGGCACATCCTCGACTATTCCAAGGGGAAGTCTTACTGAGGAGTCTGCTAGCTGAAGTGACATTCGAGTTGGTTTCAGCTCTCCTACCCCCAATTTCTCAAAGATTGTGCGAGGCATGAGGCTCACACTCGCTCCCAAATCATAAAGGGCTTTCTTGATCGTGGCCTTCCCTATGATACAAGGAATAGAGAACTTATTTGGGTTGTCCAGTTTGGGAGGTAGCTCACTGTTCAAAATGGCGCTGCACTGCTCCGTTAGTTTCACCGTCTCAGGCCCCCCCAAGCTTCGTTTGTTAGATAGGATATCCTTCAAGAACTTGGTGTAAGTGGGCATTTGAGTTAAAGCTTCGGTAAATGGAATCGTGATGTGCAACCTTTTAAGAACTTCAACAAAATTAGCGAATTGTGCATTCAATTTGGTTTCAGCTAGTCTTTGAGGGAAGGGTACAGGTGGTCTGTAAGGAGGTGGTTTCTCAGCTTCCTTCTTTTTCTGGGCTTCAGATCCACCTGGTGCGGGTCGCATTCACTGGCTCTTCTAGCTGTGGTGCGGGCTCTATTGATCCTATGCAACCAGGATTCACTTCTTTAGAGTCTGATGCGAGTCGCTTCAGTGGGATGCGGATCGCGTCCACTAGAATTTGATCAGTCGGGTTGGCTGGTTCCTTGTACTGAGTCCCACTTCTCAGAGTGATTGCCTTTGCCTCTCCTCTTGGGTTTGGTTCTGGTTGAGCAGGTAGCTTTCCAAGTTGAGGTTGGCTCGAGGTGACTATGTGACTCAACTGCTCCAGCAACTTGTTCTGAGCAGCCAATTGAGCAGACATGGACTGCATTTGATCCCACATAATTTGATTCATTTTCCCTTGCTCATGTGTGAAGTTTGTCGCATAGGGAGGCACATATGGTTTGGGAGGGACAGCTTGAGGTACTCGATTGTTCTGATTGGGGAAAGAAGCATTTTGGTAAAAGTTCCTGTTGTTGCCTCCTCCCGAAGAGTTGTTCCAATTGGAGTTGCTAGACGAAGGATTGTTGAAAGAGTTGCTATTGTGGGAAGGGTTGGTGAAAGAGGGTTTGGGAGCATTGTTGAATGGTTCAGGATTGTTTTCATTCCACTTCTAATTTTGTTGTTCAATAGGATCCTTGGAGTAAGAACGGTTGAAGGGAGGTTTCGGAAAGAAGGAAGGTTCATTGTTGATGGAGTTAACCTGCTCGATCTCCTCTTCATCTTGCACCAATGGACATTGCTCATAAGCGTGCTGTTCATCACCACAAATGACACATGCTTGCGGTTGCTGCTCGACTGCTTTCACACTTAGCTTGTCCATTGCCCTTTGCATGGCATCCAACTTGGCAGTTAGAGCCGTGATCTGATCAACTTCGTACTTTCCACCACCTCCTGGTCGGGTATTGTCTCTGCCCGACCATTGTTGATTATGTGCCATGTTGTCAATCAGATGCATGGCTTCAAGAGGCTCCCTTAACATTAGCACTCCACCTGTAACTACATCAACGGAAGTGCGAGTGCTCTCAGTTAGACCATCATAAAAGGTTTGAACCAACAACCAATCAGGAATACCATGGTGGGGACAAAGAGTATTGCAATTCCCTAAACCTTTCTCATGCCTCATTGAGGGGTTCATCAGACCTCTGCCTAAAACTGGTCAGTTGGTTCCTTACCTTGGCGGTTCTTTTGTGGGGGAAAAACCTAGTGAGAAACAATTTAGATAACTCCCTCCAATTGGTAATAGAATCCCTTGGTAACGACCCTAACCATTTCTTGGCCTTATCCCTAAGAGTAAAAGGAAATAAAGCAAGTTTTGTGTAATCAGCAGTTGCCCCATTGGTCTTGATGGTTGTGATACATTCAAGGAAGGTTTGGAGATGGGCATGCGGATCCTCGTGATCCATGCCATTGAAGACGTTCTGCTGAACCATGTTTACAACTCCTGGGTTGAAGTTCGGTTGCTGCCCAGGTATCCTTGGTAGTCTGATCGCACCTCTAACATCCCCAACCCTTGGTACATTGAACTCTCGTAAGGTTCTTGGCATGACGACATCCATATCATCGTCAGACTGGTCGGTCAGGACATCCCTTTCTCTGATTTCTCTTTATTTGGCATCTGCGTCCCTATCTTCCCTGCTTGGTAGCTCTGACATTGTCTCTGTTACGTGAGTCGCGTCCACCTCAATGCGAGTTGCGTCAGGAATAATGTGTTGTTCGTACAATAATCTTTTACATCTATTTGACTAATTTGCAAAAACATACAATTATTGAATTTTACAATTTCTTCTATTTTGAGAATATGTAGGTCCAAGAAGAGTAAGAACTGTTGAATAATAAGCTTGGACTGAAGAAATCATGAAGACCTTTATCAAGAATACATATTGTAAAATCAAATGCTTGGTAAAGTATGTGTGAGGTTGATTAAATTGAGATAAAACGTTATGAACGTTTTTAAAACGTTGGTAACGTTTTAAAATAATAAGAAGCCTCAAAAGAATCAAGTTATAACGTTATAACGTTATACAACCGTTATAACGTTTGTAAAACGTTACAACGGTTATAAAACGTTATGTAACGTTTTCTAAGCTGTCAGAGAATTAAAACCCTAAATCGTATTTGAATAAAATGTTGGTAACGTTTGATAAAACGTTGGTAACGTTTTATATCAAACAGCTCATTTTTGAGCTGCCACTATAAATAGATTGAAGGGATCACTTTCAAATCTATCTCAGCCGACCCTAATCATTTCTAAAGCGATTTTCTGAGAGCTTAGCCTACTTCATTGTTGTGAGAGCTTAAAACTTCAAAATCCCTCAAGCAACCTCAAACCTACTTCACT
This sequence comes from Carex pumila, assembly GCA_033356055.1. Taxonomy (NCBI): domain Eukaryota; kingdom Viridiplantae; phylum Streptophyta; class Magnoliopsida; order Poales; family Cyperaceae; genus Carex; species Carex pumila. Next base: position 112,489 of record JARJHM010000316.1, read on the forward strand.
AATCTTGATCTAGATTAGGTTAGAGTAATCTATTGAGTGTTTCTCTTGTTCTTGAGTAGCTTGTGTGACTTCCCTTGTTTGTAAGGGCTTGCCGGCTCAAACCTCGAGTTGCTCGTGTGACTTCCCTTGGTTGTAAGGGCTCGCCGGCACTCATCTCTCGTTGGTCGTGACTTCCCATTTTGTAAGGGCTCACGGTTCACAATTGTAATCCTTTCATATTGGGTAATAGAAAGGCGCACCTAGAAAGAGGTTGCGACGCCCCGGAGACGTAGGCCATTGTTTTGCCGAACTCCGTTATCATCCCGCGTGTCAATTTCTCTAAACTCATCTATTTACTTTCAATTGCAATTTATTTTCAGTTTTTGTTCAATTAGAGGTGCCCCTAAGTGCAACAAAGTGGTATCAGAGCAAGTTACTCAAATTAAGACACACTTAATTAGAGTTAGATCAACTTGTCAAAATGGCACCCTATAGACCCGTGAAGGAACCCCTAATTTTTGGCAATTCGACCAAAAATTTTATGCATTGGAAGAAAACCATGATCAATTATCTAAATATTCTTGAGTTATGGGATGTGGTTAACAAGGGGTATACACCAATATTCACTACCACTACCACCAACATTAAAATCGAGACTCCCGAATCCAAACAAACCAAGAAAGACAATGATCTTGCAATTAATGTCATAATTAACTTGGTTAGTGAATCGGTTGCCTTAATCTTTGGTAGCTCTTCAACCGCAAAAGAAATGTGGGATGCTCTTGTAAATCGGTATGAGGGAAATACCCAAATTAAACGAACCAAATTAACCGGTTTAGAAGCCAAATTTGAAACCTTTAAGGTTGAAGATGGCGAAAGCATTGAGGATATGTATAATAGACTTATGCATATCCAAAATGAATTTACCGAATTGGGAGAACCGCTTTCTAACAATAAAATTGTAGGGAAGCTATTGAGGATTATGCTCATGAGAGACAAATGGTCCGGCTTGGTGAGTGCGCTAGAAGCAATCCAAGGCACACATGACTCACTCACACCGGATGACCTCTATGCACACTTACGAAGCTTCGAAGAGAAACTTCGGCAATCCGGAAACCCAAAGCAAAGTTCAAAATTCAAAACCATGGCCTTTCCGGCTCAAAACCGAAAACCTTCTAGCTCATCAAACACTTGTCTCTCAAATGATCAATTTATAAATAAAATTGATCATGAAACCTCCAAAAACACCCTTCTCCTATCCAAAATGTTTCAAGACATGCTAGATCTCGAAAGAAATTACAACAAGGAACGAGAAGAGAAGAACAAAAGAGTGATGTGCTTCGCATGTCATAGAAAAGGGCACACCACTCAAACTTGCTTCAAATTGGACGGGTACAAGGCCAAGAAAAAGGCTAAAGCCTTGCAAGCTTTATTCTCGAATGAGAGCGAGGTGGAGCAATCCGACACGGAGTCGGAAAATGAACAAGAGACAAACCTTGCATTGATGGCAAGTGTAGATGAAGGTCTCTCGGCAATTGATGTCGACTCGATTATTGCAAGCAAAAATATCACCGATGAGACCACCATTGAATTCCTTAAAGACCTTGTCAAATCAAGAAACATCAATAAGGAAGGTGATGAAATTGAAGCCTCAATTAGCTTCGCAAATGAGGTACATTCAACTCTTAGTCTTGATGGTTATGAGACCGAACAAGAATTTGTGAATGAAGGTGGTGAAGAATATAGTGGAGAAATTGATATTGAAAATTGTATACTTACAAATGAGACCAACCATGACTTGTGTACCAATCGGTTAGAAACCAATGATGCAAGCACTTTCACAAATAAAACCCTAATGCACGATGCTAATGAATCTAGGTTGCGATCTCTCATTGATGATTCAAATAGAACCTTGGTTGAAAAGGAAGGTATTATCCAAAAATTAATTGCTAAAAATGATATGTTAGAACTTGAAAATAAAAAATTAAAAGCATCGCACATAGGTGAAATAGGCATATTAAAGGTTAAAGTTCAAACCTTAGAGACCGAAAATAGGGCATTAAGGTCTCCTAGTGAATTTTCAAATGTCACTAGTCTAGATCCTTATTATGTGGATAGTTTGATCAATGGGCAATCTTATCGCAAAATGGATAAAATTGGTCTTGGATTCGAGAAGGGTCAATCCTCATTCGAATCTAACCACATACAAGGCCCGAAAGGAAAAGGGGAACATATACAAACTTCAAACTCCAAAAATTGTAAACTTAAGTTTAATTGTGATAAGTATTCCACTTATCAATTTTTTACCAAAAAGGGTAATAATTCCTTACAAAAGGAGTCAAACAAAGGGAATACCTCTCAAACCTCAAATGCTAAACAAAATCATGCATTTAGGTATAAGTATAATCATAAAAATTATAAGAACAAAAATTTTCAAAATAGTGATAGGAACACATTTAATCCAAAATGGTCAAACAAAACTTATTTCAAAGGACCGGATGGATGGTTTTATGAACTCAAAAATAAAAATGTTTTACAAAATCAAACTCAAAGAAATGGTTTAACAAAAGATGTTCCCCAACATCACAATAGAATTGAGTCTAACAACACCAAAAGTGTCACATCTAGAGTTACAAATATGTCATTTGTTAATCCAAAGAACAAAATTCATGAAGTGAAAACAAAATATCATGCCACTTTCAAACAAGGTTCTATTGCTCAAAAGCCATCAATTACATTTTGTAATTATTGTTGCAAAATTGGTCATACCTCCTTAGAGTGTAGGTTTAGGAATGGAGACAACAACCCAAATGTTGTTTGGATTCCTAAAGCTAAACTAGTTTAAATTCATACAAAATCTCCCCTAATTTATTCAAATTGCTAAAAACAAAGGGGGAGATTAAACAAGGTAGGAGTGTTTGATTAAATCTTGTAATGAATACTTTGATCATTGATAGTTGTTGTATACAAATTTTATGGATTATCCAAACTCTGAATGATTATGAAATTCGCTTCCGCAACATACCAATTATGTATGACAATACTAGTGCCATAATGATATCCAAAAATCCGGTGCTTCATTCTAGAACCAAGCACATAGAGATAAGACATCATTTTATTAGGGATCATATAGAAAAAGGTGAAATTGAACTCATACATATCAACACCAAAGAACAAATTGCCATATATTCACAAAACCCCCAAATACTCAACAACACAATGAATTACGATATAAATTAGGCATGCTTGAACTTAGAAAATAGACATATTCATAACTTATTTCAAAATAACCATTTGCAATCAAAATAGTTCATTTAAAGAATGTTTTACAGAAATGAAACGTTATAACGTTTTTGAAAACGTTGGTGACGTTTTGTGAAACTTCAAAAGTCCGAAAGCACCATAAAAACGTTACACAACGTTTCTGCAACCGTTGTAACGTTTTTACTTCTAATACTTAGCCAAAATTCTGAGATAAACTACACCATAAACGTTGTAACGTTTTGGAAAACGTTGTAACGTTTTGGAAAACGTTGGTAACGATTTATGAAACTTCAAAAGTCCGAAAGGTGCACCAAAACGTTACACAAACGTTTAAAAAACGTTTCAACGTTTTAGAAACGTCACGACGTTTCTATAAACGTTGCAACGTTTTTCTGACAAGGGACTAACATTGTAAAAGTTTCATACAAAACGTTGGTAACGTTTTGAAAGCGTTACAACGGTTATCTGACAAGGGATCAAAATTGCAAAAGTACAAATGAAAACGTTGTAACGGTTTCCAAACGTTGGTAACGTTTTGTGAGGCTTCAAAAGTCCGAGAGCTTCACAAAAACGTTACACATACATTATAACGTTTTAGGTAAAAACACAGTATTCTCACCAAACGTTGGCTAGTGTTCATTGTTATGTGCATTATGATATATATGAATCAATTTGTCAAATTGACAATCATTTTTATTGCTAATTGAAATGAACTTGTAAATTGTCGTATAAAATGCTAGAGTAATCCCTCAATTTTATTTCATTTGGGCTTTATCGGTATCATATTACTAAATTGAGGGGGAGTGCATAATTTGAGGGGGAGCACTGAAAATTAGTGCTAATTTTTCCACCCTTTCGTCGATTTCCAAAAGGGGGAGAAGTTGGTACAAATGGATTGAATGCAAAATCAAAATTGGATAAACTAATTTTTCTAAAAATTTTCGATTTATGCACTTACTCACATTGTATGTTTTTGCAAATCGCCAAAAGGGGGAGATTGTTGTTCGTACAATAATCTTTTACATCTATTTGACTAATTTGCAAAAACATACAATTATTGAATTTTACAATTTCTTCTATTTTGAGAATATGTAGGTCCAAGAAGAGTAAGAACTGTTGAATAATAAGCTTGGACTGAAGAAATCATGAAGACCTTTATCAAGAATACATATTGTAAAATCAAATGCTTGGTAAAGTATGTGTGAGGTTGATTAAATTGAGATAAAACGTTATGAACGTTTTTAAAACGTTGGTAACGTTTTAAAATAATAAGAAGCCTCAAAAGAATCAAGTTATAACGTTATAACGTTATACAACCGTTATAACGTTTGTAAAACGTTACAACGGTTATAAAACGTTATGTAACGTTTTCTAAGCTGTCAGAGAATTAAAACCCTAAATCGTATTTGAATAAAACGTTGGTAACGTTTGATAAAACGTTGGTAACGTTTTATATCAAACAGCTCATTTTTGAGCTGCCACTATAAATAGATTGAAGGGATCACTTTCAAATCTATCTCAGCCGACCCTAATCATTTCTAAAGCGATTTTCTGAGAGCTTAGCCTACTTCATTGTTGTGAGAGCTTAAAACTTCAAAATCCCTCAAGCAACCTCAAACCTACTTCACTAATCTTGATCTAGATTAGGTTAGAGTAATCTATTGAGTGTTTCTCTTGTTCTTGAGTAGCTTGTGTGACTTCCCTTGTTTGTAAGGGCTTGCCGGCTCAAACCTCGAGTTGCTCGTGTGACTTCCCTTGGTTGTAAGGGCTCGCCGGCACTCATCTCTCGTTGGTCGTGACTTCCCATTTTGTAAGGGCTCACGGTTCACAATTGTAATCCTTTCATATTGGGTAATAGAAAGGCGCACCTAGAAAGAGGTTGCGACGCCCCGGAGACGTAGGCCATTGTTTTGCCGAACTCCGTTATCATCCCGCGTGTCAATTTCTCTAAACTCATCTATTTACTTTCAATTGCAATTTATTTTCAGTTTTTGTTCAATTAGAGGTGCCCCTAAGTGCAACATAATGCGGGTGGCGTTGGCTTGGACCTTGGTCGCATCCAGAGTTGGCTGGGCAGGATCAATGTCAGTTGGAGGAGTTTCGTCAAAAACTGGTCCTTTACTCCTCAGGTAGTAATTGCTTCTGGTCCTCAATTGATAGTTGTCTGTGGAAGGGGGTAAGAATGCCAGTTTTGTAAGTGAGAAAAATAAAAGTAAAGATACAGATTAAAATCTAGATTAACTTGGATAAGCAAAAATCCAGAAAATAAATGATAACCGTCCCTGGCAACAGCGCAAAAAACTTGTTCGCACAAAAGCATGCACACAAAGTTTTAGGTACAGCGAGCTATACCCTTTTAAACCGTGATTTAGCTTTTGAATTAGGTTGCAAATGCACAACTTTTGTTCAAGAGTATAATCAGGTATCGATCCTCAGGGACGGTACAATTCTATTCTGGATCACTACTTATCCTAGTTAAGTACTAGAAGTGTCAAGTTTAGTTTGAGTTTGTTTCAAGTTTCTAAATTCAACAACAGAAGATAACAGAAAATAAATGTTTGTTTAAATCGATTTTAAAATGAAGTTTCTAGGGTTTCAGATTTCATCCTCAACCTTGCCTCTCTGGATCTTCATGCGACCCTTGTGATGCGACTTGGATTGGTGCAGTGCGACTCGGAGGACAGGATGCCCCTCGCGTCAAACATGATGCGGGTCGCATCAAAATTTCTGAACTTCAAAAATTTCCTTGATTTCACCAGTTTCCTGCAAAATAAGAATGAAAGTGCAGTAGTACCACATTCTATAGATATTCAATGTAATAGACACTATTTGATGGTTTAAAAATGCAGATTTTGGTATGGGAATTGGTCAAAATAATAGATTAGATATAGCAATATCAGTATTGTTCAACCAAAAGGTAATACAAAGTTTCCGTACAAAAAGCTATACCTTTTAATTTTAAATATGCTCTTTGGTTCAGATTGCAAGTGTACAATCCTATCAGTAGTATATTGTCAGGTATCAATCTACAGGACAGTTCAAATCTAGACTGGACTCTACTTAAATCAATCAGGTACTTGAAGTTTAAAAATGTTGGTTTGGTTTGTTTTAAGTTCCTAAACTTGATTGCAATAATTAAATGACAGTAATTAAAAGTTTGGTTTTAGAAAAAAAATGCGTTTTTAGGGTTTCAGATTTCATCTTCAACTCTGCCTCTCGGTACCTGACGCGGGGCGCATGGCCCTCGAGTTAATACAGCATGCATCTGTTTTTGTGTTGTTTCTTTGTGTAAGGATTCACTGACCGTACCTAATATTCCTAAACCTCAACTCTTATATGTTGGCTTAATGAATTTGTTAACGAAAATGCAATTTCACCTTCTTAGGTTTCCAATCCTAAACTCTCGTTTATTGGTATTCTACACAAGTTATTTGTCAGGTTTAGTAAAGACATCCACCTTCTCTCGAATAATGGAAAAGTTCACCTCTCAGTTACAATTTGGTCTCGAAAACCTACCTCAGATACTTAGTTTAGTTGTAAGAAACATCAAGGCTAAAATACTAGAAAAGATGCTATAGACATCGAACAGTAGACAACAAGAATCATTCAAACAATTTCAACTAAGCAATTAAATAATACTTAGACAAATAAACACAAATATTCAACACAGATTCAAATAACATGCACAATAAAACAGAGTATCCGACTACATCGTAACCCTAGAAACTAAATAAACTACTTAGACATGATCAAAAAGCAAATAAAACAAGTTATAGAAGAAATAGCCATGACAAAACCCAAAGAATAAAGAAGATCCGTGAAGAACTTTCATTTTTCGCTTCTCAACTTTGTCTCCAAGCAAGCCGTCAAGTCCCAACCCTAGAAATTGCTCTCTTGCTCTCAATAATGCCGAATGAATTGGTCTTCAGCCAGAAATCCCGTGTTATAGCCTTTCTTAACTGACTTTCCTTTAATTGGCCTTTGTATCATGTTATGATTTGTTTCTGAAAAAGGCTGACGCGACCCACGTCAGATGCGACGCAGCCCGCGTGTCTGTGTTTCTCAAGCGATTGATGAGCGTCGCGTCTATGGTCGCGTCAGGGTATGATGTCGTCTGCTTTGGATGTGACACGGCCCGCATGAAGACCTTAAGACTTCACAATTTTCCCTGATTTCGACTGTTTTCTGCAAAATAAGAGTAAAAGCACAGCAGTACCACATTCTATAGATATTCAATATGAAAAACACGATTTGGTGGCTTAAAACATAGATTTTGGTACAGAAATTGATCAGAATAATATGTCAGATAACGAGACATCAGGTACCTACTGTTGCATGTTTTTAATGTAAATGGATGTACACACACACACACACACACATACGGGGGCTTCACCCAAATAAAAGCACAATTAAAAAAATATATCATCATAAATTACCAACAGCTCAAAATTAGTTAGTAACAGATGACGTAAGTGACATCTATTATTGGTTGAACAACCACGCGCACTAAATGGCATTAGACCCTTAACGGCGTCAAATATCAAATGCCATATGTAGGATCATCATCAGTTCATTACAAAGTATATCTGACGGTGTATAACATTAAACGACTTATTTAACAACTGGAAAACTATTACTCCCATCGGTCCCTAATTTCCCAGCAGATGGCGTTGGTGCATAACGCCATCGGTTTCTGCTGATGGTATATGTCTGTGGATTTCCTACCGGGGCAATATGCATCTGTTCAGAACCCAATGGCGGAATGCGATTCTAACCAATATAGAATAATTTTTTTGTAGTAGTGATAAAATATCATTTTTCTTTAGTGATTTTTGTAAAAATAAAGATAAAAATCTAAATTGTCAAAATAACTTTTTTAGAAGTAGATTTTCAATTGTGGAATTGGATAAAATAAATCAATATACACAATGTAGATTATTTTCATAATAATAATTTTTTTCACTATTATATATATATTTTTATAAATCTTAAAGATGTTACAAAATACAAGTAACGAATATTGCAAGCAATTTATTTTATAAATCTAACTTTTAAGGAAAAGGTAAAGAAGAGAAAATTTTGAAATTGGGGTATATTTCATAGCCAAAATCCACCCTAAATAAAACTAAGAAAGGAAAAGACTGGATTTGATGGCCTGCTAAATAGATTTATGATAACGCCAAAACATATAGTGAAAATCACTACTTTTTAGTACGAAAAATGACAGAAAAGCGTATGCAAAGTATTTATTTTTCTGAATTATTCACCGCAAATGTGGTTTTAGGATATTTTGACAGGTTTTGGAGAATGTTGCGAATTTAGACCGAAAATGAGCAAAAATGTCATATTTAGGCCAATTCTGAAGGAAGCGTCAAAATAGAGTAATACATAGAATATGCAAACACCTCACATGAAGTGCACAACATGCAACATGGCAAAATTCACTAAAATTCGGTTAAGTCGAGAGCCCTATGGCCTCGGGTATGTCGTATGCGGCATAAATGCCTACGCTGCAGGGGCACATGGATTGAATCCGTGGACTATCTACTTTGGATTAAATCTCAGCTCTTGGACAGCAACCTTCTAAAAGGACAAATTTCTAGATGTGGTAGGCTTTGCTATACTTTGAAGTCTATGTTTAGAAGTTTATTTTGGGAAGAATCCATGTTTAGAGCTTCTAAATATGGCATGGATGCTATATTTGGCACTCGTGTTCTCTCATGATCTCCTTGACTCCACACGCCCTAGGAATACTCTATAAATCCCTCATGTAATAGGATTTAATATGCATATTTTAGTTGTGTAAGTCCATAGTTTAGAGCATAATAATGCGTGTAATTTCTAAGTCAGGAGAAGAAAAGGCGCTCGAAGTTCAAGGCAGAAGGAGTCATCCAAGGAAGATATGTTCTAGGTTAAAGGTTATGTCTTTCTTTTATTACTTCTTTTATTTTGTCATGGCTTTGAGTAGCTAAGCTCCACCTCTCTAGAGATAGATGTAATGAATTCTAATTACTGTTTGGTATAATCTTTATTTTTCTTTTATGTCTATTTAAGATTTCATTATACTTAGAATGTTATTGAAATATATCCTTGCATACATAGTTCTGTCTACAGATTGTCCAGTGCCCTTCACATGCCAATAGGTGTTAAGTCATTGTACCTCAATGTGAAAGGGGATACAAGTAAGTACTATAAACACTTCAACTAATGAGGCTTGACAGGAATTCCCCTAAGCTTGAACATTGCTTGTCCCCAAGCAACACTAAACTTGGACAACAACTCGATCTCTAATTCACCTCATATCAAGTATACATTTCACAAATTTTTGAAAAATTTGTATGATCTTGCCAAAATTTAAAAACCTCAATGTAAATTTTCTACATCTAAAGTTCAACAATTGACTAATCATGATTCACCCCATAATTCGATTACTCTAACTTTAATTTCCTTAAAGGAATTTGTAAACTTAGATATCTAAATTTGTTACAAAAAATGCATTCTTATTTCCGAAAAGTCTTTTGAAAATCCTTTAATCTTGGATCCAGCTTAGATTAGAAAGTCGCGGACTTTGTGTGTTGATATATGCAAAATTCTATTTTTCTTTTGTTGGTTTTATTTTATGACACTATAATTCTTTATCATTATTACAAAACCGGCTAGTTATAGGTAGCTAATTTATACACAACTGTTTTAATTCAAAAGTGCTTTTGCATGCTCTTGGTTCAACCCTTCCATGACACGAATTCACATTTTTAGTACAAACCCGGTCACTTTATTGGGAAACTAACGAAGCAAAGTGTCGATGACTCATTACTATAAATACATCATGACACCGTAACATAAGCAAGCAGAATCTTAATTTTAAAAAAAATTGTTTTGACCATTTTTTCAACATTTTTGCAAAATATCATGAATACACACATTCCTAGGTATTAACTCATACCTATGGATATCCCGATCTTTCTAAATTCGTTTTTCGCATATAATTCACAATTTTGAAAAAAAATTTAAATCACGAAGTTTTTATTTTCGTAAAATCTTTATTTTCACAAAGTTTTTCGCCAAATTATGTGGTTATTTTCAATTATTCCAAGGGTATTACTAAAAACTCGTAAGAAATTCGCATTAAAATTTTTAATTTCCATCAACCACTTAAATTTATCAAAAATTTTATTTTTGCCAACTTTTAAAACAAAAATTTTAAACATGATCTTATACTTTATGCATTTTTAGACAATTAAGTCTAATTATGCAAGACTCTATTTTTCATAACCTCGTAAAACATCTTGACAAATTTGCAATTTCAAGGAATTAAGTTCAAAATCACAAATTCTATTCATGGCCAAGTAAATATCAAGGTTATAAATCCTAAAAAATTTGAAAAACACACGATAAATGTAAACATGCATGCAAAATACAATTTCTTCCCATACCCCCAAGCTTAAATTAAGCATTGTCCCCAATGCTTTAATCTGAAACTAAAAAGTAAATAGAAAGAAATATGAAAGCTTAACTTGTGTGAAGAACCATCATAGAAGCGGAGAGATGGTGGTTCAAGTAGAGGGAAGAAATGAGAAGGACTTGGGTTGCCTCCAAGAAGTGCTTGGTTTTAGGTCTTGGCTCTTGTTTTTGCATTTCTTTGAACTTCTTCTTCTTTCTCCTTTTCTTATAATTTATTATAATATTAATGTATTTTTCCTTCGAGTACCAAGATGGGTTCATCTTGTTGGATTCTCGTGCCTTGTCGGTTTTAGATGTTGCCATCGACTTTTTTTGGAAAGAACTGTTATCCACCTACAAAATCTCTTCCAAGGGTGCTGAATTTTTATTAGTAGAAGGGGTATTTGGTTGACAAAAAATTTCTTTCTTCTTTTCCATGGAAAAAGAAAGTTCCCCCTCTTTAACATTATTGTGTACACCCATCATTGTTAAGATAATTTGACTTAAAAGATTGTTCGATTAAACACCTTTCTCATTTTCAAGTATAACAAAATCGGCGAGATCTTAATTTTCTCATTTTTGAAGACCACATTTTTTCAAAATACTAAGTGGAGATTGTATTGAATTATAATTAATTTAGTATTAGTCGACTCAAAATCACAGGACTCAAGTTGGTCAAATATCTCTTTGGGCAAGGGATTTGCATTTGCTTCCAAATCACACATTGATTTTTCAATTTTTGTATTCTTTTTTGAGTAGGGTGATGAGAAACTTTTGAAATCTTCTAATGTGATTAAAAGAGGTAAATCATATGAAAAACTTTTGCTATCTTCTTTATTTAATGTCGTATCACTCTCACTTTTGTTTGTTTTAAATTCTAAAAGAATTCTACTTAAATTCGGCATTTGGGGCATTTTTTTAAAAAATTTTGGTCACCTTATTTGATTTGCAAAATTTCCAATTTGATCATTTAGATTTAGTCCAACCGAATTTTGTGAAAAGAAAATTAATCTAAGAGGAGGGTTATACCTTTCCCTTTTTTGAGATGGGATATACCTTTCCTTCTTTGTAGGTTCGCATTTCTTTGTGAGAGATTTATCTTTCTCCTTTTGAGGTTCATCTGATTCTTGTCCTTTTAGAGATTCGCCTTCCCTTTTTCGGAGATTCTTTCTTGATTTGCTCAACTTGCAAGCTTCGCCCTTCATGTACAATTTCGACTTCCATGGCCATGGCATGATTGTGCTCCCTTGAGTTGCTTTCCGGCATGATTGGGAGTTGCTGTCAAATATTATTGTAGACTCCATTTTGGCGTTCAATTCTCTCAAAGTTGTTTATGGAGGAAAGTAGGTTGTCAATATTTCTCTCTAGCTCGGATGATTTTTGATGTTGGTATTGATTTTCATAATATTGGTTATAAAAACTCGGATGGTCTCTCCAATCAAAATTGTAGGTATTTGAAAAATAATTGTCATGGTATTGGTGGTTATGCCATTGGTAGGTTTCATAGTCGTGGAATTGTGCCATTGTCCTTCTATCTCCTCGGGATGAGAGCTCGCACAAGAGAAAATAAATCGTGAGAATCAACTAATAACACAAAAAATACATACAATAAGAAAAAAATCTGAAATAAATTTTTAAAGTAAAAACTAATATCTATCTGATACTCCCAGCAACAGCATCAAGAAGCTTGATGAGTATTTTAGAGATACAAAATTGTGCTTGATCTATACTCTTTTTGCTTTTAAATTTATTACCTTTAATACTCAAAAAAAGGTTTATTGCAAGGGCACAACCAATCAATGTAGTACTTAGGGTGTCGAACCACAGAGAGTATGTTTAGATACTTAGCTTAAACTTTAATAATAAATTTTAGAAAATAAAAAAAAGTAAAGTAAAATTGAGGGGGTTTGTTCTATCAATCATAAATTTGGGTTCAATATTTGAAGGAAGGAGTTTAAAACAATAAATGAGAATAAAAACAAAGAAAATAAAGATTAGTTTGCTTTCAAGTTGAGGAGATCTAGGGACATTCGGTATACAATTCCTTGATAATTCTATTTATTCGGTATTGTTTAAATTCATGTACGATTATGACAAGGTTTCTAACTTATGTTGTCCTTGGAATAAATATTGACACCATTATCTTGGGTGGATGATTTAATGTTCCTCAAATTCTAGGAGTTTTACCTTTCCTAGCGGGACATTTAATACACATGCTCCAAAACAAACATCAACATTTATTCTAAGAAAGCTTAAAAAATGGTTTATAACTTGTGTTAGCCTTTGGAACAAATATTGATACAAGTACTTTGGGTGGATGGATTAATGTCATGATCCCTCCGACAGGCCGAGGATTGCGACAAGAGAGGCACCCTCACATTCATCCTTCGTCCCGTTAACCTACGTCGCAACAAAAATAACAAACAGAAATAATACATAGTCAGCTACAAAGCTCAGTAACTGGTTATTTAACGATGCGCTTCTCTATAATTGGTTTAATTAAATAACCATTCAAATAGATTGGATTAATCCACACAAATTCACATCAAATTATGAATACATATTTAACCGGTGATAGCACCTAGGTCTGGATTGTTAGTAAAACAAGTCACACAATATCCATATCATTTTCTTTCACATAATAATATCATTTATCAAATTCTCATAACACACAATCATATCATTTCACAAATCAAATTTGAATCTTAGACCCGCTATCCCGTTAAATATGCATCATAATCCAAAACATAATTCAATTATCTAATTCAACCAAACAAATTGAAAACACATATTATAGAGAAGTCCGGTTACCTGATAGCAATCAATTCAGAAATCCAATTTGAGTTGCCATGACTAATCAGAATCAAAACGACGTAGTCGGAATTTCAATCGGACATGCAATCAAACCATAATAAATATTAAGAAAATTTTTCTATTTTTTTCTCTCTTATCTTTCACCCTCTGCATCTTATTATTTTCTTATGATTTTATTGAAATGTTAGTAAAAATGAGAGATTAACTCTATTTAAGAATTTTACCAAATGAAAGTCGGTTAGATGGAACAAAGGAACACATGGTTTCATGCATGGGGTCCACATAGCCAACATATGACACGTCTCTCTATTTTGTTTAAAAGAATAAGATGAAATTTTTATATTTTAATCCTTCATATCTATAATTTATACATTTTATAAATAAGCATTTATATTTTCATATTTATAAATAAGTTCATAAGAATTTGAAAAAAAATAAAAATAAATATATGGGATGTTACAATTAATGTTCCTCGAATTCTAGGGCTGTCACTAACCTAGAGGGATATTTAAATCACATTCACTAGTGAAAAAACTGGAATTAGTATCGGCCTATCTGAATCGGCTATATGAAACAACCGATACTAATACCTATCAGGATCGGTTTTCTTAAAAAATCCGATCCTAAAAACTATTAAGATCATTATTTTTGATCAACAGATCATAATGTATACACTATTAGAATCGGTTCTTTACTATTAGGATCGGTTATTATAAAGAACCGAACCTAATGTATACCCTACTAGGATCGATTCTTTATAATAACCGATCCTAATACTATTAGGATCGGGTTTTTCGAATTAACAGATCCTAATTCTGCAAAAGAAATGTTGGTTTTGCCAAAAAAAAGGAATTAGAATCAGTTCTTTATAATAACCGATTCTAATACTATTAGGATCGGGTTTTTCGAATTAACTGATCCTAATTCTGCAAAAATAAAATTTGGTTTTGCGAAAAGAAATAGGATCAGTTCTTTATAATAACCGATCCTAATACTACAAGGATCGGTTTTTTCAAATTAATCGATCCTAATTCTGCAAAAATCAAAAAAAAAATTCCGGAAATGAGATTTTCCAATTTTTCTTTTATAAAACTCATTTACATATATACATATACATATATTATATATAGATATATATACATGTATTATATTATATATACACATACATATATTATAAAAAAATAAGTTTATAAAAGAAAAACCTGTCACACCCCGTGGCCACGGGTCGTAACAGTCTCCCGCCGTAAGCATACAATGCCATGTATGCTTACAAGGAAATTAACAATTCAACCAAAACAACAAAAATATAAAACAAGTTTATAATATATATAATCAGAGTACACAGTCTAGTCAGAATATAATACAACAAAAGTATCTCATCCGGATATCAACCACGAGGCCTACCTAAAACTGCACAACAAAACATAACTAGGGTCAAGTAAATGGTAAACTATAATGCCTACTACTCGCGTGCCTCTCCGAAATCAATCGCACCCGTACCTGTAAAAATAATCCGAAGGTGGGGGTGAGAATAAATTCTCAGTGCGAATTTGCCACATATGAATTATTAGACTTGCAATCAAACTCTATATTCAAAAATAAAACCCAAACAATAACAATGCAAACAGATATATAAGAAATCATAAATAACAGAATGTCACTACTCGACAACAATTAATCAACCTGAAACACAGTTTACGGAATTTCCAAGATGAATTTCAAACACAACAGATATTTTGGCTTAACTTAATTCATTAGGGCTTGTAGCAATTACAGATGTTCTTTCGAGCTGAACCATTATCAAACCCACATCTATAGGGTTACTGACGCCTACAGATGGCCAACCAAGCTGGACCCTTTATCTGACACCCATCTGTAATTGCTTGGCTTAACAGTTATTACGGTCTGGTTTCAGTCATATAAAGAAAATCCTCTTTGGAATCATTTTCAATAGTCGCAATATTCAATTGACCGTTCAAATGCATTAACACGTAGGAGAATGCCACAGAGCCACAGACGTTACACAAGTCACCCACGATCTCAATTCACACATCTCATAACATAATGACCCTCCCTCGTCCCAACCGGTACTGGGAATATCGAGGGCCGTTCACCTAAGGCCATTTAGGATCCTGGGAATCCAAGTCAGCATACAGCCCGACTTGGCAAATTAATTGGATCCAAGTGCTTAACTTCGTAAATCCATTCACATATATATCCAAATCCAATCGTGGTGACTTTCAATCAAATCAGATCATAATAGATCGACACAACATACAACTATACCAGCATGCAAATTACTCAAGTCACATCAATTCGAGTTTAATTTGATTGGGCTATGCAAATGCTTTACACAATTCGATTATGCAATCAATGATATTCAACATGACAAACGAATACACAGTTTAATTTCTGAAAATAAAGTATCAAACAAGTCCAAGAATCCCGCACCTGTTTAAGACGAACGTACCGCTTAGCTACGGATCGGGCGTCTCGAACTGCCTTGGTAAGTCTTGCTCAACCGAGCCTACACCTATATTATACGTTTACTTAGGGTTTGTACAGTCCTAAATCAATTCTTATGTTTTGGTATCGATTCTTTTCGGTTCCTTCTTTCTTATTAAAAATCTCATATAACGTGCACAATTGCATCTAGGCCCTCTAGCCATATACCATTTCACTTTGGTAACCATCAATCACCGTTTCACTACTTTGGTTCTCGGATCAATTCAATTTACCGATTGGTTAAACCCTAATTTGGTCAAAACCTCAATTTAACCGTTAAACGTTCTAAAAATTCAAGATCAGGAAGCAACCCTACTGACTAGAAGTCTAATTGGTCGGGTTAAACAAATCAAATCACGATTATGCCAACTTTCAATTTTGGCACGAAACCCTAGAAATCAGATTTCACAAATCGGAAGGAAATCAGGAAAAGATTGGCAAATAAATAAGCAAGGAGTGTAGAGGAACTAGTCCTCGAGCAATTCGAACACAAATCTTGAGTTTAAGACGAGAATCTAAGAAATCGAGAAAATTCAAGGTTTCGAAAGAAAGAAAGAGAGAAAGAAATACCAAATAGGAGAGTTCGGAGAGATCCTCAGCTGCTCACTCAGTTCCAAACTCGATTTCTTGCAACAATCAGAAGTCTGAAAGAAACGGAAACTCACACGCTCTTTTTTCTTCTCTCTTGGCGAAAATCACTTAAAAATGGTGAAAATAACGAAGTGGGAGAGAGAGAAGGTTTGATTTGAGTTTTAGGGAAAAAATCACCCTGAGTGCGGATTAACCAATCCGCACTGCGGGTTACCTAACCCGCACTCAGCACTTAGTTTTCAGAACATGAATTTTAACACAGAAACAACCCGCAGTGGAAACTTAGTAGATTTTTGACAGAATTTTAGAAAAAATCTAACACAGGAATAATCCGCAGTGCGGGTTACCTAACCCGCAGTGCGGGTCACTTAACCCGCAGTCAGGACTTAGAAAAACTTCAATAGAAATTCGAAAAAATCCGAGCGTAGTGCGGATAAATCATACCCGCAGTGCGGGTTAACCAATCCGCACTCAATACTTAGCAAATTTTCAGAAAATTCAGTTCAACACATGATTTCATGAGTGCGGGTTAACCAACCCGCACTGAGGACTTAGAAAAATTCAGACCAACACAGAATTGCATGAGTGCGGATGCACCAACCCGAAGTGCGGGTTAACCAACCCGCACTCAGCCTATAAAGTCTCAAAATCTCGAAATTTCAACGCGGTTTCGATTCATATTTAATTTACATATTTAGAGGAACCTTAATTAAGGTTTAAACTTCCATTTTATTAGCACAATTTTCGATTCTAATTTTAAATCCTTTGACTTTAATTATTTAAAATTCTGTAACGTAACAAAATCCATATGACGTTTATAAATAAAATATCAATCTTATCATTGTATGCCTACCGTTGAACAAAAACTTAAACTGAATTTTTGAGGCACTAAATTTTTCCAGTAATTGGTGTTAAGACTGAAAAATAGCATGCAATAGCTCACTATAGTGGCCCAAAACATCATAGACTGACCTCTGGTATGGTACAAAGTCCAAACTCAGTAGCTAAGTACTAGGCAAAGGCCATAGGTATAGTGCAATGCACAAAAACATTAAATTTGGTCTTAGCTAGTAAATGAGCAATAATGAATTGATACAGGGACCAAACTGCAAAAGTAATTACACCAGCATGTAGAGCATTCAAAAATAAATAGAATAGACACAAATTTCAATTTATTTGAATTTTTTGACAGTTAGTTATGAATTTCCAAAGTTTAATTTTCGAAAAAAAACTTTAAACAACCATAACTTTTGCTAGGAAAGTCAGATTTGCGCATATGACCACTTTTCGGAAAGGGGGGAGACGAGATGGATCCGAATATCACCTGGTAGGGACTATCCCGTGTCTCCAAAGTATCATAATTTCAAAAAAATATCGTATAGTGCCTCAAAAATTTAGTTTAAGTTTTTGGTAAGTATACAATGATCAGTATTTTGTTGATAAACGTCGTTTGATTTTTTTTTATGTAATATATATATATATATATATATAGGCTGTGGCTAAATTGCTGCTGGCAACAGTTCTGCCCAGGTGCTGCCGGGACTATTTTTAGCCGTGTGATGTCAAACCAACAAATTCAAACCGTTAGATGTTTAATCTATATTACAATCTAATTGGAGACCAAATTTTATATTTTCTGGAATTTTTTTAGTATTTATTAAGCTAGTTTCAAAACCGCTGATTTTAATGCTGTAGAAAATTACTGAAATCAGCAGTTTTGAGACCAGCTTAATACATAGTAAAAAAATTCCAAAAAAATGTAAAATTTGGTCTCCAAGTAGATTATAATATAGATTAAACATCTAACGGTTTGGATTTATCGCTTGGACATCACACGGCTAAAAATAGTCCCGGCAGCACCTGGGCAGAACTGCTACCAGCAGCAATTTAGACAGACCATATATATATATATATATAGAGAGAGAGAGAGAGAGATGGGCTATGGTGCATTGCAATGCATGAACTCCCTTATGCATTGCACTATAAATTATGGATTTAAAGTCCAAACGACCGATTCGAACCGTTCATCTTGTTCTTCATATTAATATGTGCTTGGGGACCAAATTTTACATTTTTTAGAATTTTTTTACTATTTATTAAGTAATTTTGAAAGTCGCTGATCTGATGGTCCAGAAAATTTTACTGTTTTCTACTGTTCACAGCAAAACAGCAATTTTCAAAAATATTTAATAAATAGTTAAAAAAATTCCAAAAAATATAAAATTTGGTCTCCAAGCACATTTCAATATGGATTAAACATCTAACAGTTTGGATCGGTCGTTTAGACTTTAAATCCGTGATTTATAGTGCAATGCATAAGGGGGTTCATGCATTGCAATGCACCATAGCCCATCTCTCTCTCTCTCTCTCTCTCTCTCTCTATATATATATATATATATATATAGAGTAAAACTAGGGTGTGATGTGCTCACCAAGAGGGTTTGGTGAGCACGACTCCAAAAGTATATCGGATCGACTTCAAACGCCAAATCCAAATCGTTGAAATCCTTGTACTTCATGAGTGATGCATGTACATATAAAATTTTGAAAGTTTCGAGTTTATTTGCTACACGGTCAACCGATCAAAGAAATGATAAAAATTGAATATATAGAGATGGGCTATGGTGTACATATAAAATTTATAAAAAGTTTATTTTTTTGACCGCTTGACCATGTAGCAAATAAACTCGAAACTTTCAAAATTTCATATGTACATGCATCACTCATGAAGTACAAGAAGTTCAACGGTTTGGATTTGGAGTTTGAAGTTGATCCGATATACTTTTGGAGTTATGCTCACCAAACCCTCTTGGTGAGCACATCACACCCTAGCTTTACTCATATATATATATGTATATATAATACAATACATGTGTGTGTGTGTGTGTGTGTATGTATATGTATATGTATATGTATATATGTATATATATATGTATATGTATATGTATATGTATATGTATAGAGGAGAGATCAAGTTACAACATTTTTTGAGTTACAACAAGTTACAACAAGCATTATTTACATTTTCAAAGTCCAAATCGTCGATCCAAACCGTTAGATGTGATCTCTACAATAAAATATGCTTGGAGACCAAATTTTATATTTTTTGGAATTTTTTACTATTTATTAAGATTGGTACAAAATTCAATGGTACGAATTTGACTAGTTTTTGTACCCACCTTAATAAATACTAAAAAAATTCCAAAAAATGTAAAATTTGGTCTCCAAGCACATTTTATTGTAGAGATCACATCTAATAGTTTGGATCGACGATTTGACCTTTAAAAATGTAAATAACGCTTGTTGTAACTTGTTGTAACTCAAAAAATGTTGTAACTTGATCCCCCCTCATATGTATATGTATATATATATATATATACATATACATATATAGAGACAGGCTAATATGCTTTCGGCAACACTTCGGTCGAAGTGCTGCCACCTCATTTTTGAATTTTCAAAATCGAAATGGTCGATCCGAACCGTTCATCTTGTTCTCCATATTAATATCTGCTTGGAGACCAAATTTTACATTTTTTGGAATTTTTTTGCTATTTATTAAGCCACTTTGAAAATCGCTGATCCAACGATGAACCCCTGATTTTACTGTTTGGCAGTTCACCGTTGGATCAGCGATTTTCAAAGTAGCTTAATAAATAGCAAAAAAATTCCAAAAAATGTAAAATTTGGTCTCCAAGTAGATATTAATATGGAGAACAAAATGAACGGTTCGAATCGACCATTTGGATTTTGAAAAATTGAAAATGGGGTGGCAGCACTTCGGCTGAAGTGCTGCCGAAAGCATATTAGCCTGTCTCTATATATGTATATGTATATGTATATGTATATGTGTGTGTGTGTGTGTGTGTGTGTGTGTGTGTATGTATATGTAAATATATCTATATCTATATATATATATATATATATATATATATATATATATATATATATATATATATATATATATATATGAGGAGGGATCGGATTACACCACTATTTTGGTGACATGGTGTGACAATGTCCATTTTTAAAATTTCAAAATCCAAATAGTCGATCCAAACCGTTCAATATGATGAATATATTAAGAGTAACTTGGAAATCAAATTTTACATTTTTCTGAATTTTTTTACTATTTATTAAGTATTTAACAAAATCGCTATATTCAGACCGTTGAATTTTTGAACCCCTCTAAATAAACCAAAAAAAAATTCAGAAAAATGTAAAATTTGATCTGTAAGCACATTTTAACATATCCATCAAGTTGAACGGTTTGGATCGACTGTTTGGACTTTGAAAATGGACGGTGTTATTCCATGTCACCAAAAAATGGTGTCATTTGATCCCTCCTCTATATATATATATATATATATATATATATATGTATATGTATATGTATATGTATATGTATATGTATATGTATATGTATATGTATATGTATATGTATATGTATATGTATATGTATATGTATATGTATATGTATATGTATATGTATATGTATATGTATATGTATATGAGTTTATAAAAAAAAGGGAATTAGGATCGGTTCTTTATAATAACGTATCATAATTATGCAAAAAAAAAATAGAATCGGTTGTTTACGAATAACTAATCCAGATTGTTTTTAGGATCAATTATTTTGAATTAATCAATCCTAAAACTATATTTGGCGCTGCTAGGGTTGATTTTTTCATTTCGTGCTACTAAATTTCAACTTCGTCAAATTTTTCATTTCATGTCTCTCTCTCTCTGTCTCTGCTAGCTCCTGCGTGAACGAATGTCTCTCTCTCTCTCTGTATCTGCTAGCTCCTGTGCGAAGGAAAAGAAAAGGAAAAAAAAACTTGCGCGAGCAGATCTTCGTTTGCGCCTACACTACAGGAAGGGAAGAACCCCCGCCTCTACTTCATCAGCCCCGCCCCCGCACGACCGGTTCACCAGTTGCTCAGCCCGCCTATCAACGTATGCCTACCGCTACTGCTAACCCTAACCGGCCACCTCTACGGTAAATCAAAGAAAATAAAATCCACATAGTCTTATCTAGATTCTCATTTCCATGTTGGTTTCCTTGAAACTATTATTATTATTGTTTGTGAGCAACAGCCGAAGCAGATCCATGAGATCAAGGATTTCCTTCTGACAACGAGGAGAAAGGATGACAAATCTGTCAAGATCAAGAAAAACAAAGATGCGATGAAGTTCAAGGTGAGGTGATTGTTTGTTTTCTTTGTCTTCATATGAAAATTTGTAACAAAGTTTTGGTAACTTGGTATAATACTGGAGCTTAATTCTTGTTCATTGTGAATTAATTGTATATGCAATAACTGTAAAATCTGTTACTCTTGGGGTCTTTTGAGCATTTTGATGAATTTTGTACTGGAGTTATATTTTGACAGACAAGCTATTGGATACTATATTTTTATGATATGTAATATTAATTTTTTTGGATTTAAATTTCTTGTTATAATATGTAAAATGTTGGTTCTATGAAAAAAAAAAGAATTAGGATCGGTTGTTTAAAACAACCAATCTTAATTATGTAAAAAAAATGTTAGTTCTGAAAAAAAAGAATTAGGATCTGTTTTTTCAAATAACCGATCCTAATTAGCATTATTAGAATCGGTTATTTGAAACAACCGAACCAGATTAACACCCATTAGGATCGGTTGTTTAATATAATCGATCATAATAGTGCTAATTAGGATCAGTTATTTGAAACAACCGATCCTAATTCAAACTTTTAGGATCGGTTGTTTAAATTCCGATCCTAATGTGCGTAAATAACCTATCCTAATTCTAGTTTTTCCACTAGTGATACTCCAAAGTATATATCAATATTTGTTCTAAGGTGTCATAATTAGGTTTTGACTTCAATTTAATACTTCACCAAACCCTAACCTTAATTTCTTGAAATCCGATTTAGATATGAAATTGGTCCCAAGATAAACTAAATCCTAAGATATATGTTTATGATTTCAATTAGTACTATCCTTACCTTGACCAATGCTAGAATTTAATAAACTAAAGCGGAAAGACATGATATAACATGATTTCAAGCTACTTTAATTCACTAAACCTAACCAGGTGAACTACAATTCAAGTACTAATGAAATTCATAAAGAATAAATCACATAAATTAGCATCAAATCAAACAATCATCATAAAAACTAAAATCCAAATAAAATAGAATTAAACAAGTTTATGCATTGACCTAAACTCCTAGGGAGAGAACTACTCTCTCTTGGAGAGAACCATTATAAAGTTTGGCAAAAATAAGAAAAATGATTACACCATTTTTTGGATCAAAACTAGGTCTCAATCTTGCCGACTTCTTGCTCAAATCTTCTTCTCTCCCTCATTGAAAAGTTTCCTTGGCTACATAATTTTTCGCTAAATGTGTGATGCTTTGAATGGGAAAGAACCCCCTCTTTTATAGTAGAAGACTATGCCCAATTTAGAGGCTAGAATATGGGGTTAGTGGGTGCTATTTTTACATTGTTTCGCAGACTGTCATGTCCAAATTTGTTTGTTAAAAAGCATTCTTATTGCGCTAGAAATAGAAAAACTGTCCAAACATGTAATTCTGGCTATCTGCGAGTCCAGTGCAGGTGCTCCGGGCCACACTGGAGGTGAGTGCGTCCGCATTAGGCTCGGACTTTTTTCTATGAAGTGTTGAGATGCTGAAAATTCATCTAAGTACTGAGTGCGTCCGCATTGGACCCCAAATTTCTTTTTTTTTAATTTCTCAAGTCATATATCTTCTCTCTAGCTTTCCGAAAAGTGGTTATATGCCCAAAACAGAGTTACGAATCAAAAGTTATGGCCGTTTTAAGTTCAAGCTCCATTTTTGGCTGGCTGCTACAGTGCGTCTGCACTAGGGCATTTTTCTTCATTTTTCATCATTTCATGTACTATAAAGCTAAGCAAATGCAGTAATTGGAGGTGTATTTTATTCTTTTTATATGTAAAATACAAGATATTTGCTATTATTTCATGATATAAACTAAATCGAATGTGTATATAATTTATGCCTATGAGTGATTCAAATGCTAGAGTTCGAACCCAGTAGGCTCCCTTGGCAGGATATAGATTAGATAACATCTCAAAGTATAATTAGAAATTTGTTTGTTATTTGTAACCTACATGCCATAAGGTTGAGCTGATGTTAGATGATGGTTGTTTAGCGTGTTTAGTATCTGTTTAGTTATCTTTGTGTTTGATTTTTGGCTGGTTTGTTATGTGTACTAGTAGACTTTTGCTTTTACCCGAACGGGTATGACCCATTGTACCCGACCCGTACCCGTTACCCGAGGTACCCGTACCAGTGCTCAGGTATAGGTGGGTAAACGGGTACACGGGTACAGGTTTGAGACGGACCGGACTCATTGATTCGGGAACAAACCCGCCCAACCCGTACCCGTTTTACCCGTACCCGAAACCCGTCTACCCGCACCCGTTTTACCCGTACCCGCACCCGTTTACCCGTGTACCTTTACCCGTTTACCCGTGTACCTTTACCCCTTTACCCGTGAACCTTTACCCGTGACCCTTTACCTGTTTACCCGTTTCATTTGAAATTTGAATTTTTTTGCCGCCGGTTCAGACAAACCGGGCCCGGACCGGTCAAATCAAACCAGGCCGGACCCACTCGGGTCAAATCCCAGTTTTTTTTTCTTAAAAAAAACAGAAAGAAAAAAAAATACCCGTACCCTACCCGCCCTACCCGACTACCCGTACCCGTTACCCGGGACGGGCACGTGTTTGAAATGGGTAGGATACACTTTTTTAAAACCGTACCCGACCTACCCGTACCCGCCTACCCGACTACCCGCCCTACCCGACTACCCGCCCTACCCGTACCCGAGGTACCCGTACCCTACCTGAATTCAATCCACTATGTACTAGTATGTGTTTGGTTCGGCCTTACTAAGGCTTTGTGGTGCTGCTTTCAGTTTGTGTACTGGTTTCTTTTAGTTTTTGTAACTATGCTAGTTCCAGTTTGTTAGAACTGGTAATAGTAAGACATTTTAATTTCTAATGAAATCGGTGGGAAAAACCCATTTTTTCAAAACAAAAAAAATTAATGTGACAAAACATGTCGTTATAGTACTTTAGAAATAAAAGTGAATTGAAAAACATCATAATTATAAACATGACTTTAAACATCATAATTACAAAACACAAGAGTTGAAAACAAAACTACGAGCAAGAGCAGCAAACTGTGCTTTCTCAATTGAAAGCTTCACACAATAGATTTCTTCCATCTTAATTTCTTGTCCCTGGCAAGAAAACCAGTAAAAATAAAAAGTTTTACAAAATCTACAATAGTAAATTCACCATATGGAAGCGAGGAATTTATTATTATTATTATTTTTTGTAAACGTTTTCATGGCTTTGATTAGGAAGATAAACTAACTGCGCCCATATCTATTTTCTCTTGTTTGTATTACCTAGAAGCAAGGTAATGTAAAAAATGAACCTCCACAGGAAACCCCATGCAACAGTTACAAACAAGCAATTCCACTTACTCAGTTGCGTCACTGCTTGTTCTTTAAGTACGTCCGATCCGGTCTTCATGCAAGTGTTAGCGGACAGGTTTGAATGCAAAGTCTGGCTGATAACAGCTAACACCTTCTCTTGCACTGTCGTATTCATCTCGCCAATCGGGGTACCGTAGAACATTTGGACGCCACGTGAAAAGCAACCATTTGAGTTGCCAAATTCATTGTGCAAGACAGCCTCATATGGGTACTTAACAAGAGACAGATAGTGAAACCAAATCCAGTAATTGGGGATCCGGTCACGGTTTACATAGAAACCGGTGAAGAAAAGGAAGTATGAAAGAATTGCAACAACCACAGTATAACCGATTATGACATGTGGGACCACTGCAGAAATGAACGAGACAAATCCAGAACCAGCCCAAAAGGATGCTAGTATGGTAAGTACGAAAAAAAGGAAAGCCCAGCCACCCCCTGCTAATCCTACCAGAAAGAAAGTGATCAATGCAAAGGCTAAGGAAAGGAATATAAGAGGCGGGAATGTGACAATTGCATTGGATATCACGTAAGATGCCTTGCGGTACGCATTGTGTGAAGTTTCACGAACATATATAAAGCGCTCTTGCAAAAACACAGGGAGTGCATCAGCACATACAAAGAAAATAGTTGTCATGCCAATTGCAAAGAAGCCAAGCCGTTCTTGTGCACCTTTTGGGGATGCATCGAGGCGCCAAAAGATACTTCCAAGTATGAAACCTGTGACGATGATTGTGATGAGTCGCATCAAGAATAATTCGGGCATGCGCTTTGTGTTGGTGAAGGACCTCTTTGTCAAAACCCCTACTTCTATCCAGAAAGTGTTAGCAAATTCATCCATTGATGCCCCAAGTCTACCGCGTGACACGCTTTCTGCAATTGCATGTCTCAAAGTCAAAGGAAAAGCAGCGGAGGATGGATTTACCGGCTTCTTAAATTGTGCTTGGTATCTCGAGTTGAAATCAACGAGTGATTTGGCACCCATAGTGGGGTCCTTGTAGTCAAGCGCACGGATTAGGTCTAGAGCAAACTCAGTAGGGTTCTCATGCTCAGGTATAGGTTGACCGTATTCAGCAAAGAAATTGTATAAGCCATTAGGGGGGCCACTAAAAACTGTTTGTCCGCTAGAAAGAAAGAGGATATGATTAAGTAGGCCAATTATATGATAGCTTGGCTGGTGGATTGTCAATATAACAATGCTCCCGCTCTCCGCAATCTTTTTTAAGACCTGCACAACCATTAATGCACTCGCAGAGTCGAGACCAGATGTGGGTTCATCAAGGAATAGCAAGATCGGGTCATGAATTATGTCGGTTCCGATTGAGACCCGTCTACGCTCGCCACCAGAGATCCCACGATGACCCTCATCACCTATTATGGTATTTGTGGCATTTCTCAAGCCCAATTGGTCTATTAGGGCTTCGACACGAGCCTTCTTCTTTGAGGACGGTAGCACACGTGGGAGGCGGAACTCGGCAGAGAACATCAAGGTTTCTTCTACGGTGAGCATCGGAAAAAGCAAGTCATCTTGCATCACATATGCAGAGATCATTTTCATGAGATGGCTATCTATGGGTTCTCCATTAAGGGTTATGCTGCCCCCCAGGCTCTCTTTCGCTATCCGGTCCGCTAGTGCATCAATCAAGGTTGATTTGCCTGAAGTTATAAGAGTGTGTGACATTTAATTTCAAGTGTTAACAATCTATTTAGGCTTTTCTATGAATTGGGAGAAGTTTATTTTTTCATTTTGCTATTCCTTGATTAACATGGTATAGAAGTTACAACTCAAAATTGAAAATCCCTTTAATTAGTATTGACTATTTTTTCCTGGTACATATATACTTTTCTTCCCATTTATTTTGAAATAATACTTTCTACTTTATTTAGTAACCTAGGGTTGAACTAATATAGTTTATACAGTTGAGAAAGATTAATATTACCAGACCCACTAGCACCAAGGACCGCAAAGATCTCCCCTTCTCGGGCCTCGCCAGAGATGTTGTTGAGTAGAACTTTTGTCTGTGATGAGCCCCCAGTTGAATTCGCTATGTCTGAGGCAGGACGGTTGCGGGAGGACAGAGAGCGAAGGAATGTAAACTTCTTAGGCATCCTGACACTGTAGTAAAGGTCGGTAAATGCAAGCAGAAATGGAAGGGGCTGTTGGGTGGTGGCAATCTGGGCACCACTCCCATCATTGGATTTTGTGCCAGGTTGTGTGGCAACTGAGCCAAGTTCTACATCGGAGTTTCCTTTATACACAATTTCTTCGGTTTGCCCATTGTGGTTGGGAGATTTGCCAACAAATTGGGACATTGATCAGATCGAGTGTGTGATGTTTGGCACAAATTTTTTTGAAGAACTACCAAGAAATATTTATTATATTGGTTCAGGCTTTATTCGTTAACCAACAAATAATATCAGGAAGAGAGGAGAGGGAAGATATATGATGGTTTGCTTAATCGATCACTACTTTATCTCTAGTATATATGTGTCTCTTGTTGTTTCTTTAATCCGACTAGTATTACACGTGGGGGGCCGAGTTCTTTAAAAATACCTAAATTTATAAATATTTTATTATAAATAACAACATTTTCGTCAAAATTTTATTTTTGCCCAAACCGTACAGATTATTTACGGTTTCAATTAAAAATTCAAACCGTAAATATTTCTTACGGCCCGAATTAAAAATTGAAACCGTAAATATTCCTTACGGTTTGATTTTTCTTTTTTTAACCGTTTTTTTGGCACTATAAATAGGGGACAGCGCATCCGAATATCCTTCTAATAATTAGACTATTAACTATTAACGTAGTATTATGTTTTATGTTTCTTATTTTAATTTGTTATTTTTAAAGTTTGTCAAATTGTTGTTCTTAATTTTATTCTTCTATTTAACTTGTCATATTGTTGTTCCTTATTTTTAGTGTAGTGTTTTTTTTTTAATTTTTAAATACTACCCAAGAGCGCTCAACCCAAAGCATAATAAAATATAACGAAACTAAACTGAACTAAAATATAACGAAACATAAAACATAAAACATAATACTACGCTAAAGGAAAACATAATAAAATATAACATAGCGCAACTGAACAAAAACTCATACATAATAAAACATAACATAGCTAAACTGAACTAAACTCAAAGGTAATTCGAAGGGCTATATCGGTCAGGTGCTTGGCCCCTATTTTCTCTGCTGAAATTCCGTTCATGCCAGTCATTCCACTGTAGTTCTCCGTGCTATGCTCTGCGGGCTGGTGTATGAAGTTCCTCAAGCTCAGCCTGTACACTCATCCTGAGTGCACTACTCCATGCATCATCATACTCAGCAACCTGGGTAGCTGGCGGTGGGGGTGGGGTATGGAATAGGGAATCCGCAAACTGGAACGCATAGTCAAACTGAGTCCCGCTACCAGATGCCTCCCAATCATGAGCCCTGGCTGGATACAGCTGATGTGGGGAGGCGGCTGTGGGCTCAAATGGATACACCAACATATCAACGCTGATGTCCAAATCCGGAGACTCATGCATAGGCTGGAGGTCCGAAAACCCGTGCTGCTCATGTGGCTCAGGCGGTGGAGGGATGTAGGCTCATGATCACAGATCTTGGGACTTTTGGATCTGCCGGGATGAGTGGAGGAAAATCAAACTGACAGAGGACCCAGTCTGGATAGTGGTGCTCCACTATCCAGAAGCACACCAGCAGACCCCTATAGAGCCACATCTCATGATCATCCGCTACAATCTGCGGCAGCCTCCCCTCAGTGTATAGCTCATGGTACAGAGTCCAGATCACCTGGGTCTCACCCAGACTCTGAATCTGAGATTGGACCAACCTGATACCTACTGTCTTTCCGTGAGGGTTGTCCTTGTACAAGTGAGTACCTCTCAATCGAGCTGAGTGGAATCCCTACCCAGACCTCTCGCAAACGTAGCTCGGAGCTTCATCTTGTGCAGACAGTACTTGGACTTCCCCCCATTGCCGCGTATGTTGGGCTCTGCTCCCAACAACTCTGCGAGCATGTAATTAATCGTGATGTCCTCTGGATCTGTGGGGTCAGATATGAAACCAACGGGCACATCCTGGATAGGCAGACCCCATAGAGCACTGATGTCCTGGAGAGTCACTGTCATCTCTCCAAAAGGTAAGTGAAATGTATGCGTCTCGGGGCGCTATCGCTCCACTAGACTTGCAATGAGGGACGCGTTAATGGCCTTACTCTCCAACTCTAGAATATCGACCAAATTTTGCAGATACGGCTCCATCAGCGTGTAATACTACATGTCATAATGCCAACTCCTAGTAGTTATAATTGCCTCACTCTGTGTTGAGGGAGAGAGGGAGGCAAACAGAAGAGAGGAGGCGAACAGAAGAGAGGGGGAGAAGCGTCGGGGGTTTAAACCTGATCCCAAACCATATATATTTCTTACGGTTCCGATTAAAATTCGGATCGTAAATAATCCTTACGGTTCGAAATCTTATTTTGAACCGTAAGAAATACATAAGGTTTGGGTAAAAAAAATAATTTTATCAAACACCTGGTTATTTATAATAAAATATTTTTAAATTTGAATATTTTTAAAAAACTTGGCGTGGGAGGTAATGTTGGTTGCTTATTTGAGCTGAAGTTGCAAGCCACAACAAGAATGAGACACTTTTCGCGAAGATAAAAAGTGACTTTTTGCGACGGACTACTCTCATTATTCAGCTTTTTTCTTTTGCGACGGTACTTTTTGCGACGGACGACCATCGTAAATGCATTTTTTCTCTCGCGAAAAGTATCTACTTTGTTGTAGTGCTAGCGTTCATGACGGCTGGAAACTTGGAATAGATTAATAAATAATGGGGAATTTGATAAAATAACCTTCTTTTGAAAAAATTCAAACAAAATACCTCATCTCAAATTTCTTGACAAAATACAACTCTGAGACCCATCCATGTAAAACTTTTCTCCTCTCAATTTACTTCCATTCTTTTTAAGTTGACTCTCCTCCTTCCTTCAAACTTTTGATCTTTTCGTCTGAAATAAACTAAAAGCTGAAAAATAAAAATATAGTCCTATTGGAATGGACTGTACAATTCATATCTGATTATACCATAAACGTCCCGTCTGTTTCATAAGAGGCAACACTTCTTGCCAGTTTGGTAGATGTAAGTTCTTTATTTTACTAGTGAATAATAGAAAGTTCTTAATTAATCTAAGTCGAAGTCCTGTCGAAAAGGTACACGCTTCAATTAAAAGATCAGATCAATGTATTCTTAAGGGTTTGAAACATTTGCGCTCACCATAGTTGAAAAAGAGACTCGGATATTGAATCTGATTTGATGCTATTTTTCTGGTATGGTGGTTTTTTTATGCCTTTTTCTGGTATTTTTGGTATGATTTTGATGTACACTGGTACGTGTTTTTGGCACAGATTTTTGTTATTGTTGTGTGAGTTTCAGTTTTTCTGGTAAATCTGACAAGAATAGATTTTTGAGAATTGGTATATGAGGATTTTGTTTTTATGGGTGGCTGGTGCAATGCACAGCTCTTTATGATCTATTCTGGCACTTGGGGGTTTTGGATCTGATATTTTTTTTTTTTTTTTTTTTTCAGTTCAGATCTAAACTGAGTTGGATATTTGTTGATTGCAGAATTCAATCAGGATTTTAAACCTGGTATGAATTTTCTGATATGGGTTTCTGGTATGAATTTTCTGGTTTCTTTGTTTGCTCGGTATTTTTCTGATATTGAATCAGAATTAGATATTGGTTTGTAGTTACCAGGTTTACTGGTAAAACACAGAAGTTTGGAGCTTTATCGGGTTATTGGATATTGCTATTGGTTTTCAGAATAGCTCTGATACCATGTTATGTTTTGTAGAAACAGAGAGATGGGAACTTGTCATTTTTTTTAATTTTTTCTTGTTGTATATGCTATCTACTGTACAAGAATATTTACAGCCTCTTCTACTTATTTTACGATTGATGCTTCTAACGGTAACTTTCTATTTATCCTAAATTACAACTTTATCGTTTTTCTTATTTTACAAAACTACCCTTCTACTTAATTTTATTCTTCAACAGAAAGCAATAATCGTGAGGTCCGTGCTGACAATGGCACTGAACAAGATGAAGAAAGAGGTGAGTGCAGAGATGGAGGCGAAACTGGCTGGGGAGCAGCAGTGCATCAAGGCCAAGCTTGTATTTTTGTCGTAAGTGTCCAGTTTCGTTGTGCCTATCACATGTACATACTGTGCCGTGCTGATGTGCAAAGAGAGACACATCTGGCCGCGACATTACATATCAGCAATTCACTAGTTACAGTATTTTTCATTTATCAGTTTATTTTATTAAGTAACCATGGTACATATAAAATTTACAATAACTACTACTAAGGGATCAAATTATTTGTAGTGATAGCATAAAAGGGTCATGACTTTCTTTCTCCATGTAGCTTAATTTGTTTAATTTTATGACTTCATTTCATAAAAAACTTCATTTTTATGACAATGTCCTTGTATTTTTTTTTTTTTTGCCAAGTCCTGCATAAATTATTGTAACAAAACAACGCGATTATCTATATATTTTTGCCCGCAATAATTTTCATTGCTTACTCTCGCTCAAATGTGAAAAATATAGTGAATAAAAGATAAAATGTAACAAAGTTTGTAGATAAAACAAGTTCCAGATGAGCATTTTTTTCCTCATCGTTTGATGAAGTGAGACACTATTTTTCTATGCAGAATGTGGAATCAAAAAAAACAAAATTGCAATACAGCGTGGTGTTTGTTTTATGAGTGTGACATTTTTATCAATTTTTAGTTTAATCAAGAGAAAATATGAGATTATTAAAGGAAAGAGAAGAGAACTTAAAAAGAATATTGGAAGTAAATTGGGAGGAGGGGAAAGTTTTACATTCATGGGTCCCACAGGGGTATTTTGTCAAGAAATTTTGAGAGAGGATATTTTGTTTGATTTTTTTTTCGAAGCAAGGTTATTTTATCAAATTTCCCGCAAATAATACTTGACATAATTATTATAATTAAATAAGGGAGGCAGGTCTGCTGAGGTAAAGTTCACTTGAAACGTTTGAAGTTTAAACCATCGGAATTGATTATTCATTTATTCTCAATTCTCTCCATTTTTATAAGAAATGGAGAGATGCCACTGAACGATCATTAATTATATGTTGTTCTCTAATTTATTCAAAAAATATGTTGGTCTGTCAAAATTTATGTTTAAGAAGATTCTTTAGATAGAAGCAAGCTTCCATTTTCTTTGAACAAACTGGAGGTAATTAATATTTTATATTGATATGACATAGCTGAAGCATTTTATATAACCATGCACACGATTCCTAATAAAAAGAAACATGCTTATATTATGTTAGTTTCTCATATAATATATATTCATATTCAATTACATTATTTTATAGTGACACATCTTGATACTATATCTACATCACACATCTGCTTCAGGATGATGGGTGCGGATCAGACCGCTGATCAATTAGAAATTTTCAGAAATTTGATTCACTTTTCACTGGAGACATCCATGTCACTCCTCTATCTCTCCCAAATCTTTCCATTTCCCATGTCCGATCCCCTCGTGAAGAAAGAAAGAAAAGAAAAACCTAAATCCACTGTACGACCCCTGTGCCGTCAAACAGTTTGTTATGTGATTAAATTAATCTGCTCAAATATATCTTCATTGCACAAGAAGGAGCCAATTTAATTGAAAATACCAAAAGAACAATGAGGAGCACTGTCAAACGTTGAGTTTGGGATGTGAATTTTAATCAGAAATACTTTGCCTGCCTTCCCTTTCAGCTGATATATATCAAATGGCAGGTTTAAGAGCATTGAGTACAGAGTTCTCGCAAAGGGTGTTGGACACAATGTATCAATGGCCAGTTTCTATAAGGGGTTTTATAGCGTATTAATACTCCAGCGGCCTTGGTGGAAAATCTGCGATTTCACATAACAAAAGCTGGAATGAAAGATTATTGCAGTTCTTGAGAGGATACTAAGGTTCTTAAATCTTAAATAATAGGCAACAGCAAATTTAGTTTTAATGGAATGTCAATTAGTTTTAATGGTTATACTTTTTGGTTCCGTGGAAATACTTGTTGGAAGAGCAGTGATATGCTTGTTTTAATGGAATGTAAATTTAGTTTCAAAGGTTATAGTTTTAATGGTTATACGTTTTATAGAAATTTCATTGTAAATTTATGTTTCTTTTAAGTGTCGAATGTGTTCATAAAAAGACTAGTGATGTGCTTGTTTGAGACCATTTGTTTCATGATACAGTAATTTGCTGAGGTAATTTTTTTGCTTGGATTATTCTAAAATGATTTGTTTTGTAAAAAATGTAATATTTGATCTCGACGTATATTAAGGAGATTATATTTAATGTTTATTTGAATCGACTATTTGAATTTTCAAAAATATAGATATAATTCCATAGTACGGTCGATCCTCTGTGTCATTTAGCGAGTATTAGAGTGTTGTTCCTATTTAGTTTTTAATTTATGGAGGGCTTTGTTTCATACTCTGAATTTTTTGTGTGACTCATTACAGAGAACTTTCCAAAATATATTGGTACAGAGGATTCAGAATCACATCTACAATAGTGGTAAACTAAATTTCATCAAATATTCCAATAATTCCGGTGACCACAGCCATAAATTAATCAAATTCTCAAGAACCTCAGGTGCCGTTTTCAGAAGTCTATACCCAGTCAATAAGGAAACAAACTTGTTACAATCCGTGTGTCAATTTTTCCAGTCAATTAATGTGACAAAAATACATGTTGCTATAGTACTTTAGAAATAAAAGTGAACATTTAAATATTAAGTTTTAGGGATCGACTAATAGTCTCCCTACTTCAGTTCTCTAAATGTTCTCCTAATTAACTGATATATAAAGTATGATGGGGACCACTAACTATATGGTGGACTACTAACTACTTAGGAGACCACTTATATTTGAAAAACTTTACAACTGGCATGTGCATATATGGATACTTATATGCACAAGTATTACTATATAATATATTAAGTATTCATACCTAAGACATTAAGTATTAAAAATAAAAACTAGACATCAACTTTCTTTTGTACACCTATATTTTACACGTTTTTAGAAGTGAATTTTTTTTATCCATTTAATATCGTCAATATTTCTAACGATCTGTGAGAAATTTTGTGAATCTAAAACCACAAACAACTTCTATATAATTTTCTCTTTCAAATGAGATCCATGATGAAGTACTTTCAGGTTCCTTGTCGTTCAAATATTCATACCTTAATGTGCAAATATTCATACCTTGTCAAATATTCTTCTCTAAAATATTGAGTATTCATACTTACTCAGTAAAGTGTAAATATTTATGTTGTAAAGTATTTCTGAGAAATTCACATATGTGTCTTTGGCATTAACTACCTCGGAGATCACTACCAACTTTGGGGGGCCACAAACGTCGCTTGAAAGCGACTACGATAGGGACCACATGTTAGTTTGTAATAATCTAGAAGTCAATAATAATATAATTTACCATAATGTTTTGTTCATGAATTGAATGTTTATTTATATATCATTTTGTTGCCTTGAGTATTATTGAATTTATGGATCATTTCGAGTTCATGACTGAAATTGTGAAACTCCATAATATAAATGATATATACTCTTAAGAAGTCACTGACTAAGGTAATTAGCAGGAACACTAATTACCACGATAAGGTTAGTATGTGGATTAAAAGATGGTTAAGTTTTACAAACCACATGACACGAGATGTCATTTTAATCACATAGATACATGTTCTAGGAACATGGTATTTGACAGACCCCGAATGAAACATTAAATAGAATTGTGTTCGTGTGATTTATGTTTTCATTCAGTGTCACGTTCTATAGTGTAGGGCGCAGAAAGTTGCACGGCGTCAGGTTAGCTAACGGTGCGGGATCTTGTATTGTGTGGGTGAGTGGAGATGCTCCCGGCTGAGTTCAGTGCTCTGTTTCTTTGAATGTGAACAGGTCACCGAGCTCAGGGGAAGGCATTCCCTCGAGATTTCCTTCTGCATTCCTTCTGGTTCACCCCTTGTGACAACCTACGTTCATGATCAGTTGTCGGAGGTTTTATTATTTTTTATTGTGGGGACGTTTAAACTCCCGGCGGACGCAAGCCCCCGCCGTTAATTACATCAGAAAGACCTTTCGAGCCTATCTAAAGACCTCATGCATTCCAGGATTTGTGCCTATGCGGGTTGAATTGAATAATAGGGCTAAAAATGGTCATGTGGTTGGTTCTCATTTAATTTATAGGCATATTTTGATTGATTGTCATAATGTATGCATGAAGACATAGATTTCATATGTTTAAAATGTGAGAAACAATATTGAAAGATATCGTTTATGTGTTTTTAATATGAAAAGAGTATTTGGATATCACTTTTTTTTTATACTTTTATTTATAAAACGTGTCAAGAGAGGGGGGCATTTTGGTCATTTTAGTTTATATCTGGAACTTCGATATGCTCAAATATTATTTAGATTCATAGAAAATTAAATTTGGATTCATTTGGGACTGATTTGAGTTGATTTGGACTTAGTATGAGAAAGTTATGGTCGAAAAGGACTTGGAGGGGGCTTATTTGTAAAGATTTTATGCCTCCAAGGACTTGCTTGTAAATATCTAGGGAGCTTGAAATTATGATTCAAGCTTTTAACAGGGTCTGGACTATAAAATGGGCCTTTAAGGGCTTGTTTGAGAAGGTTTTATGTTGACAGGGGCCTTTGTGTAAATTTACAGGGACTTCTCTACACATTTTAAATAAACAGAGGGGTTTATGTGCAAAAAGGGATCTTCTGGTCACATGTGGACTTTAAGATTGGTGCTGGGCTTTGAGATTTGGGCTTTTGAGCTTTTGAGATGTGCACAGGCCATTGGATTGAGATCGTTAGGCTTTGAGATTGGTGCATAAATGATTTAATTAAATGGGCTTTAAGATTTGGGCTTTTGGGCCTTTGAGATGTGCATTGGGCTATTAATTAGTGCACAGAGCACAGATACCATTCATTTGGGCTTTGAGATTAGTGCAAGGGAGTTTATTCACACTGACAAGTGGGCCCCATGTTGTCAGAGAGCCATTGAATTTAATTTTGAATTGAGTTCATTGGATTAAGCAGACTGCTTCAAGATTTGTGATTCTTGCTTTAATATCTGTGCAAAGGGGGGTTTTCTAGATAGGGTTCTTCTCTGGCAAACTTAGTCCGGCTGATCTAGGCCATGGCAGCGCCGGCCAAGGGCATGGTTATGATGGCCCTGATGTCAGGAGTTGATTGGCGCCATTGTCGGCCGCCAGCGATCAGAGGCGGCGGAATGGGCATCTACAGTGCTTATCGGTACCAATTGAACCTCAGATCGATTTTAATCGATTTCTTTGGGATTTCTTTCAATTTATTGGTTATTTGAGATCGTGTAGAGTCATAGAGGATATTGGGAGTATCAATTTTATATTTAGAGAAGCTTAGGACATGATTTGGGTTTTATCACTTCGGTTTCAGCCCCGAATTGGTACCAATGACTGGTACAAGGGATTTCAAATCAAATTGAGCACTCAGAGGAGTCATTTATGTCATTTGAGATGTTTTTAGAAGAGTTTAAAGGCTTTGATTTGTATTGGATTAAGTACTGGACCAAGTTAGCATGAAGAACATATGCTTTCAAATATTTATATATCATTTTCCTTTGAATTTTATATAGGAGATGTGATTTTTATTTTATGTATTCAAAGATACACATATCAACGATTTTTGTTCCAAGTTTGAGATTATTTTGAGTTGTGTAGCTCACTCAAATGGCTGGATTAGGGCCAGGGGCATTCATGGTAATTTTATCAATTTTAATTACAGAATTTTCATTTTGAAAAGTTGAACTTTGAGGATCCATAACTTTCCATAGGATTGTCCAAATGGCACAAAC
Organism: Carex pumila; assembly: GCA_033356055.1. Lineage (NCBI taxonomy): Eukaryota > Viridiplantae > Streptophyta > Magnoliopsida > Poales > Cyperaceae > Carex > Carex pumila. Next base: position 149,579 of record JARJHM010000316.1, read on the forward strand.
TTTATATCAATTTTGTGTGTTTTAATGTACTTTATCTGACTGTGAGGTCCATTTTTCAATTCAGTCCTTTGGTTAAACAGTATTGACAGATCTGTCAGCAGAGGTCAAAACAGTGCATCTCAATACACTTCATTGTACCAGTGGTACTTCTAAGCCAATTGAGTACTGGGGACATGCTTGGTATGGTACCAGGGACTGGTACAAGTCACTTCAGTGTCTGGTTTAGCTCTACAACAGATTTCAAGGGCTCTCAAACCACTGTTTTAGTACCAATATCAAATAGAAAGAAGATCAAAGCTCAAAAATTCATCAAAAACATCGTTTTAGAGTATTTAAACATGTCAGAACTTTTGGATTATGCAGGGAGGTCCCTGAGTATTTGAAAACCATGTTTTGGCACCTTTACACTTAATTTCAAGGCATTATCATCAAAACTTCATTAGTTCAAAGGGGTAAATGACATGTAGCAATATAATTGCTGTCTTTTTTACACTTTGGACCTCAGTTTCTCACTATTTGCAAATAAACCCTTCAAAATAATGAAATTAGCTATTTTGATAGCATGACCTCACTATTTTCTGATTTTGTTTGCAAATAGGCCCTCTCAAGTGATCATTAGGTTGAGAGTTGCAAAGGATGCCAGTGGCTCACTATACTCATCTTTACCTCTAATTAATTTATAAAAATGAACAAGGGAGACAAATAAGAAGAAAAGATCAGAAAAAATAGAGAAAATAAGTTTGAAATGTAATTTTTTTATAGAAGTTTTATGTTAAAACAGTGGAGCTTTTGATTTTAAATGTTTGTATACATTTCTATATATATTTAAATGATTTCAAGGTCAAAAGATCAGATCAGAATCAAAGGGGACAAGAAAACATAAATGAAAAGATCAAAAGAACAAAATTCAAGGAGAAACAAGCTTTATTCATCAAATCAAGGTACATAAACTAGCCTCTGGGGCCTTACATTGTATCTATATTCCTCTGATTACCTAATTCCAGTAGAAAGGGAGAAGGGTTTTAGCTTTCAAGCTTGCTGGTATGTATGTGTACCAGTATGTGGATATATGGTGGCTATTGTTGTTCGTACAATAATCTTTTACGTCTATTTGACTAATTTGCAAAAACATACAATTATTGAATTTTACGATTTCTTCTATTTTGAGAATATGTAGGTCCAAGAAGAGTAAGAACTGTTGAATAATAAGCTTGGACTGAAGAAATCATAAAGACCTTTATCAAGAATACATATTGTAAAATCAAATGCTTGGTAAAGTATGTGTGAGGTTGATTAAATTGAGATAAAACGTTATGAACGTTTTTAAAACGTTGGTAACGTTTTATAATAATCAGAAGCCTCAAAAGAATCAAGTTATAACGTTATAACGTTATACAACCGTTATAACGTTTGTAAAACGTTAGAACGGTTATAAAACGTTATGTAACGTTTTCTAAGCTGTCAGAGAATTAAAACCCTAAATCGTATTTGAATAAAACGTTGGTAACGTTTTATGTCAAACAGCTCATTTTTGAGCTGCCACTATAAATAGACTGAAGGGATCACTTTCAAATCCATCTCAGCCGACCCTAATCATTTCTAAAGCGATTTTCTGAGAGCTTAGCCTACTCCATTGTTGTGAGAGCTTAAAACTTCAAAATCCCTCAAGCAACCTCAAACCTACTTCACTAATCTTGATCTAGATTAGGTTAGAGTAATCTATTGAGTGTTTCTCTTGTTCTTGAGTAGCTTGTGTGACTTCCCTTGTTTGTAAGGGCTTGCCGGCTCAAACCTCGAGTTGCTCGTGTGACTTCCCTTGGTTGTAAGGGCTCGCCGGCACTCATCTCTCGTTGGTCGTGACTTCCCATTTTGTAAGGGCTCACGGTTCACAATTGTAATCCTTTCATATTGGGTAATAGAAAGGCGCACCTAGAAAGAGGTTGCGACGCCCCGGAGACGTAGGCCATTGTTTTGCCGAACTCCGTTATCATCCCGCGTGTCAATTTCTCTAAACTCATCTATTTACTTTCAATTGCAATTTATTTTCAGTTTTTGTTCAATTAGAGGTGCCCCTAAGTGTAACAGCTATAGCTTGTATCTAGCTCCTCAGATCTCTGTTCTCTTTAATTTGATCATGTATATATAGCCTTGAAGGAAGAAGAAGTCTAGGGTTAGCTGAGCCTATGCTGGCATGTATCAACACCCTTAATTTGCCTCAATTTGATTTCAATGCTTGGGATTGGAGCTCCAGCCTTTATGGTGTCATTTGCAGAGCTATAATCCAATCAATTCATGCCATGCTGGCTATCCATGGGGTGTAGCAATCAGTGCCCTTGATTTCATATTTTAAAAGGGCTGAGATTGGGCGATTTGGAGTCATGCCTCTCCTCAGGTGCTGGAGGGAAGATTCCCTTGATTTGTCATCACATACAGGTGTTATAACAGCTATGCATAAGGTTAATTGATGTCAGGTCCATCCCCAACGACTGATTTTCTTTTATTGATCCACTGCGCCTTACTTTTGTAGGCATCAATGTGTCAGTAGCCAATTCGGGTATACATTCTTTAAATTGAGAATTAAAGGTCTTCATTTAAACCCCAACGATCATTTTTAAGCACTCAGAGAGTTCTGAATTCCCCTTATTGTTTCTAATTTCACGAGACCCTACAACTTGGGTATCTCGGGTTCAAGCTATCCAGAGCTGTTCTTCTCAAATTAACCCTTCAAATAGCATCGCCTTGAGGTAAGAAGCTTCTCTGTGCTTTCAATTTCATGGTTTGAGCTTTGCTCCACCAGAATTGGTGTTCTCCATAGTTGGAGAAGAAGAGAAAGGGAAGAAGGAAGAAAGGAGAGGCTGACTAGTGGAGCCCATATGTCAGTTCTCCTTCTCTGCCATTTTCTCTCTTCCATTTGAGCTTGGTGTAAGGTAGACCACACAGGGGCTTGTGCACGGTGTATAAAGCACCGAGTGCATGCAACCCGAAGGGGTCATAACCGCGCTGAAGCGCTGGGCTTTAATTAAGCTCGGACCTAATTGAGTTTGGATCACGGTGAGCCAAGGCACTGACATCTCGGTGCATGAAGCTCATTCCATTTACTCTGGGTCCATCCATATCTATAACTCAACGAAATTAAGCTTTAAGAGGCTGACAATGGGCCCCAGAGACCAAGTTTAGGCTTAGGTGCTCCAATTTGCACCTAGAGAGGTTAGGGTAATTGCTAGGGGTACCCAGGGCCATGTGGCACCAATCAAAGGCTGCCATGTCATCAAAACTTTGAAAATTCATAACCCCTTAATCATTTCGAGTTAGAATCTGTATAAAATATCAAAATTCATGATTTTGCACATAGAATATTGTCATGAATTCTAATATGTCATTTCTTTTCATCTTGGGAAGATTTCATACACATTTAGCACCTTTCGAGTGTTTAAAATAGTTACCAATTCTCCATATATTTAATTGGCAACTTTTTAAGGTACAACATATAGTATGAGGTATTTATCGTTCCCACTAAGAAATATGTATGTGTGATTGTTATCCACCGCTGTCTGTAAAAAGCAGTCATAACGGTAGCATTCTCATATGTATAGCTTAGCTGAGGAAGTGATAGTCTACCAAAAGTATTATTTGTCCCTCGTATTTTATACGAGCTATAGCATCACTGGGCCCCTTGATAGAGTAAGATTATTTGTTAGCGGTATAACTACAAGAGTAATTATATTTGATAATCTGCTCAAGATCAAGAAAAGATTCAGTTAGCAAGGATGCACACATCTACCTTGAAACTAATCTGATAGCTACGAGACATAAGAACAGACACAAGTAAATTGTTTACTGGATCGTGATATTGTATAGTACATCATCATCTGTGTAATTGGATGGTCATGATGTATACTGCCAGATGCTGCTCATGATTATAGAAGTTAAAACAGTTTTAACTCTATTTACCAACATAACACAAATCCTATTGGGTCACACTATATAGGAGTTAATCGGAGAATCTTATTGTGATTGATTATAAATTGGTTATGATCAATAGTAAGATGGTTATAATTAATTATACGTGTTATAATTAAATTATAAATGTTATGTAAAAATAACAAGCAAAAAACATTGGTTAATTTATAAACGTGTGTGACACGTTGTATAAAAGTTAGCCGGTTAATTTATAAATGTGCATGACACATTGTATAAATTACCGAAACAGCAACCGCAAGAAATATAATTGTTCAGAATAATTATACGAATATTATTTGTATTCGGGCCGAGGGCATTCGGGTCTTTTCAGATTCGTCCTTATCCGCATGACATGTCATCGATCCTATCCAGATGACACGTCATCAATCTTATCCACATGACACCTCACCCCCTAGGTGGCATGCCTTGTCATAGGGGTATTTTGGTCTTTTCACATTATTTTAGAGGCTATAAATAGAGGGGTGCATGGAGAGAATAAAATACTAATTCACTCATATCGTTTCGTGTCGAAACGAATCGGTATTTTCTCTCTTTCTCGGTTTCTCTCCCAAATATTGTTTCGATTGAGAAAAGAAAGTTATACGTAGTTGACGTATAATCTTGCGCGTTGTTGTGAAGTATATTTATGGAATCGATGAATAGTGTTTTACCGAATTTCACAGTATTTCAGTTTTGCTCATTGATGAAACTAAGTAACCGAAAATTTGTGTTTACGGGTTTTCATCTTTTTCTCCGTAAATAGTGCTTTTGTATAATTCCGCGGTTTATAGTATTTCTGGCAAAAGGAATAAACTGCTCTCCGATTAGTCCTGGTGGATAACCGATAGAGGCATCAGACGTCTGATGCTCCGAGAAGAATCATTCCCGTGATGTAGCTCTACTGCTCGGTCTACATTCCAATTGTGATTTGAAAACAAGGTATAAATATGTTATATTAATCTATTTAATTGGTAAGTAGATTAAAGTTTTAGAAATCAATAATGGAGTAGATCTGTAAAAGGATTAAATTGGGTTTTGATGCCAAAGGAATACTGAAGGTGGACCGCCTTGGAAAGTTTTCTGATATACCCCATTTAATCCTGAGCTTAAGTTGGCCGTAGAAATTTGTTCTACAGTCATTCCGCAACTTAAGCCTAAACGGGTTTTGGTTAACCCGAAACCCAACACCACATGCAAAAAATGAAGGACAAGTGGATGCGTAATGACCATCTCAAGTGTATGCGTTGTAATTGTTGTAAACATTCATTTTTAAAATATCAAGTATTCATACTTACATATTAAAGTGTGAATTTTTATATTGTAAAATATTTGTGAAAAATTTCCTAAATGTGCTTTCATGAATTAACTACTTGGTTGGACCACCACTGCACAATTACCAGCACGGTAGTTTTTGTAAAAATATTAATATCTAAAATTTCAAGTATTCACAAACGCACTCATTCCTTCTGTGGTCATCCCTAACCTAAGGTTTCGTGATTCGTCACCAAATTCATTGAAATGTCTATCAATGTTTCTCCATTGAAGAGAATCAGCCGGGTGTCTTAGTTTTCCATCTCTTTTGCACTCTTCTTCATGCCAACGGAATAATTTCGCATCTTTGTTATTTGCAAATAACCGTTTGATTCTTAGTATTATCGAGAAATACCACACCACCTTAGCCGGAGACCAACCCTTTTTTTCTTCATCATTGCAATCGCCAGTGTCCTGGTCCTTACGTTTATACCGTGAAATATTGCATTTAGGACAAACATGCATGCCCTCATACTCTCCATGATACAATACACAGTCATTCGGACATGCATGTATTTTTTTTTTATCTTCAAACCCATTGGACATATCAACTTCTTCGCCTGATATATTGTACAGGGTAATTCGTTGTTATCTAGGAGCATTTCTCGTAAAAGCTTTAATAAGGATGTGAAATTCTTATTGCTCTAACCATTGTCTGCTTTTAAGTTCAATAATTTCAAAATAGCTGATAGTTTCGTAAATTTGGTACACCCAGGATATAATGGCTTTTTGGATTTATTAGCTAGATATTGAAATTTTTTATAGTTTTTATCACTAATTTCATCTTCCACATCACGTATATAACATGTCCTCTAGATTTTCAGTAAAATCGTATTCTGCATTTTCATCAATATTCATCTCCAGCTCATCATCCTCGTTGCAATCAAATTCAACATTATCAAAATCATCGTTGCAATCAAGCTCAAAATTATTAACAATTTCCACATTATCATCATTCTCTTCTAAAACATATTTCTATTGGTACCACTACATTTTTCAATTTTCTCACCATGCATAAACCAACATGTATATCTTTTCTTAAATCCCTACAAATCAAATGAGCTCTAATTTCTTCCAAATCCCCAAAACTTATAAAATTTTTACAATCTCTACAAAGACACAAGGTGTTGTCATCTTTTTTTCTCCACTATATAGCTCTCAGCAAATTTTATGAACTCATCAATGCGAGCCAAATATTATGCACTATCACGTCGCAATTCATACGTTCAACTTTGATCCATCTGTAAATTAAATTAAAAAAACTGATTCCAATTAACCATGGTGGTCAATATATATATTGTTCCAAATTCTTAACTTACAAAGGGCCGGTTTACAATCCTAACTCACTCTTTGAATATTATGCCTCATATGTGAACATATATTAGCGAGATTTAATTAGTATTTAAGAAAAATTCAGCAGCATTTCCCCTTAACTCCCCAAGTATGCGTAAAAACCACATACTCGTAGGAGCAATAAGGAGAAATACTATCGAACTTTTCTCAAATACTAATTAAATCCTGCTAATATGTGTTCACATCCTAAATGAGATACAATATTCAAAGAGCAGTCCCAAACGGGGGGCTATCCAAAATTAATCCCTATTGTATTAATTTTGAACGGGCATGAACCTAAAAGCATCAGTAGGTCAATTATTGGACCACAATACACTAATTATTTACATTATCTTAACAAATCAAGCATGCATGCATTAAATAATAATTAACCTAAATAATTAAGCAATATTAATTAGTAACAGAAAATTATATAACTAATCTTAGCAAGATAGATAGGAGAAATGCAAATTATCTTCAAAGATCTCAGATCCGGCCTCGATCCTTGTGCACAAAAATCAGACCAACATTCAATATAGAGAGAGAGTAAATTGATCAAAACGGCACTGGAAGAAGGCCTTTTATATAATTCCAAACCCTAAAATAACTTTTCTACATGGATATTTAGCTATAAATCCGTGTAGAAAGTATTGAGAGAGCTACACGGATTTTTATATAAGCAACTGTTTAGAATTACTCTTTCTACACGGATTTTTATATAAGCAACTGTTTAGAATTACTCTTTCTACAAGGACTTTTTATATAAACATCCATGTAGAATTACTCTTTTCTACACAGACTTTTACATAAACAGCCGTGTAGAATTTTTTTTTCAATTATTTTTTATTGTTTTGGCTAACCTCCATTTTTGCTAGACTATGTTTTCAGATAGCAAAACAGAGAATTTTCAATACAGAATAAGATGAAAATATCAATTGCTAACAATAAAATGAAAAGAGTCTGATTAATTAATCAGACTTTTGTTTAGTTACATTAACCTAAGTAGTCTTGTGTCCATCTGCTGATAATACTAAACTAAATACTTTAGCTCAAGAGGGGAGAAATACAAATTAACTTCCAAGATCTTAGATTCGACCTCCAAAAACATGTATCTTCATATTATCCTCCAAAAGCACTTTAGCACAGACATTAGACCAATTAATTGGAGAAATGAAGCAATTCACATGAGAATTCGAGATGTAGGTTATCAATTATATCGAACCGCTCATCTTCATACATGAGCTCCAAAAACGTAGCTCATCTTGATAGATTTGCGATATGAAATAATTGATAAACCTAAATCTCCACAAAATTGTTAACTGCATGTGAGAAGGAGAGTATAAATTGATCGAAATGATGCTAGAAAGAGAAGGCCTTTTACATAACCAAAACCCTTAAATAATCTTTGTACACAGCTATTTATTAAACGTCTGTGTAGCTCTCTCAAGACTTTCTACACTGTTAATTAAACAAAAAACCGTGTACAATTTTCACATTTCTACACGGCTCTTTATTAAACGTCTGTGTAGCAATCACAGGCTTTCTACACTGTTATTTAAACAAACATCCATTTACAATTCCTACTTTTCTTCATGGTTCTTTAATTAAATATCCATGTATCTCTCTCAAGGCTTTCTACATTGTTATTTAAATAATAAGCTGTGTACATTTCCTAATAAACGTCCGTGTAGCTCTTTCACGGCTTTCTACACTAATTCTTTAATAAATATCTGTGTAGAGATTCCACAGATATTTTAGGCACCCAAAAAATTATAATTTCTACATGGTTTTTATATAAAATTGTCAAATCTATGTACAATGACCATTTCTGTAGTAGTGTAGGTCCAGTTATTGTTAAACTTCTAAAGATAGCGCAAATATCCTCTATGATTGGAGAATCTACTCAATCCTTAGCAACGGTGCCAAAAAGCTTGATGACTCATAATGATTACTACTAACTTTTAGTATATATAACTATATACTTAGATTACAAGTGCATAATCCTACTGTGTAGTAGTGTCGGGTGTCGATCCACAGGGATTGATGTTAGTAGTTTAACAACAATAATACTAGTCTAGGTTCTTCAGGTTTAATTGGGTTGCGTGTATACTAATTAATTAATAAATAATAATAATAATAATAATAATAATAATAATAATAAAGGTACAGGGTGATTTTACAATTTACTCTAGTGAATTTACAGGTGGTGATGCTAATTGATGTAAACCAAATTTAGGGAGCCTCTAGGGATTTGAATGAATTTCTTTTAATTAACTCAATACAATATTTATGGTACTCATGTCTACCCGTATACAGCACTGTCACTACCCCATACGACCTCGCCTACGGTCTTCTGTCACTACCGCATGCGATATAGACCACCCTGCAGAGCAAAGCCGCATACCGGTACTATAATTCCTCACGGATTACTTGGGTTCAATTTTATGCATATTTGAAAGGTTCTCCGACTCTAAAGTCAGTTTGTGAGGGACAATTCAGATTATCACATGATATAATGTAATTAAACCACTCACACCAATTTAATTAATTATATTCCCCTATTACTCGCTAAGTAATAACCCTAAACCCTAATCATTACAAGTAATAAATAAATTTCTAATTATACTTCGAGATGTTATCTAATCTATATCCTGCCAAGGGAGCCCACTGGGTTCGAACCCTAGCTTTTGAACCGCAGCCAGGCCTCATTAGCCGAAATGTTTATAGTATTTACTTGTATCCCCTCTCACACCGAGGTACAATGACTTATAACACCTATTGGTATGTGGAGTACACTGGACCATCTGTAGACAGAACTATATATAGTAAAGAAAAATAAATATTATAGTAAAGAGTAATTAGAATTCATTACATCCATCTTTAGAGAGGAAGAGCTTACCTACTCAAAGCCATGACAAAATATGTAGTCCGTGACTTTCTAACCTAAGCTTGTTCCAAGCTTGGGGGGGGGGGGGAGGGGGACAAAAAGGGAAAAATCTCCACAAACGCGGGTATAGTTTCAATAAAAGAATGATAAATTGATCAATTCAAGTAATTAGTTTCTCAAGTATTGAAACATTTCAGAATTTGAAGGTTAAATTAGTCAATTCGTGGGGTGAATCAAAATTGATCAAAGAAAGTCTGAATTGTACCCAAAAGGATTCACGAGGTTCTTGATGGAAGTAGTTCATGTAAATTTTCCACATTTAGGAACTTAAATTGAACTTAGGTAAGATTTTAGTCCAACCCGGTACCTAAGTTTGAGTTTTTGCTTAAGGACAAGCAAGATTTAAGCTTGGGGGAATTTGATGTCTTATTATCTGACCTATAATCTCGACTAATTTCTGTACCAAAATATGTATTTTAAACAACCAAATCATGTTTATTTCATTAAATATCTGTAGAATGGGGTACTACTACGTTTGTATTCTTATTTTGCAGGAAACAGGCGAAATCAGGAAAGTTTGGTGAATTCAGTAACTCTCAACGCGGACCGTGTCAAACATGACACGGGTCGCGTCACACCCTGAAGCGACCTTGAACGTGACCCTTATCACTCACGTGAGGGACACAGCGATGCGAGTCGCGTCACACATGATGCGGGTCACGTTAGACCAATTTGGAAACAAAACTAAGTTGGAAACAAATCCTCAATCAAGGAAAGCTTGCCAAAAAGAGATGATAAAAGGGGAGTTTCTAGAAATGGAAAAGGGGGATTCGAATTGGGACATATTTTCAGGGAGCAAGAGAGAGTTCTAGGGTTGAGACTTGATGGCTTGGAGACGAAGTTGGGAGTCAAAAAGGCGAAAGCTTCTTCACGAATCTTCTTTGTACTTCGGATTTTATCATGAACAATTATCTTTTAACTTGTTTTATTTGCTTTTTGATCATGTCTGAGTAGTCTATTTAGTTTCTAAGATTATGATGTAGTCGAATATTCTGTTTTGTATGCAAGTTGCTTGAATCCGTGTTTATGGTATTTGTGTTTATTTATTTGAGTATTGTTTTAATTGCTTAATTTGAATTGTTTGAATGATTCTTGGTTTACTGTTAGATAAATCTAGACATCTTTCTTGTATTTTGGCCATGACATTCCTTTCAACCAAACTAAGTATTTGAGGTAGGGTTAAGAGCCGAGAGGCTAGATCCAATAGTAACCGAGAGGTGAATCTTTCATATATCGAGAGATAATGAATACCTTTAGTAAACAAGATAAATAACTTAGGTAGAATTCCAACAAATGGGAGTTCAGGTAGGAAAAGTGAAATCAGTATATACTGAACCAATGCATGAAGCAAAGGGGGAAAAGTGAATCAATGCATGTATAGTGAAGGATAGAGCTCAGAATATATGAATAGACATCAGTATATACTGAACCAAGTCATTCATGCTCTTAAAGCCATGATATAATGATCTTGTCCAAATCGTGATAAAATAATGCTTGAATAAATATTTTTTGAAAACACCAGGGACTTCCCTGCAAGTTTCTAAATCATAGCATGTTCTAAAGGTATTAAAATGATGATTTGATAGGTTTTGAATTCTTTTATCTCTTTTCTTTAGTTACCAATACCAATGCAGTGGCTTAAAAGCCCTTGAAATCTGTCATAGACCTAAACCAGAACCTAGGATGACCTGTGTCACACCCCAAATCCCGGATCTGACAGCCTGCCGCGTATATTTATTAAGTGTCACATATACACGCAAGGCAGTGGATCTTTTATATGCATTACCAATATTCTTATTTGCTGTATCCGTAAAATAAACCTGAAAATAACCCAAAGGGGGGGGTGAGAATAAATTCTCAGTGCGAAATTTGTCACAATTTAGATTATTGGACTTGCAATCAAACTCCATATTAAAAAATGAAACCCAAACCATAACAATTCAAACAGATATATATATTCATAAATAACAGAATGCCAATGCTTAACAACAATTAATCAAACCTAAATCACAGTTAACGGAATTTCCAAGATGAATTTCAAACACAACATATATTTGGCTTAACTTGACTCATTAGGGCTTGTAGCAACTACAGATGTTCTTTCGAGCTGGACCATTTATCAAACCCTAGTCTGTAGGGTTACTGACACCTATAGACGTCCTACCAAGCTGGACCCTTTATCTGACACCCATCTGTAATCGCTTGGCTTAACCATTTATTAAGGTCTGGTTCAAATCATATAAAGAAAATCCTCTTTGGAATCATTCCAATGTTCATAATATTCAATTGACCATTCAAATGCATTAACACGTAGGAGAATGCCACCGAGCCATAGACGTTACACATATCACCCATGATTCCAATTCACACATCATAACATAATCACCCTCCCTCTTCCCAACCGGTACTGGGAAACATCGAGGGCCGTTCACCTAAGGCCATTTAGGATCCTGGGAATCAAAGTCAGCATACAGCCCGACTTTGCAAATTCATTGGATCCAAGTACTTAGCTTCGTAAATCCATTCACATGCATAGTTCATGGTGACTTTCAATCAAAATTAGATCATAATAGATCAACACAACCTATAACCATACCAGCATGCAAATCATTCAAGTCACATCAATTCGAGTTTAATTTGATTGGGCTATGCAAATGATTTACACAATTCAATGATGCAATCAATCAGATATTCAACATGACAAACAAATAAACAATTTAATTCCTGAAAATAAAGTATCAAACAAGTCCAATAATCTCGCACCTGGTTACGATGAGCATACCGCTTAGTTACAGATCGGGCATCTCGAATTGCCTCGTTAATTCTTGCTCGACCGAGCCTACACCTATTTTACATGTATACTAGTTTAGCATTGGTTCACGATTGGGATGTTTACTCGAGTTATATTAGGCTTACACATTAATTAATCTTTTATCATTTGGTACCAATTCATTCGATTCCTTATTTCTTACTTAAAACCTTTAGAATTCACACCATTTACTTCTAGGTCCTCTAAACCCTACAAAATTCCAATTAGGTAACCATTCAATCACTGTTTCACTACTTTGGTTCTTGGATCAATTCATTGGTTAAACCCTAATTTGGTCAAAACCTCAAATTAACCATTAAGTACATGTTCGGTGACATCTCCTTAGAGCTCCTTTATCTTTAATCCCTCTTAATCCAGCCGAACAATAATTCCTTAGACTAGATTAAAGCACCTCCTTAGATCAAATTCTTAAGGCGAATCTGACCCCTACTTAGCAAATTAGCCTCTAAAGGAGCTCCTTTAGCTGATTTTTACGGACCATAATATCCTCATAAAGGCGATCTCCTTAGAACACTTGTCCTTTATAATATTTTTATTCCTTTTGTCTTCTACAGCCAACCCATGTCTCTAGGCATGGGAGAAAAAACTATGCCCTCCTTCCATCCTTGATTGACGGTTCTCCGGTAATCAAATCGTAAATCTAACGCTACAGACATATTTCTCTTGAGATGAGCTCTCTATTGAGATCCACTTCGAAGATTATTATGTAATATCAAACAATTTTAGTTTTCTTCTAAAATTCAATCAATTGAGTTCTTTTCTACCAAATCTCAAAGTTTTAGTTTGCTAGTTTGAATTTTCATTCTTCTTTTAGATAACTTGGCTTGGGTTGAGCAATCGGATTTATTTTTGAATCCACTCTCTCAATTCAGAATCCTGAGCGAATTGGATGGTGAATGGTTTATTAACAAAATTTAAGAGAATTTAATTTCATAATGTAATTTACTAAATTGAAAATTGCATGCGTGTTTTGACTTTCAAATTTCTACAGTTTTCTTAAGATGCTTGTAACAGTGGTACCTATGGTACCTCAACTGTATTACAGGGGTCATGGTACCAGTGCATGGATTTAACGAAAAATTACTTACTTTTGATTATGTTGTTTTTTTTTTTTGTAAAATTTAATGGAAATTTTCAATTAAATAGCTATTTAATTATAGAAGTTCAGAGAAAGAACAAGAGATATAATGGATTTAATAGTTCTTTACTTGGAATTATATGAAATTTAATGGAAATGTACTTGGTATTAATATCATCTCTTTAGATGAAAAGATCAGAGGTAAAAAATCAGAGGAAGAGGAAGAGATGAGGGACAAATTGGTCTTTGTATACTAAAATGTATATTTTATTTACATTAAGCCTTTTTCTTAATCTTATATTTTTACCGAACATACATTCCTTAGTAAAGATTAAAAATTTAATCCTTCACCCTTAAGGAAGGGTGTCGAACATGCCCTAAACGTTCTAAAAACTCAAGATAAAAAGGCAACCCTACCGATTACAAGTTTAATTGGTTGGTTTAAACAAATCAATTCACGATTATGCCCATTTTCAATTTTGGCAAGAAACCCTAGAAATCAAAATCCACAAATCGGAAGGAAATCGGTAAAAGATTGACAAATAAATAAGCAAGGAGTGTAGAGGAACTAGTCCTCGAGCAATTCGAACACAAATCTTGAGTTTAAAACAAAAATCTGAGAAATCGAGAAATCTGAGTTTTTCGAGAGAAACAGAAAGAGAAACAAATACCAAATAGGAGAGCTAGGAGAGATCCACTGCCGCTTACTCGGTCCTGACTTCGATTTCTCGCAACAATCGGGGGTTTGAAAGGAATAGAAACTCTCACGCTCTTTTTTCTTCTCTCTTGGACGAAAATCACTTGAAAATGGGGAAAGAAATGAAGTGGGAGAGAGAGAAGGTTTGATTTGAGTTTTAGGGTTAAAATTACCCTAAGTGCGGACACATCCATCCGCAGTGTGGGTGGCTTCACCCGCACTCGGCACTTAGTTGGGTTTCGAAAAATTGAATTTAACATAGAAATCTCAGAGTGCGGACGCACTCATCTGCAGTGTGGGTCACTTCACCAGCACTCGGTACTTAGAAAATTTTGGATAGAATTTTAGGAAAAATTTGAGCGTAGTGCGGGTCAATCATCCGCAGTGTGGGTCAATCTCATCCGCAGTGCGGGTCAACCTCATTCGCACTCAATACTTGGTCGATTTCAGGAAATCCAGTTCAACATAGAAATTCATGAGTGCAGATGCACCCATCCGCAATGCGGATCACTCACCTGCACTCAACACTTAGTCAATTTTAGGCACAATTTCAGAAAGAGTCTGGGCCTAATGCGGATGCCTTCCACCTGTAGTGCGGGTCATCCATCCGAACTCAGCACTTAAGGAAATTCAGACCAACACAGAATTGCATGAGTGTGGACACACCCACCCGCAGTGCGGGTCAACCCATCCTCACTCAGTCTATAAAATTTTAAAATCTCAAAATTTTATTATACATAATTTCATACATTATTTATATTTCAAAAGTTTAGTTTCATTTTAGTCGGTCAGAAAATTCCTGAACGATCGTTAAGTTAATCCAAATTTTTATTTAAGCCAAATGATCGATTTATTAATTTAATCATGTTTTAAAATTTTGGAATGTAACAACCTGTACCAGTTCCTAATACCATACCAAGCATGGACTCAGCCTTTAAGCATGTATATAGCTCAACTGGTACATTGAAATGTATTGAAAATGTACTTTTTGACCTCTGCTGGTAAATCAGCAAGTCTGAACCATTATGTTGATCAAATGATAAAAACAAATACACCATCATCTAGAGCATGGAGAAACACACAAAATTGATATAAACTTCATGTAATTTGAAATTTCCTACAAAAAGATATGGATCTCCAAAGTTCAACTTTTAAAAATGTAAATTCTGAATTTTATTTGGTAAAATTACCAGTAATGCCCTTGACACAATTTAACCATTTTGAAATTTGGAACAAAAATTCTTGACATGATCCTCTTTGATTCTGTAAAATAAAAATCATACATATTACATAAAATTTAAGAGAAATTAATTTAAAGATATTGAAACATGTATGTTCTTTGTATTATTTTGATCCAAAGTCTAATTCAAGCTAAATTGGAGTCCCTGCAATGTTATAAATCCTTTCAAATGATCTAAATGACTTCACTGGACACTTGAATTTGCTTTAAACCTTTTGTACCACTCATTGGTACCAAACTAGTATAGAAACCGATACCAAAAGTCCAAATCATGCTTAAATCCCCTCCAAAGGTTAAATTGATGCTCCTAATGTCCTCTGTGACTCCATACAACTTCAAATGACCAAACAATTGGAAGAAATCCCAAAGAAATCAATACAAATTGATCTAAGTCTTCGTCGGTACTGATAGACACTATTCATGCCCGTTCCGCCGTCTCCAGTGGTCCTCAACCACCGACAATGGTACCAATCAACTCCTGACATCAAGGCGATCATAGCCATACCCTTGGCCGGAGCCACCGTGGCCAGGATCCATCGCATCCAACCTATCAGAGATGAACCTATCTCGAATAACCCTTAGCACATTTATTAAAGCAGGGAGCACGAATCTCAAAGCATCTCTTTTGATCAAATGACCTAAATTCAAACTAAACCAACGGCCCTCTGACAAGTTGGGGCCCCTTTGTCAGTAATTCAAAAGAATTAAAATGATGGCACCAATCTCAAAGCCCAAATGAATGGCATCCAAAGCCCTACACATTAATTGATATTCAGTGCACTCATTAAAGGCCCAAAAGCCTAATCTCAAAGCCCTTTGATCAAATAATACTTTATGTGAATCTCAAAGCCCAATGAATTAAATCCAGAGGCTCTGTACATCTCAAATGCCCAAAAGCCCAAATCTTGATATCATAGCACAAATCTTAAACCCCATTTAATTAAATCACCTCTGCACACATCTCAAAGCCCAATGATCTCAATCCAATGGCTTGTGCACATCTCAAAGGCCCAAAAGCCAAAATCTTAAAGCTCTGCACCAATCTTAAAGTCCACATGTCACCAGAAGATCCCATTTTGCATACAAACCCCTCTATTTATTAAAAATATGCAGAGAAGCTCCTATAAATTTACACAAAGGCCCCTGTCAACATAAAACCTTTTCAAACAAGCCCTTAAAGGCCCAATATTCATTCCAGACCTTGTCAAAAGCTCAAATCACAGCCTCAGGTCCCTGGAAAATTACAAACAAGTCTCTGAAAATATAAAATTTTCACAAATAAGTCATTTTCAGTCCTTTTTTTATCATAACTTTCTCATACTAAGTCCAAATCAACTCAAATCAGTTCCAAATGAACCCAAAATCAATTCTCTATAATTCTAAATAATAATTGAACACATCCAGGTCCCATTCATAATCTGAAATGACAAAAATGCCCCTCTCTTGACATATTTTTATAAATAAAAATATAAAAATGATATTTAAATGTTTTCTTTTAAATTAAGAACACATAAAATGATATTTTCATGTATATTATGATATTTAAAAATATAAAATTCATATTTTCATAGCAACTGACCAAAGATGACCCAAAATCTATAAGAACCAACCATATGACCAAAATAACAATACATGAGCCCTCTTAGCCCCATTATTTAGTTCACAACCCATAGGCACAAATCCTGGAATGAATGAGGTATTCATTCTGGCTTGAAAGGTCTTTTTAATGTAATTAACGGTGGAGGCTTGCATTCGTCGGGAGTTAAACCTCCTCACAATCGAAAATAATAAAACTTCCGACAACTGATCATGAACGTAGGTTGTCACAAGGGGTGAACCAGAAGGAATGCAGAAAGAAATACCCAGTGGATGTCTTCCCCTTGGTTCAGTGACCTGCTCACGTTTGTTTTAAAGAACCAAAGCACTGAACCCATGTGGGAGCATTTCCACTCCCAAATAAAATCCGCATAGTTAGATAACCTGATGCCATCCAACTTTCTGCACCTTACAGTGCCAGAAGCCCCTAATGCACCAGTAGATGCACCGCTAGCATCTCCTCATGCGCCAGTGGATGCGCCACTAGACTGTACAAGGCTCACCAAAGAAGAGGTTAGCCGTTTTCCTGGTGATTTACAGGATCTCCACGCCTACTTGATTAAGGCAGCTGAGGGCATGAAGGATGTTACATTCACTGTCCCCTGCGATATGTTTCTACATGAAGACAGGGAGGTCATGCTACCTTTCAAAGAATTCAACGACTTTCTACAGGCCGTCTCGTCAAGCGATAAATGGCTCGATGTGGGAGTCATCACCGATTTTCTCATGTTAGTGACCAAATATTATTTATATCATGTGTATAGCACTCAAATATATATTCTAATGTAAAATGATGATTTTTCAGGTACCTAGTCAAAAAATGCCGTGAGACCACGTCGAAAGGTAAGGTGAACTCGTGTGCATTGGTGGACACCAGCATAATTAATGCTTTCATGGTGGATTGGTATGAGGCTGCGTTTGTCGAGTACTTGTGTCAAGCAATGCATCGAGCTCGTGAGGATCAAAAGAAATTTATTCTCCAGCCATACCACTAATCGTAGGTTACTTGTAACCTTAACTTATGTATTATTTATATTTCAGTTAAAGCATTACACCATGAACCATAGCAAACACTTGTGTCACTATTATATGCTGAAATATATATGTCACTATTTATATGCTAAAGTACTACAATTCTTCTCCTCCCACAGGGGCCGCTGGTGTTTGCTAGTAATTGTGCCGCTTGAAAATGCAGTTTATATCATGGATTCTTCATGGCCCGAACAAACCATCACTCCTCAGCAGTCCAAAAAAATATTTCCTATTTTATTGAAGTAAGCAATAATAATTCACTTGGTTTGATTTTTTTTTTTCAATTATATATAACAAATTGTGGAATTGCTAATTACAATCACTCAATTTTGTAAGGGCTTTTAAGCAACATGTTAGAGAGGGTGGAGTGCAAAGCACGGGCAAGCAAAGAAATAAATTGAGAACACTATAATTTTATAATTTTATATTTTGTTCAAAAAATTATTGTCATTCTAACATAGGCCGCTAAATATAAATTTCAGTCCCCGCAACAGGAGGATGGTTGGAAATGTGGTTATTACACAATGATTTATATGTATCACTTTGTCGACCGCATACAATTCCAATGGCCAGCATGTTCCGTATGTAATTCATATTAATTTGTAATTCATATGTTTGCCTTGACTTGTCCATATAATTAATATTGATTTCCTCTAAATTTATTTTATTAGTTGCATTGTTATAATTACAATATTTATTTCTATAAAGCAAAAAAGAGATGTAGTTGCTAGATTGTATTTTTGTAACTTGCATATTTTGAATTTTTGTAGTATTCAATAGAGTCAAAGAGTTACTCCAAAGAACAGTTAGATCATTGTAGATGTATGTGGGCAGGGTGGTCTATGAAATAATTTTGTAAACCAGAATATGGATTTGTATAATTTAGTGTACATGAATTTTGTTTAGGAGATTTTGGTATTCTTATTTTGGAAATTCTCTATTTTAGAATTGATCTGATTTTAAAAGGCTAGCAAACTGGAGGCCAGCCAAAAAAAAAAAATTTAAAATGTAAAAAAAAATAAAACAATTCTACACGGACATTAATAAATATTAAAAAAAATACCGTGTAAAAAGGTATTTAAACATTAAAAAATATTTTAAAAAATTAATAAATGAAAAAATACGAGAGCTACACGAACATTTAGCTAATTATCTGTGTAGAAAGGTATTTAAACATCAAAATAATATTAAAAAAATTAATAAAAAAAAAAAATTTACAGAGCTACACGGATATTTAGCGAATTATCCGTATAGAAAGGTATTTAAACATTAAAAAAAATTAATAAATAAAAAAAATTTAGAGAGCTACATGGATATTTAGCGAATTATCCGTGTAGAATGGTATTTAAACATTAAAAAAATATTATAAAATAATTAATGAATAAAAATAAATAAGAGAGCTACACAAACAATTATCTAAATATCTGTGTAGAAAAGTATTTAAAAATTTTAAAAATATTAAAAAAATTAATTAATAAATAAAATAACAGAGCTACATGGACATTTAGCCAATTATCCATGTAGAAAGGTATTTAAACATTAGAAAAATATTAAAAAATAATAAAAAATAAAAAATAAGCTATATGAACATTTAGCCAATTATCTGTGCAGAAAGGTACTTAAACATTAAAAAAAGAATTTTAAAAAATTAATAAATAAAAAATAAGAGAGCTAGACGGACATATAGCTAATTAACCGTGTAGAAAGGTCTTTAAACATTAAATAATATTAAAAATAATTAATAAATAAAAAATAAGAGAGCTACATGGGCATTTAGCTAAATATCCATGTAGAAAGATATTTAAAAATTAAAAAATATTAAAAATAATTAATAAATAAAAAATAAGAGAGCTATATGGACCTTTAGCTAAATATCCGTGTAGAAAGGTATTTAAACATTAAAAAATATTAAAAAAATTAATAAATAATAAAAAAATAAGAGAGCTACGCGGACATTTAACTAAACATCCGGAATTTTTTTTGTAAACCATAAATAATTAAATGGATTTTATGGCACCAATATGATGGCTTTTTTTTAAAAAAAAAAAAGAAAACCATAAGGACCGTATGGTCCTTACGGTCTCCAAAATTGCATTCCTTCAGACCGTAGGGACCATACGGTCTTACCAATTTTTTTTTTTTTGTTTTTCCAATTCTTCACGATTTTTTATTTATGAATGTAGATGAATGTAGTAATTTTTGAATAATTTATTTATGGTTTATGTAGATGCATGGTTTATATGCATGTAGTAATTGTTGAATGATTTATTTATTTGCATGTTTTATGTAGATGCATGGTTTATGTGCATGTAGTTTTTTTTTTAGTGTAGATGCATGTAGTTTTTTTTAGTCTAGATGAATGTAGTAAATTTTGAATTATTTATTTATGGTTTATGTAGATGCATAGTTTATGTGCATGTAGATTTTTTTAGTGTACATGCATGTACTACTTGTTGAATGATTTATTTATTTGTATGATTAATGTATATGCATGATTTATTTGCATGTAGTATAAATAAATGGTTTATGTGTATTATTTTTTTTTAATATAAGTGGTTTATGTAGTATAAATAATGTAAAGTAATAGAATGAATGTTAATATTTGATTGGATTTGCATGTTATGCATGTCAACATCAATCACATGCGGCAACTGTAAAGATATTTAAAAAGTAATAGGTAAATTCTCAATTTAATGATTGATGTCTACACTAATGAACGATATTAAACAAATTTAATTGGTAAATTCTCGTTCATTTAGAATTTTTAGAGAACTAATGAAATATATATAATTATATAAAAAGAGATCGAATTATTCGAATCTTAAATTGAGATATAAATATACGAATTATATGTACAAATATAGTTACAAAAATATTATGAAACTTCGACTCGAATTTATAAAAGAAACGGACTATAAATCAATTAAATGAGACTATACTTGAATTTCAGAATTTTGTGAACTCTTAGATTTATTTCAACACGGATCTTAAATGTTGTAAATTAAATGTTGGAATTTTATTGACCACCCATCCCATCCGGCACGAATCTTAAAGCAGTCATTTAATACCCCACCCTCTCCCTTCTCCCTTTCTCTCCTCTCCTTCCCAAACCATGACAGCCCCCCACCCGCCCCCTTCTCTGTTCTACGCCAAAACCCCAGGGGGCTCCGCCCCTCCCCTCTCCCGTCGCCGGCGAACCCCGCCAGACCCGCCCCCTTGCTCTCCTCTCTCTCTCCTTCTCGGTTCGGAAAAGCCCCGCCCCTCCTCCTCTTTTCCGCCCCCCTTCCCTCCCTTGAAACCCTAGAAACTAGGGTTGAGGTGGTGCTGCCTCGGTGCTTGGCTTGGTGCTGTCCCGGTGCTCGCTGGATGCCGTGCTGGTTCGGCTTGGTGCTTTTCTGGTGCTGCCTTGGTGCCGTGCTGGTGGTGGCTGGTGCTGCCCCGGTGTTTGCTTGGTGCCGTGATGGTGGTGGCTTGGTGCTGCCTTGGTGATTGCTTGGTGCTGTCTGGTGCTTAGTTGGAGCCTGCCGTTCTTTACCCAATCCATCCAATGCGAGCTCAATCGGGTAGATTTCTGTAGTGCTCGTGTAAATTGATCGGATTTTGTCTTTGCACGAGTTGTTGATTTTCTCGGCAAGGATCTGACTTGGGTTGTATGCCTTATCCTCATGGCCCTTTTCCTTTTTCCCCCTTCCTTTTTCTGTTCTGGTTCACTCAGACCAGTATGTGTATGTGCTTGTGTTGCTATGGCTGGGTTGATGCTTGACTGGTACCGTACCAGTACCTGTTCTGGCCTGTTCTGTGGTGCTTGATTTCTTGTTGCCTTGCTCTCTGCTCTGTTCTGTGGTTACTGGTACGGCTGGTGCCTTGTTCTAAATCTGAAAAAAAAAATTATATTGAATTGATATTGAACACCTTAAATATTCTAAGTGTTGGTATCAGTTTAATTGTGTTATTAGTTTATTAATTATTTGAAGTTACATGGACTGAATTGTTGAAATTTAAAATATAACATAGTTCAAAAATGAATTATGAATCTCAAAATTTAGATTAGATTTGGACTGTACATATATGGATTGTCAGAGTGAATATGAATTTGAGTGGATTTATTGGACGTGATTTTAGACTATTAGATTAAAATAAATATAAAGGAAACAAATAATATGATAATTGATAAACCATGTTCTTATTTATAATGATGTATTGTTATTAAATTAAATCCAGATTGAGGGTGATTATAGATGTGACATATTATATGCATGGCTTGATATTATGAAGTCCTATATGGCTCTAAAATGTAAATAAATTAAATGGAGGGTTGTTTTGTGCAAAATACAAGCCTTGGGATATACTTGAATCGAATTGAAATGATTGATTTTTTTTTGGGTCTTAGTAAATTGGACTTGTAATTTCATAAGCCTTGTAATATTGAAATGGATATGACATGATGTGTATATGTAAATTTGGAGTTGGACTTGAATTAAAATGATTATAAATGAGCCAAAAGGTATAAAAGAATTGACGAATTGAAAGACGACTTTTGAAATTTAAGTTTTGAGAATGTAACCGAACTAAACCAAGTAATCGTATAATATAGGTGTAGGCTCAGTCGAGCAAGATTTCGCGAGGCAATTCGAGACGCCTAATCTTTAAATTAAGCGGTACGCACATCATACTGAGGTGCGGGATTCTTGGACTTGTTTGATACTTTATTTTCATGAATTAAACTGTTTATTCGTTTGTCATGTTGAATGCTTAATTGTTGCATATTTTGGAATTCATGCTGCATATTGATTCTTGCATAATTGAGAATGAATTGTATTGTTCGGTAAATGTTAAATTGGCATGTTGGTATGGTTATTGTTTGATTAGTTCTATTAAATGTTTCTTGATGTGAATGAATCCGCCAGGCTGACCTGTTAAGGTGGCTGGATATGGTAACGATGACCTATTCGTTGACCTGTGTTTATGAATTTGCCAGGCCGACCTGTTTAGGTGGCTGGATAGGGTGACGCTGCTGACTTATGCGTTTGACCTGTTATGAATTTGCCAGACCGACCTGTTGAGGTGGCTGGATAGGGTGACGCTGCTGACTTATGCGTTTGACCTGTTATGGATTTGCCAGACCGACCTGTTAAGGTGGCTGGATAAGGTGACGGTGACCTATTCATTGACCAGTTAATGAATTGTGCAAAGCTGATAGCTGATTATGATGATTTTGCGAGGCTGACCTGTATGTGTGGCTTTGATATATTTGCTTGAGATTTAGCAAAGTTGACATGTATAGGTAACTTTGATTCCGTGTGATTGCATTTGTCAAGTTGACCTGTATTGGTGACTTGTAACCGGACCTTAGGAAATGATTAAGCCAAACAGCAATTGCAGATGGGTGTCTGATAAAGGGTCCAGCTTGGTTGGCCATCTGTAGGCGTCTGTAACCCTACAGATGTGGGTTTGATAACGGTTCAACTCGAAAGAACATCTGTAGTTGCTACAAGCCCTAATGAATCGAGTTATGAATCGAGTTAAGCCAAATAATTATGTTGTGTTTTGAAACTCATATTGTAAATTCCGTGAACTGTATTTCAGGTTGATAAATTGTTGTCGAGTAGTGGCATTCTGTTATTTATGATTACTTGTATATATCTGTTTTGCATTGTTTACTGTTTGGGTTTCATTGTTTGAATATAGAGTTTGATTGCAAGTTCAATAGTCTGAACTGTGGCAAATTCGCACTGAAAATTTATTCTCACCTCCTCTCCCCGATTATTTTCAGGTTTATTTTGCGGATGCAGCAGATGAGGATATTGGTAATGCATATAAAAGATGCACTGCCTTACGTGTATATGTGATAGATACACGCGGCAGGCTATCAGACCCGGGGATTTGGGGTGTGACACAATTGATCCTAGATTGCCTAGGACATGAAGTGTATGAATGTTATGAATGGAATGATAATGATTTTTATTATAAAAAGGTGGAGCATTCGGGTCTACCCAATGAGTCGATGAAAATCTTACAAAACTATATGCGTCTTGTATGGTTGAGAACAAAATTTGCAAATACGGATTTGGATGGAGTCGATGACCAGGATATAATCAATTAGCACACACGAGCATATGCAATGGAGTTGTTCGGGACTATAATGTTTCCCGATGCGAATTCAAGCTTTGTTCGATTAATGTATTTACAATTCCTGGAGGAATTAGGACCTCGAGGTGGTAACTATTACAACTGGAGAGGTGCTGTACTAGCATGCCTGTATCACGAGTTGTCACGAGCATACAGATATAAAGCAAGTGCTATTAATTGTCCATTACTACTGTTTCAGATGTGGTCTTGGACCAGGTTTCCTATAGGCTTGCCCAGACCACATGATATACCATCTAACGGTGAACCAGTGGATGAGAGACGGGCTTATGGAGCAAAATGGACTATTCCGCATCTATGGAAGGGTAACCCTAGGAAAGGTATATTTTAATAATAAATATTATGTTTTTCCATATAATTTTGTGTTGAATGTACACTTATAATTGTCATGTGTTTACAACTTAGGCACATCGCAATATCGGGGTCAGTTTGAGCGTTTGAAGTTCAATGTTGTTAATTGGACGCCGTATAGAGGTTACGAAAACATAATGCATTAGCACTGGATAAGAGACCAGGCGTTCTTTCCATGTCGCGTGTGGTGCATCCATTTCTGGGAAGTAGAGTATCACCTTTCCGAAAGGGTTTTTCGACAGTTCATATTATTTTAGGCAATTCCTCCGTCGGCTCCACAAATTATTAAGTGTGTATCCAAAGCAAGACAATGAAGAAATTCTGAGCTAGGTAGTACCCGAACAGGAAGGAGACATAGCAGATATTGGGTATGTCCCAGATGCCATGATTCAAGCTTGTTTGGTAAGTATTTTAATTTTTTTAATATATTATTTTATTGTATTGTATCACACAAATTATCTTTTAAATATTTCATTTTCTTGTAGAGATTCCGCCAGTTGAAACAAACCGCAAAAGGAATTACCATGGTAAAAACGCCCGGACAGAAGGCTTTTGGACTTATGATGCTTGAAAATAGTCGCGATGTCCTATCCGATCTTGGGCATATCGCACTGTTCACAACCATGCTTGAGCAGGCAGGACTTCTAGTTGATATAAGAAATATCGATATCAGCACTAATTTTCCAGACCAATTTCTGAGGGAACCACGAGTAAAGTTCCTCAAACAGGCATGTATGGTGATATGTCCGACATTTTCTAGTCGATGGAGTCCATTAGGATAGAAGGGCATACCCTAGAAAAAAGTGGTGCCCTAAGAGATGGTAGTGCCAGTCCATCAATGGCAAATCCTGCTTGATGGAAAAAAAAATCACCCAACATATATAGCCACTCGAAATTCATACATGCTAGGGACAGAGAATTTATAAATGAAGACGAAGACTTAGTGTAGTTGTTTAGCTTGTTTAGTGTATGTTTTATTATTTAGCTTGTTTAGTTTATGTTTAACTTATTTATTTTATTTAGCTTATTTATGCTTCGTGTAACACTTAAAAGGGCAAGCATCACTTGATTAAATAACTTGAAAACTTCGAATTGAAAGTTTTTGACTAGATTAAAAGTTCGATTTAGAGAAAACGGCTACATGAATTTTTGTATTCCTTATATCAAATTAAAGGTATGGAAGTTTAGTTTCCAGAGAATATGAGTTCTCTATACATAAACATCATAGATAAGTACAGTTTTAATGATTAATGGACAAAGATCAGAACAGCTAGAAAAATTCCAATAAGCAATCCCAGTTTTTGACCAGATTAAAAGTTCGATTTAGAGAAAACAGCTAAATGGATTTTTGTATAATTTTAATAAAATTAAAGATATGGAAGTCTAGTTTCCAGAGAACATAAGTTCTCTATACAAAAATATTATAGATAAGTATAGTTTTAATGATTAATGGGCAATGGTCAGAACAGCTAGAAAAATTCCAGCAAGCAGTCCCAGTTTTAATTCTAAGTTATTATCTAGGGCAAATGCACCCAACTGGGATTTAAAATTGGCTTTGGATTCAAACATCTGTCCCACTGAAAATTGATCGTCAATTCTGGGTGAATAACCAAAAAATGTTTCATCCTTGTATAGCATCGGCACATCGTCATTAAATGCCGGAAAAGGATGCTGCAATCCTTGATTAATAAAGGGAATAAAATTTACCCTCTCCTTCATTATATCTTGTATTCTAATTTGATCCTTCATTTCAGCCATATCATCTTTCCCAACAGCTGAGCCACCAAAGTCAGAGTTTGTATATGAGCTAGAGTTTGTGTCTGAGCTAGTATTATTATTCATCTCGTTAAAACGAGTTACCAAATCATCCACTATCGGTATTTCGGGTGGGTCATCAGAATATATGGGTCATAATTGGTATGACTAACAACTGGTACTGACTCAACTACTAAATCAAGAAGTTTAAAATTCAATACCGGAGTGGCATATTCAAGCATCATGTGCCATATCGTTTCCTCGTCTATGCTAAATAACTGGTATTTTTTTGCTGAGCCAGGTGGTGCCGTGTTCAAACGAGCCTTGATTGTCAGATCGAACTGGCTAGAGAGAAAATGAATGCTAACATATATATGTTTTCTTAGCTCATCAAGACTCGTTAAATTAGTAACAGGAAATGTGCAGGTCGGTGCGTCTGAAATTTCACGTCCATAATAAACATTTATTATCACTTGAGACGTTAGCTGAACAAAAAAAAATTCACAATCAATCATTAATATCATTTTCAATTTTACAACCTAAAATATGCTCATAATTCAAAAAATAAACTTACTAAAATCTTTAGATGAAAGCTACTAATACAATGCAGAGGCCAATTTGTAAAAACACAATATTTTGATATAGCTTGATTTTTAGCTGAAAATGGTGAAAATAGTGGAGAAGAAGAAATTAATCGTCTATTTAAGGAAGGCAGAAGATAGATATTTATATTTAAACACATTCTCCAGCTAATAATAATTATTTCAAGGAAAAAGGGACTGAACTGTCCCCACGGTCCGAAGGAAAACAAATCAAGACAGCACCGATCCCATGGTCTTGAGGGAAATTTGTGAGACTGGACCGTTCCCATGGTCTGGGGAAAAAGGTTGGGATCTTTTGTAGCAGAAATTGTGCAGCAATTGTGAAGAATTGAAAAAATCAGAAAAAAATTTGGTAAGACCGTATGGTCCCTACAGTCTAGAGAAATGCAATTTTTGAGACCACAGGACCATATGGTCCTTATGGTTTTTTTTAAAAAAAAAGCCATCATATTGGTTCTGTCAAATCCTTTCAATTATTTATGGTTTACAAAAAAATTTAAATATTCGTGTATAAAGAGTAATTGTACATGGACATTTAGCTAAATGTCCATGTAGAATAGTAATCATACACGACTTTTAGTGTAATAATCCATGTACACTACAGCAGAATGGTTTTTCTGCGACTGGTGCTGACGCCGGTCGCAAATAGAAAAATAAAAATCAGCAGCGACCATTACTTTCAATGACTGTATCTGCGACCGGCGCCTTCACCGGTCACTGAAAGTTTTGGTGAAAAAAGATAATATAAAGCACGCCCGCCCGCGCCAAAACGCAACCCTAACCCACCCTTTTCTCTCTCTCTCTCTCACTTGTCTCTACGTCGCCACCGCTCAAATCTGCGCGCACCACACTAGTGGAAAAACTGGAATGAGGATCAGCTTATCTGGATCGGCTATAGGAACCAACCGATACTAATACCTATCTGGATCGGTTTTATTAATAAAACCGATCCTAAAAATGGATTTTTTGGTCAACCGTTCCTAATTCATGCACTTTTTAGGATCGGTTCTAAGCTAAGAACAGATCCTAATTATCATTTATTAGGATCAATTATTAGCTTAGAACTGATCTTGATACTATCATGATCGGTTTTCTTTAAACAACCGATCATAATTCTAAAAAAAAAAAACTTTTAGGATCGGTTATTTTTAACAACTGATCCTAAAAGTTTTTTTTTTCAGATCCTAATTCTCTAAAAATAAAAAACTTTTAGGATCGGTTGTTAAAAATAACCGATCCTAAAAGTTTTTTTTTTTTAGAATTAGGATCAGTTATTTAGAGAGAACCGATCTTGATAGATAAGTTTATAAAAAAACCAGCCTAAATAAGTTTCATATAAGACGTTAAGAAATACAAAATTAGATAGTTCCTCCTACATGTTTTAATTGAGACAAATTTAAATTATTTATATATAAAAAAAAGTAAGCCAAAATGAATAAATAGTTATAATTAATTAGATATGTTGGTCGGCCATGTTATGTTGGTCATTCTTATTTTAATTTGTAGTGATGCATTTGGTTGATAATAGTGTTATGTGGTTGAGTTGGCGATTTTTTCTTTTGTTCTAATATACTATTTTTATTGTTTTAGTGAAGTTAATTTATCAGCAAAACAATGCATATATTCTCGATAGAAAATTCTTCGTAACATATATAATCCACAAAAAATTATTTAATAAAAAGTACAACATCTCAGACATAATTTTAAAAAACAAATATCAGAACTTTTATTATAAACAAAAACAACCATAAAAAAATAGTTCCAATGCAACACAATGCAAAAATTTGGAACATTTTATAAAACGATAAACAAAAAACCAAATCAATAAGAAAAAAAAAATGAAGTAAAATCTACAATACATATAAAGCTAAATACATAAAAAAATTGAAAATTACAAATAATAAAAATTAATTATTAACTTATTGTATTGAATTGTCATTATGATTTTAAATAAAAATAATACATAACTACTAAAAATACACATGTCCATTTTAGAGTATGGTGATTGTTGAGGAAGAAGACTTTCAATATAATTTTTGCATATATGGACGGCTATATTGATATATATATATTTATGACGGGGGATTAAGTTTAATATTATTTTATTTTAAAAGTTTTAATAATCTTTAAAAGGAAGCTTAAATTTAAATACAATATTATAGAAATGATATATCTATAAAATATAACGAAATTTTTTATTATAATTCACTGTACATCAATTAACTTAAAATTCAACGGCTTGAAATTAATGGTTCTTCATGCATCGGCAAACAATACTTAAATTGAATGAAATTTATTAGGTTATCTATGTGTCCGATAGTATATGTGCAAATTTACTCTAAAATTTTAAATTGGTAACTGGATATGATATTTCGCAATTAACAGTTGCTGGATTTTGGCAAAATAATTGATAATTTATTAGTTACACCATTTTATAGTGACACATCTTGACACTATATATTTATAAGTAATTTTTGAGATTTCAAAATTAAAATAGTCGATCCGAACCGTTCAATGTGATTTTCTTATTAAAATGTGCTTGCAGATCAAATTTTTTATTTTTTGAAAATTGTTTACTATTTATTATTATTTTTTTAAATCGTTGATTTTCAATGATTCATAATTGTCTTAGAACAAAAGTTTTGTACACATCTTACTAAATTCCAAAAAAGTTCAAAAAAAATGTAAAATTTGGACTCCAATCACATTTTAATATAGAGATCATGTTGAACAGTTCGGATTGACAGTTTGGCCTTTGAAATCACAAAAATAGCTTATAAACATATGGTGTCAATAAGGTGTGTTACCATAAAATGGTTCAGTTTTATCCCTCCTCATTTATTATTATTATAATTAATCATGTTAATACAAATATAAACCTACGAAAAAAATTAAGACACTAAGATTATGATTGGAAACACCACATGCATGTGAAATAGAAAATATAAATTGTAACGTGAAAAAAATAAGGATGAGTGGACGGTTTTAATTATTGGGTTCACTTTCACTTTGAGAGAAGTTAAAGCTGATCGGTGGTCGGTAGGTCCAAATAGAATAAGGAATTCAAGCCTTAATTATTTTATCAAATGCGGATTATAATCATGTCAGTTTAACATTTAAAATTAGGCCTCTAATTGTAAACCACCTATTCATGTTGCTTAAGAGTAATTAGTCCTCCAATGATCCCACTGTTAGTGACTATTTTTTTTTTCAGATCCTAATTCTAATTTTAAAAAAAACCTTTTAGGATCGGTTATTAAAAAATAACTAATCCTAAAAGTTTTCTTTTTAGAATTAGAATTAGGATCTGAAAAAAAAACTTTTAGAATCGATTGTTAAAAATAACCGATTTTTTTTTTAGAATTAGGATCGGTTGTTAAAAATAACCAATCGGTTATTTTTAGAATTAGGATCTGATAGTATCAGGATCGGTTCTAAGCTAAGAACCGATCCTAATACTATCAGGATCGGTTTTTAGAGAGAACTGATCCTAATGCTTATGTAGCGCTAGGGTTTATTTTTCGTTTCGCACCTCTATACTTATTCAAAATATTTGAGTCTCAACTCATCCTTTTTTTTTTGTTTCGCACCTCTGTACTTAGCCAAAATATTTGAGTCTCAACTCATCCCTCTCTCTCTCTCCCTCATCTCCGTGTCTCTCTCTTTCTCTATCTCCATCTCTCCCTCTCCTCCATGTTTCTCTCTCTCTGTCTCTGTCTCTCTCTCTCAAAGCCGCTCTCCCTCTTGCCTCACCCTCTCCACTTAGTAAGCTTTACTATTAATTTTAGGTTTATTAACAAAGTGAATTTGCATGTAATTTAAGAGCTTTGATGTTAATTTTGTCTTCCATTTGCAAATTTTATTTTGAACGTTACCTTGTTGGTATTTTTTCAGGCTTGCAAATTGAAGTTAGGAGATTTCAATGGTGCTCTATTAGATACTAATTTTGCAATTCGTGAGAGGGAGGGTCATGCTAAGGCTTATTTTCGGCAATGACAGGTTCTAAAATTTATTTGATATTGTGTTTTTGATGCCAAAATTATGAAATTTTTTCAAGGGTCGTACGAGAAATTCACTTTGATGAATTTTTTTTCTTTTTTCTGGTGTTATCTTCTTGTAGGGATAAGCAGTGATGACTAATTCACTCTGCTCTTTAGCGATGCAAAACTTAAATTTTGTTGATAGAGAGTTCACATTTTGGTTATTTCTAAAGCTTTAGTTTAAGTAAACTTTGCATGTACATGAATTTTTTGTAATAATTTAAGATGTGTATGATATTTAATTTAGGATGTGTATATGATATTTGATTATTGCTTCTTACTATGCAAAAAAAAAAAAAAATTAGGATGCTGGCCAGCAAAATATATATGGAAACTGGTCAAATAAATAAAAATATTTTTTTAGCTTCAATAAAACATCAGGATAGATTGTATTCCAATACTAATATGCGTATATAACCGATCCTGATTCCATATTTTTCACTAGTGCCAGAACCCCCGAATCCTGCCACCTTCCATTCTGCTCCCTCTCTCAAAGCCTATCTCGTTGATTCCTCCTCTCTCTCCACTGCGCGACTATAGCTTCAGACTCTCTCTCTCTCGTGCTCTTGACCTCACATAACTCGAAATCGGTAGCACCTCAACGGAGTATTCAATCGCTGGTATTATAGTCTTGCAAAATCTTAGATTCTAATTATATTATATTTTGGAAAGTCAGAAGTTTTAGGAATTTTTTTTTGGCTGAATTTCATTCAATTTATATTACTTTCTAATTTTATTTTAATTTTGATTTATATTGCTCTCTTATTACCAAAAAAAAAGGTACAAATATGTGCTTGTTAATTGTAGTTTAGACAATCCGTGCTTGTTAATTGTTGTAGAATTGTCAATTAAATATATTTATTCGCAGAATTCAAGGGGAAGAATTAGGTTAATCTGTGGTACTGCAGAATTGAAGGGGGAGAATTAGGTTAATTTGTGGTACTGCATCATTGTTATGCATTGGGTTTTTTCATTTCTTTGCACAAACATTTAGAAGTAATTAGGAAGAAACCCATGCATTCATATGCATATTTTATATGATGCAGAACTCCAAATTCCAAAAGCTAGGTTTATATTTGCGTACAAGTAAAACTCTAATTTTATTATGATTTATTAAATCTGAGATCAATTGAATGTTCTAATTTGTTTTTGCCTAATTTGTTTCTTGCCCTGTTGAAATGTAACATGTCATACATACCTCTCCAGTCTTCTGATTGGATTGATAATATCCATCTGTTAGTAGGTGGTATTTTAAATCACAGTTCAATACTAGCTAGACACCATCCTCTCTTTGCTAAATTGTCGACTGTCATAGTGACTCAACTAATTGTCAAGGTATGATTTTAGGAAAAGATTGTCAAGGTATGATTTTCCTTTTTCTTTAAATTACTTTTTAGGAAATGGTTGCTGTTTGGCTGGTTCTGTACCAGTTGGGATCTGGTAGGGTTACAGTTGCTGCAGAAATAATATTCATGTTGATGCTGTAAAATAATGTGATGATTAACATCCCTTGTTTGTATAGTTGCAGTGTTAAAGGTACAATTGAGAGGTACAAGAAAGCTTATAGCAATGATACTGGTCATGCAAACTCTTCCAATGAACTCACTGCATAGGTAATTAAACCATCTTTTACTGAATTATTAATATGCATAAATTGTTTGGTATCCAAGAAAAATACAATTAACTTTATTCCATTGAGTTAAATTGAGAGACAAGTTTCACCGGCTTTAAGAGCATTTTATGAAAACAAAAGTTCTTTTGGAATAAATTTTAAGAACAATGCCCTCCTTGGCAAAACTGTTTTATTTTTTATGCAATTTTTAGCAACCTTCTTGAATTTGGAGTATGGGATATATTAAATAAGCAAAGACCTCACAAATAGTTATAGAGCATGTGCATGTATAAGATGAAGTACCAACTATTAAACAACGACCGATTTTATGGTATAGAGGCATCAGCGATCGGTTTTTGTGTATCAGAGACCGGTTTTATGGTCGCAGATGCTTTTTTCTGACGTCAGCAAAAAACAACAGTGACAAAAAAAAATTGGTCGCAGAAAAACTATCTGCAACCAGATGATGTCATTCAGCGACCGGTGACATCATTGGAAGAGTATCTGCGACAATGCTTACAGCGACCGTTTTTCATTTTCTGCGACCGGCACCTGGACTTTCTGCGATCGGAAAACCAGTCGCAGAAAGTCTGTTATGCAGTAGTGGTAGCTCAGTTATGGAGAGCGTCACTATCAAGGAATTGTACATGGCTGGTTATGTAATAATCTGTGTAGCTCTCAATAATCCCAGACGGGTAAATATCCGTGTGTAAATATTCAGGAATTTCTACACCCTCGCATTCCACACGACAGGAAATCCATGTAGCTTCTCTGTTTATGTCCATGTGCAATCACTTATTCTGTAGTATTGTGAGAACTGTAAAGCATCTAACTCTTAAGAGAAATTATCAACAATTATAAATGAAAGAGAAAGTGACTCTAGACTAGTGGAAAAACTGAAATCAGGATCGGGCTATCTGGATTGGCTGTACGAACCAACCGATACTAATACCTATCTGGATCGGTTTTATCAATAAAACTGATACTATAATCTAATAAAATCACAGCTCATGAACTAATAGAATCGGTTCTAAGCTAGGAATTGATCCTAATTATCAAGTATCAGGATTGGTTCTTAGCTTAGAACTGATCCATATATTATCAAGATCGGTTCTAAGCTAAGAACCGATCATAATAGTGCATTTAAAGGCTTTCTTAAGTCCGATTCTTCACAGAATCGCCTTTCTTTCTTCCTCAGACCTCGCCTTCATTACTTAGCGCAGTAGCCATCTTACTAGGCATTAATTAGCTATCCAACCCTTCTTTTCTCAGGTTCATTAATTGATTGATTATCTCTTTTCTCAAGTTTGATGTTGGATGGAGCACCATTTAGGCTCTAATTCGGCTCATTTTATAAACCCTAAATCTCTCTTTTAGGTTTTAATACATTTTCTATTTCAAGCTTTTCTTTATATGTGGAGATTAGCAAATTAATTGTGGGATATATGAGCTTTCGATATATACCCATATATATACCCTAGCATATGCATCATATATATGTTATATATATATACATCCCTTAATTAGGTTCCAATGGTTTAATTTTGTAGTTTGGTTATTATTGAGAGATTTGGTGCAGCGATTTTCATCTCACTCGGTACGACATCTAAAAAAGTTGTAAGTAAAACATAAAACTCATGTTTAATTAGTATTGTGCATGAATGTGTATTTTGATACCTAGATTAAATGGATTTGTATTAAGTATGTAGCTAGAGTATTGTCTTATGAGCCACAACGGCATGATTAATGTCTTTAGGTCATGATACCTATTCAAAATTAATCCATTAGGGATTAATTTTGAATAGTCCCCGCTTTGGGACTGCTCTTTGAATACTTTGTCTCAATTAGGATGTGACCACGTGTTAGTCGTGTTTTAGTATTTAAGAAAATTTCAGCATTATTTCTCCTTATTAGTTCCCCGAATACTCAGAGAACTAAGGGGAAATGCTGCCGAAATTTGCTTAAATACTAAAACACGACTAACAGGTGGTCACTACTGAGACGAAGTATTCAAAGAGTAGGATAGGATGGTAACCAGGCCCCATGTAAGCCCTATTGTGAACATAATTTAGTACCCCAACCTTGTTCTAAATTAATTGTGTTCTACTATAATTGCAGATGGACTGCAGTTAGATGTACGAAACATCACGTCTATCGGATGAATATATGACAGGTGTCGAGGAATTTATCAGAGTTGCTATGGAAGATATGGCGAATAAAGGGAGTACAATGATGTTGTTTCCTTGTCGTGATTGTAACAATGGTCAAAAAATTTCCAACCAGAACCAAGTGAGGAACTATTTAATCCGTCGTGGATTCAAGCAAGGATATAAGTGTTGGATATGGCATGGTGAGAGTTTTCCAACCGACATAGGTACTGGTACTGAGCATCAGGAATACCATATCGGTGGAGATGAGGAGAATGACCTATGGGGATTAGAAATAAACAAAGGTACTCGTACTGAGCATCAGGAGTACCATACCGAAGAAACTAATGATATAGTGGTAGATAAATGTGATAATTTTGATCAAATGTTATGTGATATAGAAGATGATTTAGATAATGATAAGCAGTATTGTTTATTTGAGAATTTGTACGAAGATTCTAATAAGGAATTGTATCTTGGTTGTTCTAAATTTTCAAAATTGAAAGGTGTATTAAAATTGTATAACCTTAAAGCATCTAACGGTTAAAGTGATAGAAGTTTTACTGAGTTATTACAAACTTTAAAAGAAATGCTTCTGAATGGAAATGAGATACCACCCAATGTTTACGAGGCGAAGAAAATATTATGCCCAGTAGATTCGAAAGTTCAAAGAATACATGTGTGTCCAAATGATTGTATATTATATCAAAATGAGTATGAAGACCTTCACGAGTGTCCAAAATATGGTGCATCACGTTACAAACCAAAGCAGATAGCCAGTGATAAAAGTGATGATTGTAAACTGAATAAAGGACCTCCGACAAAAGCATTGTGGTACCTCCCCGTGAAACTGAGATTCAAACGTTTATTCTCAAATGCTAAAGATGCAAAATTAGTGCGTTGGCATGCCGATAACCAGAAAAAAAGACGGGAAATTACGACACCCCGCTGATTTTTCTCAGTGGAGAAATATTGACAGAGAGTTTTCCGAATTCGGACGTGACCCTAGAAATCTAAAGCTTGGGCTGAGTCAGATGGAATAAATCCACATAGTAGCATGAGCAGCAAGCATAGCAGTTGGCTGGTTCTATTGTGCATTTATAATCTTCTGCCTTTGTTATGTATGAAGTGCAAATACAACATGTTAACCTTGCTCGTATCAGGACCCAAACAGCCCGAGAACGATATAGATGTGTATCTAGCGCTATTGATCAAGGATTTAAAAGAATTATGGTAACACGGAGTGCAGATATTTGATGCATACAGCAAGGATAAATTCACTTTATGGGCCATGCTTTTCTGCACCATTAATGATTTTTCGGCTTATGGAAATTTGTCGGGTTACAAAGTCAAATGAGAGAAAGCATGCCCTGTTTGCCTAGACGATACAGTCAATGTGTGGCTACCTAACTCCTCTAAAAACGTGTACATTGATCATCGTAGATTTCTTCTTGCCAACCACGCACACCGAAAGAGAAAGAAAGAATTCAATGGAAAGACCGAGAATATCAGAGCAAATTATCGTAAACAAGTTTATTTGCGAGTGAAAGATTTGAAAGTTTAATTGGGAAATTTAAAAAGAAGGTGGTGAGAAAGAAAGGGGCTTCGAAAATTAGTTGGAAGAAGAGGTCAATATTATGCGATTTACCATACTGGGAGCACTTAGAGGTTCGACACTGTCTCGATGTGATGCATGTGGTTAAAAATATGTGTGATAGCATAGTTGAAACATTATTGAATATTCCTGGTAAGACTAAGGACGGTATCAATGCTCGGAAAGACATGCAATTCTTGAACATACTGCCAGATCTACAACCAGTAGAGAAGAAAGAGAAAAAGAAAAACTTGTACATATCTAAAACCCACAATGCATACGTTGTCAAGAGCAGAGAAAAAAAGCTTATGTGAATGCCTTCATGGTGTCAAAGTTCCATCTGGATATTCTTCAAATATGAAAAATCTAGTTTCACTGGATGATTTAAAATTGACAGGAATGAAGTCTCACGAATGTCATGTTTTAATGACACAGCTTCTTCCTGTTGCAATTCGGGGCATATTACCAAAGTGTGTTAGGCAGATCATCACGAAGCTTTGTTTTTTCTTTAACATCATCTGTTGCAAAGTAAATGATTCTGATACGCTAGATGCTCTGCAGAAGGAGGTTGTTGTGACTCTTTGTCATCTTGAAATGTATTTTCCACCGTCTTTTTTTGATATCATGGTTCATTTACTCGTTCACCTAATTAGAGATTTTAAGATGTGTGGACCTGTTTTCTTGCGGTACATGTATCCGTTCGAGAGATACATAAGATTGTTAAAGGCATATGTCAGGAATCGATATCGGCCTGAGGGAAGCATCGTAAGAGCTTATGCTGCTAAAGAGGTTATTGAGTTTTGTACTAATTATATGGATGATGTCAAAGCTATTGGCATCCCTAAATATCAGCATGAGGGTAGACTTCACAGGGTAGGCATAATCGGTGCAAAATTATTCGTGCCCGATAGTACAACAATGTCACTAGCATATTTCCATGTTTTGTAACACCTGATTGACGTTCATCCTTTCTGGGAAGAGCATATGACTATCTTGCGGCAACATAATCTTAAGAAATCCAACAAGCGATTGATTGGCGAACACAATAGCAAGTTTGAAGAATGGTTTACCCATAGAGTCTTGCAAACTACGGAGGGAGAAAATATTAAAGAAATTATCAAATTGTTGGCTCTTGGTCCAGTCCATGTTGTGAGGACCTTCCAAGGATATGACATCAATGGGTACACATTTTACACAAGAAATCAAGATTCAAAGAGTACAATGCAAAATAGTGGAGTGACGTTAGTTGCTATTTTGAGTGATTTTTCAGATCCTAAAGGTGCCGGCCCATCGCATGCATCAATGTCATATTACGGGTTTATTGAAGAAATTTGGGAGCTCGATTACAGAAGATTTAAGATCCCGTTATTTAAATGCAAATGGGTTGATAAACCGTAGGGGGGTTAAAGTCGATGACGATGGTTTTATTTTGGTGGATTTCAACAAGGCTGGATATAAGGATGATCCATTTATACTTGCAAGACAAGCTGCGCAAGTATTCTACGTAACTGATCTGGCCAATCATTCAAGACATGTTGTCCTCTTTGGAAAAAGACATATTATCGGGATTGATAATGTGGAAGAGGAAGAAGCGTACGATCATTTTGATGAGATACCACCGTTTTCCACTGGCATGGCATCTTTACCAGCTGCTGAGGATAATGAAACAGGTCACATGCGCATCGATCATAATGAAGGAGAATGGGTTGAAAAAGTTTTCATTGGCAAGTCATAATATTGGTATGTCATACATTTAATATTGGTATGTCAAAAAATATAAAAATATGAGTTAATAATCTTTAATATACCTGACTTAAAGATTTTGTTTTCTTCAGAATGCATTGAAACACTGGACGATGGGAAGCATGCAAGTTATTCTGAAAGCACTTCTTGTAGCTTTTTTCTTTTCATGTTATATGTAATTTATTAGCTTATTTTTAAATTTTTAATGTTATTTTTTTAGTAGCTTATTTTATTTCATGTTATAAGTAATTTTCAAGGTATTAAGTTAATATAATAGACTAGTTTCTAAAATAGCTAATGTACTAAAGTAATTTTCAAACTAATTAATATACTAAAGTAATTTTTAAAATAATTTTCAAGCTTATTTATAAAATATCATACACATAAACATCTTGTTTTTAATTTTTTAAAATAACATACACATACAAAAATTTAATACACCCACGCAAATATAAAACACTATCTGGATCGGTTTCTAGCTTAAAAAACGATCCTGATACCTTATTTTAATTATTTTAAATAAATAAAACAACAGGATCAGTTGTTAGCTTAAGAACTGATCCTGATAATTATCTGGATCGGTTGTTAGCTTAAGAACCGATCCTATTGTTTTATTTATTTAAAATAATTAAAATAAGGTATCAGGATCAGTTTCTAGCTTAGAACCGATCCAGATACTTATCAGGATCGGTTCGTAAGCTAGCAACTGATCCTGATAAGCATCTGGATCGGTTCTTAAGCTAGGAATCGATCCAGATAGTGTTAGGTTACAAAACCTCCTTCCTTAGCCAAAATTCAAATAACTCAAAGCCTCTTTCTCTCCTCCTAAAACCCTTCATTCCACCGTGACCTCTTTCTCTCCTTCTCCTCCGTTGACTCCGTTGGCTCTTCTCGTCCGCCGGCTCCATTGGCTCTTCTCCTCCGTCGGCTCATTGGCTCTGCCTCCCTCTCCCTCTCAACTCGGGTGTCCATCTCTAACTATGAATTTTGTGAGATATTAATTTGGGTAAATAATTTTGGTAAGCATCTCTAATAATTGTTAGATTAATTTGGGTAAATAATTGGTTTAGATACCAAACCGAAATAATTGGTTTGAAGTCGGTAAATAATTGTAAAACTTGTATCAAATTATAGATTCTTTTGGGTAAAGTTGGTTTGAATTTATTTGTTGATTTAATTTGAGTTGGTTTGAAGTTGGTTTGGATTTATTTGGACTTGAAATGATAAAGTTACAAGTTAAAAGGGTTTCTTTGTGAGGATTAGGGACTTGTTTGCAATTTTTGGGGATTCATGGTGAAACTGTTGAACAACATTCTTTTTTAGATACTTGTTGCAAATTTAGATACTTGTTTGAAATTGTTAGAAATTGAATTTAGAAACTCAGATTATTAGAAATTGTTAGAAATTACAAATTTAGATACTTGTTATATTGTTAACCTATTTAGAAATTCAGATATGGAAGGTGATAGTGAGACAACCTCGGTTAAGAAACGAGGAAGAGGGCCTAACCAAATTAAGGAGAAGTTTAACGAGCAAGGCAAAAAGCTCGCCATTAACAAGTTTCACAGGCTGGTTGTTACTAAGGAGACAACATCTTTCCCAACGGAATTTGGAATATTGGTGAAAAATAATGTTCCTTTAAGGTTCCAACAATGGAAAGATGTTCCAGATGCGAACAAGATAAAAATATGGAAAACACTGAAGGTAAAATAACATGGTACTAATTTCAAAAACTTTTATGTGATACTAATTAACTCTAATTTTTTATTTCTATTTATCACGCAGCTGAACTGGGGTATAAAGGATGAACAAAAATGTGAAGGACTATTCACTAGTGGAAAATATGGAATCAGGATCGGTTATATACGCATATTAGTATCGGAATACAACCGATCCTGATGAAGGCGATACTGATACTATCAGGATCGGTTTTATATTTTTTAAAGAACCGATCCAAATAGTAACTATTAGGATCGGTTGTTTATTATAACCGATCTTAATAGCAGTTATCTGGATCGGTTTTTCTTAACAAACCGATTCTAATAGTTATATTCTGGATTTGTTTTTAAATAAAAACCGGTCCTAAAAGATTTTTTTTCACATCATAATTCAAATAAACAAAAAAAAAACTTTTAAGATCGGTTTTTAAATAAAAACCGATCCTAAAATATTTTTTTTTCAAACTTTTAGGATCGGTTTTTATTTAAAAACTAATTCTAAATTTTTTTTTTCAGATCATAATTCAAAAAAAAAAAAACTTTTAGGATCGGTTTTTATTTAAAAACCGGTCCTAAAAGTTTTTTTTTTCAGATCATAATTCCAAAAAAAAAAAAACTTTTAGGATATGTTTTTATTTAAAAACCGATCCTAAAAGTTTTTTTTTCAAACTTTTAGGATTGGTTTTTATTTAAAAACTGATCCTAAAAGTAGTAATCTGGATTAGTTGTTTAAAATAACTGATCCTAAAAGTAGTAATCTGGATTAGTTGTTTAAAATAACTGATCCTGATGTTTTATTGAAGCTAAAAAAAATATTTTTATTTATTTGACTAGCTTCCATATATATTTTACTAGCCAGCACCCTAAATTTTTTTTTTGTTTGCACAATAAGAAGCAATAATCAAATATCATATACACATCCTAAATTAATTATCATACACATCTTAAACTATTACAAAAAATTCATGTACTTCATACAAAGTTTTGTGAAGCATTACATATTATAACAAGAAATTTAAATCCAAAAAAAAATTAATTAACAAACATACAAGTGACTAATTGGGTTATTTCTTCAATTAACACACATTTATGCAATATACACATTTATGCAATTAATGTAAAGCACAACAATAAAAAAATCAATAATTACCTCTTTTGCAATCACATCACTCGAGATTAAAAAGACCCTAAAAACAAAAACAAAGGTAACAATTAGATGGAAAAATATTTTCCAATAAAAAAGACAAAAAAATGTGTTTTAAAAGTATAATAATGAGAAAATTAGATAAAACTAATACCATGATAGTTGATCGGCCGGATGATTAAGTAACTTGAGAGAAATGTCCACAAAACTGTAAAACAATGTACAAACACCATTAATTAATTTTTGAAACAATAAAAAAAATTAAAAACTTACACAATTGAGCCGGAGGTGCGAGAGGCTCAGCTTTGAGAGGAAGAGACGGAGAGAAAGAGAGAGAGAGACACGGAGGAGAGGGAGAGAAGGAGACAGAGACAGAGAGACAAAGAGTAGTGAGGATTTGAGAGGGAGATACGGAGCCATAGAGACAGAGACGCTAAATTGAAAATAAGAGGCGCAAAATGAAAATAAGAAGAACCCTAGCTAAGCTGGTTATATAGGGAGTTATCATTAGGATCGGTTGTTTATAAAAAACCGATCCTGATACTATTTTTTTTACAACTTTGATAAAAATAGTATTAGGATCGGTTATTTATAAAAAACCAATCCTAATAGTATCAGGATCGGTTTTTTATAAAAAACGGACCCTGAAATTTTTATTTTATTTTATTTTATTTTAGTTTTTTTTTTTTTTGCAGAACCAACTTTGAAAAAAAAATTGTATCATGATCGGTTTTTTTTAAAAAACCGATCCTGATACTTTAAATGAGAAAAATCACTGAGGTAAACCCCACTCATATTGATGGTCTATCAACCATCAAACGGCTACCATTTATTTTCTTTTCTGTTTGGTAATGCATGTACACGGATAAATATTAAGAAAAATGTGAAAAATATAAAAATTATTTATTTGTGTTTGTATGGCCAAATCAACTCTACCATGATCAATTTTGTACAATTTTTTTATTATTAATGGCATCAAATTATTAAATGGAATGCAGACCGTTCATTTCTGCATGATCATCGAACAGTGGGTCTGTAATTAAATGACATGTAATAATTTTTAAAATGATCAAGATATAACATGGAACATTAATAACGTAAAAGTGCCAAAGGCCCGACAACTGTAAGTCTTGATCCAACGTAAACTATTTACGGCCGTGCGATGTTACTATATTGTTTTGCTTTGATGAACTAGTAAATGAATCCCGAATTGTATCAAATTTTATA
Source organism: Carex pumila (assembly GCA_033356055.1). Lineage (NCBI taxonomy): Eukaryota > Viridiplantae > Streptophyta > Magnoliopsida > Poales > Cyperaceae > Carex > Carex pumila. The sequence goes on from JARJHM010000316.1 coordinate 191,682, forward strand.
ATGGTGAAATTAATATGACATTCTTTCATTTTAACGGTTCCGATCGACCAAATGCTGATGTTCGTATCCATTCCTTCACAACCCCACACAACAAGGGTTCAAGTCCTATGTATATTATTATATGGTACAAGTCATTGATGCGTCATGCATGATTGTATAAAAAAATTCAATAGTCAAAATGACTTCAAAATGAAATATCAATGTCAAATAATTAATTATATTATCACATAAATAGTACAATAATGAAATATCAATGTCAAATAGTACCTATCTGCTGTTTAATATTATTTAAGTAGAATTTGAAAATTAAATAAAATTTCTATTAAATAATTAACTTATATTTCTAATATGTAATTTTTTTATATTTATTTAAACATAACCATATGAAAAGATTTTCCAAATAAAAGAAAAAAACTATCTGGATCGGTTTTATTGCTAAAAACCGATCCAGATACTATCAGGATCGATTTTTTTATAAAACCGATCCTAATACTATTAGGGTCGATTTTTTATAAAACCGATCCTAACACTATCATATTTCACACTTTATACCACACATCTTATTAATAAATTGCCAAATGACGTTTTAAAAAATAAAAGCCTATTAGAAATGCTTTATCAATAACACATCATGACTTATGATATTAATTATAATAGTATTTGGATTCACAAGTTTTCTGCATATTAAGAGAAAATATAAACTTGATTTATTGTAAAAAAAGAAATATTTCTTTTTAGGTTCTCACATTACAAAAAGGGCTATAAATGTTATAGTTCAATTAATAAAAAAAGTTCATTTATAGAAATGTCATATTTTTTTAAAGATGAACAATATTTAAAAGAAAAATAAGTAATTGATCAAATATGTAAAAATTACCAACTTGATATGATAATACTTTACATTAGATGACCAAGACATTGCATCAACTCATAATCGTGAAGTTGATATAGATACTCATGAAGAAGAAATTATTGACACTAACAATGACTAATTAACTTATATTTCTAATATGTATTTTTTTATATTTATTTAAACATAACCATATGAAAAGATTTTCCAAATAAAAGAAAAAACTATCTGGATCGGTTTTATTACTAAAAACCGATCCTGATACAATTTTTTTTTCAAAGTTGGTTCTGCAAAAAAAAAAAAATCAGGGTCGGTTTTTTTATAAAAAACCGACCCTGATTTTTATTTTTTTATTTTATTTTTTTATTTTTTTTATACAGAACCAACTTTAAAAAAAATTGTATCAAGATCGGTTTTTTTATAAAACCAATCCTAATATTATCAGGATCAGTTGTTCTAAACAATCGATCCTAATAGTTTAATTATTAGGATCAGTTTTTTAGAACAACTGATCGTGATGGTATCAGGATCGATTTTTCTAAACAACCGATCCTAATAGTCAACTATTAGGATCGGTTGACTAAAAAACCCGATCTAACTAGTTTTTAGGATCGGTTTTGTTCAGAAAACTGATCCAAATAGATATTAGTATCGGTTGTTTCATATAACCGATCCAGATAGGCCGATCCTGATTCATGTTTTTCCACTAGTGATTATTATCAGAAAATGTCTACTACTCACCGGAAGTGGCGAACCGAGATGACTAAAGTGTGGCACGCGGGTGAGATGCCTAATTTTGTCAAGCAACATATTGAAGAAAAAGACTGGGAAGTATTTGTTAAGTACCGAGAGATAAAGGAATTTGATGTATGTTTATTTCTATAAATGGAGGCAAAATTTGCAATGCTTCCGCAGACAATGGGGCAACAAGTCCAGACGTATACCCCAATAGTCGTTCAGAGCAGCTATCAGCCAGTCAAACCATATGCAGATCTTTCCGGGTTTACTGAGGTAATGCAAATTCAAATTCATACATATTCAGATTTTAATTTATTTTTCATTACATGTCTTAGTTCCATACATATTATTTTATTCGAGTGAATACTTATATCTGAACAGGAGGCAGAACTAAGCTGCAAACTCCAGGCGGTTGTCGATGGGAAAACTGTTCAAGTGGCCTGGGGGACAATTCATGCTCCAGTTGTACCCTGTGCAACAATTCATAGCAGGCCGATGCCGTTTGACCACGCAAGAGTATCTACATGCATGGCCAATGTCCAGTATATCAATAGGTTCGGATGAGGTATATTATTATTACAAGTTCTTATACTTCTTAATTAGTATCTATATGATAGAGTTATAGTTGATTCTAGATTTTATTTTAATTTATTATGAAATTTTGCAAGACCACGCAAAGAGTTAGGATTTCCTGGAGGTCGGAACGCAACAAGTCACTACAAGGCATTTGATGGTATCAATTTTGACAAGCTGGGACAGACATTAAAGTAGCTTCGTGATCGATTTTTAGAGCTAGATGGCAGTCCATTCAAAATTGATCCGTCACTTGATCTTTTATGCTCAGATGACTCCATATGCGTCTATGCAGATGATACGGCCTTACTTACACTACGAGAGTGGCTCACTGTACCAGTTGTTCAGATCTGGATGCTGTGAGTTAATATTCTTAATAATTGCATAATTTAGTACTTTTAATTCAAATTTCACAAAATTGAGATCACCTGTATGTCTTTATTTTGTAGGTATTGGCACAAATTCATCAAGGAGGAATTTCCCGATGAGCAGGTTGGTTTCATAGACCCCAATCGAACAAATGCCACCCTGATGAATGATGACCGATGACGTGTTCTTCAATGCATAGGGAAAGCACTCCAAGAAAATCGGGACAAGAGATTGATATTCATACCTTACCATCAGATGTTAGTGTTATATATATATATATATATATTCTAATTTTATTATATTTCTTTCAATTCATATAAATCATTGGATATTGGCTGTGCTTATGCCAAGAGAACGTGCATTGTATGTGTACGATTCTGATAAGAAGAGCAAAAAAATGCTAATGATCACTACTACTGTCGAGGAGTAAGTGCCTTCCTAAAATTTACGTTTGTTTAGAATGCTAATGATTTTATTATTATATTATCATTTTAAATATGTCTCGTAAGTACTAATTGTTCAATGTCTTCATATTTCAATAGCGTCTTCATGAGGAAAATGGGTACTTCTTTAACGGTTCGTGACGCGTGCCGAAAGCACCAAAAATAAGTTCCTTACTTTAATTAAGATTTTGTAGAAATGACAAGTAAGGGTCGAATCCACAGAGAGTAGTTTTAATTTATGTTTATCGTGACTGAAATAAAAATTGGGGAGAATTTTGGCCGTAGCAAACAGATGACAATAAATTTGATAAAATATCAAATAATTTAAAAGATTCCAGTTCTTGGTTCAGTTTCCACCAAATTTTGATTGCTTAATCAATTGTACCGCACTTCCTACTCTATTTATGGAATTAATAACCGTAGATAACAACAAGCTCTGTTATCCCAATTTCTCCCAATATGTAACCAAGAGATGCTCGTTGGATTACACCTAACTGCTGGACAATCTAAGACAAGTTCTATAGATTTAGTGCAACAATAGCATTATTGGTCAGAGAACAATAGGTTAGTCTAAGCAACAAAATCGGACGCCCTATTTATTTAACTTAGGTTGTGTTATCCTTAATGATGCACGATCATTAATTAACTACTTATGAATCAAGAGCAACAACGATTACAGATTGAAGTCCTAATTCTAGCATCTGATAAATAAATGAATGAAATAGTAGGCCAAAACTAAATCAAGCATATAAAAATCATAAACATTAAACTCAGAATAACACAATTAATTCCTAAAAAGAGTAAGAAATAACGTTACAGTAATTGATTATTGCATGGACAAGATCTTAGATTTCAACATCCCCTTGAACTAGAAAAGAAAAGCCTAGCCTCGCATGGTGAAAGAGCACATTACAAAGAAAAGATAAATTATTTTTTTTACTTCCGTCCTCCCGTCCCTTTTTTATAGGCTACAAAATACTTGGACATCAAGTAATTGCCCTCCAGAGAATTATCTTCCAAAAATCTCTAAATATCTGATATCTAAAATTTTTTTCCATAATTACTTCTCCAGCACAGAAATCCAGATTATGCTTCTTTGTATAAATATTTGCTCAGGATATGTTCCGAATTCAAAGATACTCAAAATATAAAAATTGTAGAAATCATTCTCAGCTTTCCATAGAATTTTGTTTCAGCCAATTCAGAGTTGATATGAAAAAGATCCGGCTAAAATACCAAACGTTGCCACAATTGTCCAGATTGCATGATTTATTTCCTTTTTTCACCGAACTTCTTCATTTGCTCCTGTAATCAAAATATCAATTTAGTGAACTAAACTAGGCATAAATTCTGCACAAAAGAATAAGTATAAGGGAATAAATATAAATATATTTTTGTACTTATCAGTTCGTAACAATTGTAAGGTAATAGTTTCTACTGTGATATGATTATAATGACCTAGATGCACACATTTGTGAATATACATATAAGCCATTTGTATGCTCGTAATACAAACATTTTATTTTTTTGAAACTTGTTATATAGTACCCACAACAACCAGTCGGCCGAGAATGTGCATATTATACCATGTTGCTCAGCAAGACATAATAAAGGAATTCCTCGATGTTTTTCCGCAATTAAAGGTATATATGCATTTATAAATTTTCCAAAACTAAGCATTGTTGCTTCAAATATAATAAAATATAAAATTTAATTGTATATGCTCTTCTAAATTCTAAAAATGCAGGATATTCCCGCTAAACATACGGCACAACGCTTGGCCGACTTTCGCCTAATGTGGGTACAAATTTTGCTAAATTAGATAAAGCCGAGAAGAAGTACAACAATTTAGGATGTGTTATCCAAATTTGCATGAACATGAATTTTTTGTAATAATTTAGGATGTGTATGATATATAATTAATTTAGGATGTGTCATATTGAATTTAAGATTTGTGGTAAATTAGCATGTTGGCTAGCTAAATATATATGGAAGCTGACCATTTAATAAAAAATATATATTTTTTAAATTAAATAAAGCATCAGGATCAGTTCTTAGCTAAGAACCGATCCAGATAGCATTTTTTTTTTAAAAAAAGGGCAAAATAACTATCAAGATCGGTTCTTATATAAGAACTGATCCTGATAATTGTTTTCTGAATTTTAAAAAAAATCTAATTTAAAATATACATCAAGATCGGTTCTACAGTACAACCGATCCAGATGACTTCTTATTTGGATCGGTTCTTAGCTAAGAACTAATCTTGATAATGCCTATCTGGATCGGTTTTTAGTAACAACCGATCCAGATAGTGACTATTAAGTCGTAAAACCGATACAGATTTGTTTGATATCTATATCGCCCTGATCTGGATCGGTTGTGAACCGATACTAATATACGTATATAACCGATCCTGATTCTATTTTTTCCAATAGTGCTACAAGAATATTTTTCTAAAGTAATTGAATTGGTGAACCAAAATAAAAGCTTGGCTGAAAACTTGACCGATAAATCGATTTGTGCAATTTTTTTTATTAGACTCTCCTCTGGGTACATTTATATTGCAGCCCATATTGAAAACACCAAAGGCATCTCCTGTCTTAGTGGGCATGACTTCATGGATTCTCTTGAGATACATGAGCATAGGTCAAATAGACATAGTGACTCAAATCTTCAAAGTGTTTTACGAAAAAAGGTTAATGTGAAGGAATCATCTAACCAAAATGTATCAAAAGGGATCCATCCCGTGGTAATTAAAATGGTAGAAGTAGAGGTGGTGATTGAAGAGGAGGTGGAGGTAGCCTTCTGATGGATCAAAATGGTACTACTACTTTTAATATTTATAAATCATAATTTTTACAAGCATATGATCCTATCATGTAGTATTGATTGAAGTGTTGATCCACAAGAATAGTGTATTATATTTTAAACACTTTTCAGTAGTCTAGATTATTGGGTTTTTGAAATTTGAGGTGGTGTTCATAATTGCAATGAAGGTATTATGTTAAATAATAGATAGAGAGCCTCTAGGGTTCAAGTTTATTATAATTCTAATTATGCAACATAGAAATTTCAATGTTCTCTATGTCGCATACGACACTATCACTTTCATGTGCGACATAGATTGCCCCACAGCTTACCCTGAATACGACACTGTCATTACCCACAGGATATGCTGGGTGTTTGTTTATGCGATTTGAAAGGTTTTCTAATCTTTCAATCGGCTTTTAGGCTACCAAGACCAAAGTACTTTAGGTACGCAATTAATATTCTTTCCTATACTACCCCGTAGTTGAAGTATCCCAAACACCCTACTTAAACTAAGTGTCTCCTAATGTTATTTAAACTACAATCTACGCTATCCTGTCAAGAGAATCCACTGAGTTCTAACTCTAGTATTTGAACCACTGCAAAATCTCATTAGCCAAAGTGTTAGTACTTACATGCATACTTTCTCACACAAGGATGCTCAACTAAATATCAATTGGTATGTGAAAGATATTGGCATACAATAGACAGAACTATGTATGCAAGAATTTAATAAAAAACAATTCAAATATAAAAAAATAAACTCAAATCATAACATAAACAAAACATAAACATATTGGATCGGCCATAACATAAACAAAATATAAACATGTTGGATCGGCCACTAGTGGAAAATGTATATATAGTATTGGCCAATCAGGGGTCGGGTATAGTAAAAAAGCGATACAGATCGATGTATATTGGATCGGGCAAAATTAAAAAGGCGACCTTGGAAGTTCGTATCAAGATCGGTCGATGACTAAGAGCTCAACTTAATAGTGCAAACCAAATCAGGAACGGCTCTTAACATATAACCGTTCTTGATAGTTACATATTAGGAACGTTCCTTTACTATTAGCCGTTCTTGATTGTGAGTAACTTGTAGGAACGGTCATTTAGTTATAGCCGTTCTTGATAGTTTCGTATTAAGAACAGTTATTACATGACCGACTCTGTTTCTGAATTACCTCCTCCCTTCCAGTGGCAATTTTTTATTTCATAACTGTTGAAGGCTTATGATCAATGTCTTCACTTCTACATATAACAAATTACAAACTAGCCTAAGTCCAAAATTAGTTTTCATGAAGATATCAAGAATTGTCTAGAAACTATCAAATAAAATATCTTGTTGTGTAAGATGTAGAAAAATTTAGAAGAAATAAAAAATATCTTAGGTCTAAATATTTTTTTAGCTCTCATAGAGCAAGTATAAATAGGGGGTCTTGGTCCCCACTTTGAACCATTCAAGCAAGAAAGCAACCCAAGCAAAATAAAAGAGTAAGAGAGAAATAAAGAAGAGTGTTGTAGTATTTTGGAGGTGTAGGATAAAATAAGTAGTAGAGGGTGTAATGTTGGAAGTTAGATTATTTAGTAGAGTTGTAAGAACAGTTTGAGAGAGTAATAAAATTAGTTTTAATATAGTGTCTCTACTCAACAATAACCTAGGTTAGAAGGGTTTTTCGATGGCTGCTCTCTGAGCTCTAATCTCTCTACAGCTGCTCTCTTATCTTTCTACACGAAACAACTATTTTCTATTTCGCATTCTCTTCATTTGTTGAATTATCTCGGTTGATGGTTGATTGAGGTAATATAAATCATATTCCTTCATTTTTTTAGTATATAACTCCTATTGTTTTATTTTTTTGTAATAAATCTATTTAAATTGTGTGTGTGTTTTTTTTTTTATGATTGAACAGAAATATGTGAACTTAGTTTGATGAGAATTTAGATTTATGAGAACTTAGATTTATGTGTACTTGGTTTTAAAAAATTAGATGAAAATGCTAATTAAATTAGATGGAACTTAGATTATTCCTACTTGATGAATTCAATTGCACAGCTTATACTTAGATGAAACTAAGATGAAAATTAGATTATACATTTATACTTATAATTTTGAATGGGTATCATGACTTCTTTGCTTAGTTCATCCTATGTTTGATACATTTCCTTCAATTATGTATTAGTGCATGAATTGCATAGTTAGAGCATATTGGTATACGAAACAGTAAACCACATGTTGAGTAAATGAAGATACCGCATTCCTTGATCCGGCATAGGTACACTTGATTTGCACTTGATTTACATATACGGACTGTTTGTTTTATCCCAACAATAAATTACAAAATTTTAATTACAGGAGATAGATAGAAGAAATCTGATTTTGTGCATGAGGTGGAGGGGATTGTAGGGTCCTACGATTCTAAATTCAACTTTTCATTTATTTTGAGTTACGTGCATAAAAAACAACTCTATAAAGATTCGTACAACTCAAATTAAAAAATGAAAGGTTAGATTTAGAATCGTAGGACCCTACAATTGCTTAGGATCGTAGCAGATTTATTTCCGAGGTGGAGGTTGAGGTGAACAAGGTAATTAAAGAAAAGGACAGTTGCTTCACAAAACGCTTCATTAATTAATAAATTACAGAGTTGTAACTTTAAAGTAAATGACATACCAGAGGCCAGATCCATACCGGAGATTGAATTGCAAAAGGCCCCTCAACAAGAAAGAAATCATGAAATGCAAAATTACATAATTTCAATCCGGAACGTAGTTTCAGTCATAAGCATCGAGAACTTTTAAAAGTTCAAGTAAAAAGGTATTTTGCACATCACAGACCTGAACCCTAAAATTAGTTAAAACCTTCTAAAAAAATTTGTGGTTTGAGTAACAGATCCATCACATATGCAACTAAAGTTACTAAAAGATTCAGCTTACTGGATTTACTGCAGTTGTCCTCTTGTTATACATAAATGTTTTAACTTAACTGGATTTAGCTTCTGTTGTTTCCTAATTGTTGCAATACAAAAAAAAAATGCAGGTAGGCATATTGAGTTTTTTTTTTTTATTCAAAGCCCGTAGGCGTATTCATTGATTCAGTGAAAATGATTACAGGAGTTTATATTGAGCAGTTTACAATGATAGAAACGTAATCCTTTAATTATCTTCTGACTCCTATACAATATTCTAACAACCAATCTCCTATGTTATTCTTTCTCTAACTAGTGGGAATGTAAATCCCTCGCCTGTTGTCTTCGTTATTCTTGCCCAATTTGCTAGTGTGTGGGCCTGTTTGTTTCCTTCTCTAGGGGTGTAAATGCAAATGTAGTCAGGGTGTTGTTTAATTATAATGTTGATTGTCATCAGTAAGTGGTAAGCTTGCCAATCGACAGATTGTATTGCCTGCATCGTTTTTCCTGCATCAAAGGTTCTTACAAGTAATTGGCAGTCTGAATAGAAGGTACATGCGTCAATGCCTTTCAATTGGATTGCCTGCATTGCTCTCAATAATGCTAATGCCTCTGTTTGAAAGGCAGAGCGAGCTTGATTCATGAATTCAAATTGGTACCACTAGAGTTCATTGTTTGTGAAGAGAATGTGCGCTGCCCCACCTTGGTCCGTATTGGCGAATGATCCATCAATCCAGCAGTGATTACCCTGCAAGTTAGCGTTTTGTTGATTTTCTACATAGGTTGTTATTGATGGTCTTGTGTCTGGTTTAACAGGGTCATCTCTCAATTTGCTCAATTGTATCGTGTTGGCTGCCTCCTTGAGGGTGTGTCCCGGTACACATTTTTCATTGTCGAACAGATATGAGCATCGATTTTTCCATATGCCATGCAATCGAGGCAAAGATTGCCCGTTGTTCCAAGTCTATTTGTTTCCCGAGTTGTTGAAGAATTTCCTTGATCGTTTGGTTTTGTAGATCGTCTGTTCTTAGACCCAGTTGTGATGCGAACCATGTTGCTCTAGCGTGTTGACAGTGGAAAAGTATATGTTATACATCTTCTCTTTCTGTCATGCAAATTTTGCAAATTGGCGAGATGCTTTGTATCCGTTTTGCTAGGGCACATCCAGACGGGAGTGCATTGTGGATTGCTTTCCAAATAATGTTTTAGCACGGGGTATTATTAGCTTGTTCTTCCATATTTGTTTCCATGTGAGGTGTTCTTCTTCTGTACCTGTGTATTGAATGAAGGGTTGTAGTTGTTGGAGCATCTCATAAGCTTTCTTAATTGTGAAATCACCATTCTTGGCCCAGGTAAACATGAGTTTATCTTGCATGCCTTGCTGTAATTGGACTCCAGAAAGTTGGCTTATAATACTGTTTGCAATTTGTGCGCCCCCAAATTTAGTTAGTGCTGCCCTGTCCCATGTTAGCATGATATTATTGAATAAGGATGCCACTTTTATGGATTGTTGTTGACGTGTGGGAATTGCTAGTTCTTGCCACTCTTTGAACCATGGTTGATGATGTGCTTGACATTTTTGTCCATCACCTAGTACCCACGCTAGGTTGGCTGCCATGATGGATCTGTTGTGCATGAGTGCTTGCCAAAACTTGGTGCAATTATATTGTCGTTGTGAGTGCCAGAATGAGACTGAATTATGATACTTTACTGCCACTACACGGACCCAAAGGGCTTCATTTCCTGATGCAATTTTCCATATACTCTTGAGAATCATAGCATTATTTAAGGTCTCCAAGTCCCGAATACCTAATCCCCCCTCTGTTTTTGGCCTTGTAATTTCTCCCCATTTTATGAAGCAAATTGATTTTTTGTTTGCCTTGCCCCAGAAAAATTGTATACATTGAGATTTATTTTTTTCTAGCACAGATTTGTGTATTAGTGTGGTACTCATATGGTAAATTGATAAAGCTTCAATCACTGCTTTGAGGAGAACAATTTTTCCAGCAGGTGATAACAAACGAGCTTTCCAAGTATGGAGCTTGTTATCTATCTTTTCAATTATCTTCTTATATGTTGTTGGCCTTGAAACATCTATTTGGCATCCAAGATATGTTTCATTAGGTGCTGCAAAACCTGCACCGAATAGTCTAATAGCTGTTCGGATATGAGCAAGAGGAGTCGCCTTTGAGAACCATAGTTTGGATTTTTCAGGTGAAATCTGCGTACATCAGGTTTGTGAGTGGTGGTGCATTCCTTGTCAATTGAAGGCCCTGTAGTTGGCCATGGTGGAGATTGTGCTTCAGTAGTGATGTTAGTATATTCATACAAAGTATGAAAATATACGGTGATAGTGCACATCCTTGTCGGATTCCCCTGGTTGGTGTTATAAAACCGTCCCCTGAACCATGAAAAAGAATTGTGAAATGAGCAGAGCGAATACATGCCATGATCCATGTTATGAAAATTGGTGGCAAGGCATACATCGTCAGAGCCTTTTCAATAAATGACCAACTCATTCTGTCGAAGGCTTTGGAGAGATCAGATTTTAGACAGAAAGCTGATTTTTGAAAAGTAGTTAGTGAGAATGTGTGAATGACTTCACGCATGAGTATGACATGGTCTGCTATCTGACGGCCAGGAGTGAAAGCTGCTTGGTTTTGGTAGATAAGTGTTTGGATTATAGGTTTCAATCTAGTTGCAATGATTTTGGAAATAATCTTGTAACTAACATTATACAGGCTAATTGGTCCGTAGTCGGTTACTCGTGTTGGGTTGTCTATTTTGGGTATTAGAATCATGTTAGATTTAGATATGTATGGTTGCATGTGTCCTGTCTGAAAGAAGTATTTGATTTCATGTTCAATGCTTGGTTTCAATTCATGCCAAAATGTTTGGATAAATCTAGCATTCATACCATCCGGGCCAGGGGCCTTGTCAGCTCCTAGTGTGGCATATTGAGTTATATATTGACACCACACACATTTATATTAAATGAAGCAATAAATTAATAATATTACTACTAAAAGTGTGTAATAAATTAATAAAATATTACTACGTACACACACATTTATATTAAATGAAGCAACATCTTTCCAAAAGTTTAATGTAAGGATAATTTTAACCTTCATTAAATGTCTTCCTAACTACCATATTTTTTCATAATGTAATTAATTAATATAGTGATTATTAAATTATTTGGTCTCCATAATTGTACAAGCAGTAAAAGCACTTCCATCATGTTCTTGACTCCATAATAGTTCGTTTTAAATCAATCACCAGCTTTCTCGTAGCTCTGTCATGTTATTTAGAAAAATTGCAGCCCTTTCTTGTTGCGGAAGCTGTACAAAAATCATTAAAATTAACATCCATATACCAGTAAAAGCAACCTAATTTAAAAAAAAAAAATGAATTCTCATTAATTACCATATCTGTTATTAATGAATGTACCTTTTCGTCAATTGCCTTTGTGACCTCAAATCCTCCAATGCTGCATTGTTCACCTGTAAACACAGTTTGTTAGTAAATGCACAGTATTTAATTTGTGCATATTATATATTTAAATTAATGCACAACATTGTATACCATAATATCTAATTTTCCAAACTGGTTTTTGACAAAACCAGCTAAAGATTCAATGCTAGAACGATCAGTAACATCCAGCTGATGAAAGATTATATTCGTTAGACCATAATCTCTAGTAAGCTCCTCTATTGCCTCCTTACCTCTCTTCTCATCTCTTGCGGTTAGAATAACATCTACTCCATTGAAAGCCAGTTTTTGGCATATTTCCAATCCTATGCCTTTGTTTCCGCCTGTTACCAAAGCAATCCTGAAATGAATAAAATAATATCATGAAGCAACTACGTACATAGAAATATTTTTTTCTTAGAGAGACAGATAGGTAGAAATTAAATAAAAATCTTGTACTTGTTGTTTGGATCCATTTTAGGCGCCGTTGAGGATTGAATGACAAAGAAATTCTTGCTCTCAAGTATAAAACTTTGAATATGTTATTTGTGTCCATCTACTGTGGGATTTATAGATTTATGTGAGTTTGAGAGAAAGGGTTTAGGAGATTTTCACCACAAGGACACATAAGATCCAAAGTCTCGAAATAAAGAAGTATACAGAATTAATAAAAAAGAACTCCTAGCAGGGCTAGAAATTCAACTGCTTCCAATTTCTACGGAGAAAATTCAGATTGCGTCACTGCTTGCTTATATAAAGACTTGAGCAGTAACTTTAATTTGATGAGTATTGAAGTATCGCGTCACTGCTTAGCGGTACCATGTGTTGATCAAAACACTAAGTTTCCTGTGCTGATTGGATGGACTTTTATATTCATATCCGTATAAAATTAATTTTAGGTACTTAATTCCACAACATGTAGAATAAGTGTGTATTATTTTTTTTTAGGGTAAGATGACAAAAAAATATATACATCAAAGTTTAAATATCTATTTTATTATAGAGGAGAGTTCCAATGTCTCATTTTTTTTATACCTCATCATACCTCATATTCTATATCTTTATTTTTTTCATATTCAAAGTCTAAATTGTCGATCCGAACCGTTCAACATGATATCCATACTAAAATATGGTTAGGGATAAAATTTTATAATTTTTGAAATTTTTTTACTATTTTTTAAGATGGGTAGAAAATCACTGTTTTTTGAACGGTTCAAAAACAGTGATTTTGTACCTATCTTAAAAAATAGCAAAAAAATTCCAAAAAGTATAAAATTTCATCTCCATGCATATTTTAGTATAAGTATTTTGTTGAACAGTTCGGATCGGCAATTTGGACTTTGAAAACGAAAATATAAAATATGAGGTATGGTGAGGTATGAAAAAAATGAGGCATTGGAACCCTCCTCTTAATTATATTACAATAAGATAAAATAATATAAGACTATTCTTAATTGCATTTTCTGCCAAATCCGTCTGATCGTGTCAGATCCGCGCATATCTTAATCAACGACTCACTGCCTGATCCGGTCTACATTTCCAAATTTGGATCTGGATCGATAACCTACCCGTACTTCTTATGAATCGAACCCTCTCGCAAGCATTCATCGATCTGACGTCAAGGCCAGCAACTCTCTTGTTGCGCGCATAGGACCCCCTCTAACCGTGCATCTAAGATCGGAATTTGCACTTTAGAACCATGCTCTCTCCCACACTTTAGATTTTATGACAAAATATATTCAAATAATTCTAATTTCCGTGAAAATTAAATTAAATGTACTCAACAATTTTTTTCTTTTTCATATTTTTTTAGAGCCTCCAAATGTTTTCACTATTTAATAGAATATTAGATCTAAATGATTGTTGAATATGAACTCTTTCATTTTAAAGCAAAAAATCGACTTTGTTATGCAAACGGTTTAAGATCTAGATATGATAACTTTGATATTATCATCAGTAATATTGAATTATTATTTTTTATGCTAACATCTTATCTACCTTTAAGAATTAAATAATTGGGTCATATAAAGTTAGTCACAAATTTATTTTTCAAGTATAGCTTCGAATAAATCTCTTTGTGAGTTGAGATTAATTAGGCCAAGTTCTTGTTTCTCATTTGCCACAAAATAATGACATAGCAATATAAAGATTATACAAAGATTATATATATTCAAATACAAAGATTCTATATATTCAAATATTTAAATGCCAGTTGTTGTTGTAATGGTTTTTTTTTTTTTGGGTTAATTTATTAAATTTGTTTATTTGTAGCTGCCCAATACGTATGCAACCTTGGTTGTTCAACTAAAAAGTTAGATTAAATTAATAATTTGTTTGATGTGAATTTATTAATGAAACAAGCAAACTAGTTATATATCCTAATGGCTAGTAGCCTGGGGCAATCGACATCCTATTCCTACTAAAAAAAGATAAAGAGAATTCTTCCACTAAAAAATATTTTAAATGGACATCATAATTGCACAAAACATAATTTTCTCATTCTTTGTTAAAAGTTGAAGTGCAAACTTCTTCCTTTTATTCAAATTAAAATCTCCAACCACTTTTGCATCAAATCAACTATATTTCATATTATAGTTTGATGAACATTTAGAACCAGGAATTAATTTGTCAATTTTGGAATTCTAAAATCAAAATCGCAAAAAAATTCCCGGTTTTAGAATTCCAAAACAGGAAAATAAATCTGCGTTTTGGACAGTTTTCAAAATCTTATAAAACATGATATAGATTTTGAAATTTAATTATTTTTAGATATTAATAAAAAATTCGGTTATAAGAACCTCAAGTGCATTCGACGGCTCTAGTGACGTCAAAATGCGCTTTTAGCAATACTTCCAAGATAAAGGATGTCATACTTGTCTGCTGCAACAAACAGAGAATAGTAATGCTTCTCACTCGCTTCATTTGATATGTTCCCGTTATAGAGAAAATGAACAAGGGACTCGATTTCGTGGTGTGCTAGTTCAGGTAAAGATATCTGTAGTGCACAATAAATTGTCTGTATAATGTCGAATCCTTTATAACAGAGGTTAAAATTCACCAATATTGAAGGCCCATTACCAGGCTTTATAACAATATCTATTGGAGCTCCAAAGCCTTCTAAAAAGCCCAAATTGGCCTTACCGATCAAAGGAAGGGTTTTTAAGTCGGACGAAAGTAGCACTCTATGTTCCCGTCTACTTCTCCCTCAAATAAATAAAGAGAAATTTAGATATATGCCCATCACAACTTCATCAATTACATATTTCCCCATCAAAACCTTAAAATTAGTTATTACCCCATCTATATTGACTTAATTTATTAATATCCCCATTTCTTATTTTAATCACATAAAAATAAAATTTAATACTAATAAGAAGTTAAAATGACAGTTTTGCCCTTAATTCAACGTTTCGTCCCTAACTCCTTCCTCTCCAAGCTAAGAGAAGCACCCAACTCTGTCCTCAACAATAGCTGGCGAGGAAAGAGGTCGTAATAGCTGAAGAGGAACAAAGCAACCATTTAAGAGAAAGAAGAGCAGCAGTGTTCGTCATCACCTTATTTATTAAAGTTAGTTAGATTACTGATTTCCATGATTCATCTTGTATTCTGATCGCCAAAGGCAAAGCTTTGTATCAAATCAATCAGACACGTAATAAGTAATTTCTAGGTTTCTATCTAAGTTTTTGGCTTATGCCGTTTGTATCCAATTTCTGAGATTAATAAAAGTGAGTTACTTTCTCTGATCGTATTACAATCAGGGACGTTGCAGCATGTGTGGTGTAGAATACAAATTAAAAGGTCATTAATTGTCACTTGCTATTCAAAATCATGTAGAATCATCTCTCGTTTGCTTCCCACAGATCCGATTTCAATTATGCAAAAGAAAAAAAAAATCATACAGAAAAACTTCAACTGTACACTCAAGATTCAAGTATGAAAGGGGATGTTAAAGCTTCCCTTTTGAGAGAGAACAAGTCGGAGGAGAGACTTGCAGAGACAATCCAAAAAATTCCATTTTGTTGCTAGGAGGGCTGATGCCTCTTTCTGTTGTTCGTGATAAATGGAGTTCTTGAGTTCGGTTGTGCTCAAGGTCATTATGTTTTACCCTTAAATTTTGAGTTTGGTGGTCTTAATTGGCCATTCTTGTTTGATGCATTGTCAAACTTTTGAATTGAATTTGCCATTGTCAGAACAAATTGTCATTATTTTCAACTTCGAACTAGTGATCACCATTCTCGGTGATTGAAGAGGGAGGGGTTAGGGACAGAATTTGAACGAGGGGTAAATATGTCCTTTGAATTATTTATTAATATTATTTTTTATTTTTAAGTGATTAAATTAGCAAATGGGTATATTAATAATATAAGTGAATTTAGATGGGAAAATAACTAATTTTAAGATTTTGATGGGAAAATATCTAATTGATGAAGTTATGATGGGCATATATCTAAATTTCTCATAAATAAATTACTCCCAACGCCTCAGCTCACCACCACCTCATTCTCTTCTCCAAACCTCTCACTAATACTAATAGTAAGCAACAACATCAATCAATTACTCTCCCTTTCTATTTCACCATCACCTCTCTCTCTTACCCCACCTCTCTCCTCTCTTCCTCTTTCTAAGTGGTATAATACAATTTTCTTATACATGCACATCAACTGTTTGTGAAAATGTCCCTCAGAGATATTCTCACTACCAGCAGCAGATTTTGACGGCTACACTTCGTACACGTTCTCTAAACAAGCTTTCAACCTCTTATCTGAACAATGGTAACAGCTCTGCTCTCCCCTGCCACTTTCTTTAAGCCACTAATTTAGCATCTTGATTGATTATGGTCATTTTTTTTTCCTTTCCTCAAATTCTGGGTCCCTCACTTGGTACTTCACTTGTAAAATTTAGGAATCTTCTGACTGTGCACGAGGTGCTTGATAAATTGTCCCAAAGGGACAGTACATGGATTCAATTGTTTCAACCTTTCCATTAGGAAGTAATTTACCTTCGTTTCCCAAATGGAGAAATACACATAAAACCAATTAATTGCAGTTGTTAATCCTATAAATTGGTAAATATGAAACTTTGTCTTGTATCTTTTTAGAAAGTTGAGTTAGAGCCTAAATTGTGGAAAATAAGAAGCAAAGGCCCATGCAAAAAGCATCTTTTTCCTTGTCACCTATAAGGGATGCTGGATTATTTAGGAAGGAAACAATGATTTAGGTTATGAACCAACAACCACTTTAGTAATATTGAATACAAACAATAAGAGTACGTGAACACACTAAGAGTACCATTCTGAGGGATACAGCTAACATTATGAGGGATACTAAAGTTGCGGTGAGTTTGAAACTGGAAGGATAATTTTCATTGATTTAGGTCTGTCTACATATACACACATAATCTTACACTTTAGTCCCTATAACTATTATATTCACACTTTTACCTAAATACCCTTATCTAACAATACAATATTCAACACTCCCCATCAAGATGATGCATAGATATTGATCATGCTCATCTTGCCTATTACATTGGAGAAGTCTGTGGCACTCAACCCTTTTGTGAAGATATCAGCTATTTGCTCCTTGGTTCGAACGAAAGGCATACATATAATGCTCTCGTCAAGTTTATCCTTGATAAAGTGTCGGTCAATCTCCACGTGTTTAGTTCTATCATGTTGTACTGGGTTGTTTGCTATGTTTATAGCCGCATTGTTGTCACAATACAACATTATGGATTTGTTCTCCAATAATCCCAATTCCGATAGCAATCTTCGTAACCACAACCCTTCACTCACACCTTGGGCCATGGCTTTATACTCAACCTCTGCAGTGGACCTTGCAACTACATTCTGCTTCTTGCTTCGCCAGGAAACCAGATTACCCCCAACAAATGAACAGTAGCCTGAAGTTGACTTTCTATCGTCAAGACACCCTGCCCAATCGGCATCTGTATATACTTCAATTCTAGTGTGCCCATTCTTACTGAATAGCACACCTTTTCCTGGGCAGCTCTTGAGATACCTCAGGATCTGATACACGGCCTCATGATGTGGAACTCTAGGGTCGTGCATATATCTACTCACTACTCTCACAACGTATGCAATATCAGGTCGAGTATGTGCCAAATAGATTAATCTGCCTACCAGGCGCTGATACTGTCCTCTATCTACTTGATCACCTATTCCTCCCTTCAGCTTATTATTAGGGTCTATGGGTGTATTGACAGGTCAACACCCAAGCATCCCCGTGTCTCTCAACAGATCTAGAACATACTTTTGCTGTGAGAGAACTACCCCTTTTGTTGAACGAGCAACCTCAATGCCTAGAAAGTAGCGCAATTCACCCAGGTCTTTCATCTCAAACTCTGTGGCTAAGTTGGCCTTAAGCCTCTTCATCTCAATGGGATCATTACCTGTTAACACTATATCATCCACATACATAACCAGAATGCAAATCTTCTCTCCTTTTCTTTGGATGAACATAGTGTGATCGGCACTGCTTTGCTGATAGCCTAGTTTCTTCATTGCCATAGAAAACCTATCAAACCAGGCTCGTGGTGACTGCTTCAACCCGTATAGGGAGCGCTTCAGACGACACACTTTACCCTTCAGTTGTTCATTTTCAAACCCAGGTGGGATCTCCATATATATCTCTTCCTTTAGGTCACCATGAAGAAATGCATTTTTAACATCCAGCTGGGACAAATCCCACCCGAAGTTTACCGCACACGAGATGAGGGTTCTAACAGTATTCATTTTAGCTACTGGAGCAAAGGTCTCCTCATAGTCCACACCATATGTTTGTGTGTAGCATTTGGCCACCAATCTGGCCTTGAATCTGTCCACCTTTCCCTCTGGAGTATATTTTGTTGAGCATACCCACTTGCATCCTACAGTGCTCTTGTTGGACGGTCTAGGAACTATATCCCAGGTGTCATTTTTGACTAGTGCTCTCATCTCCTCGAACATTGCCTTCTTCCACTTCGGGTCTTGCATTGCTTTCCTCCAATCACATGGAACAAAGTTAGAGTGTAAGGAGGTTACAAAAGCTTTGTAAGTCGGGGAAAGTGTCTCAAATGAGACATAGTGAGAGATAGGATGCGATGTTGAGGCATCTTCCCCTTGCTTCAAGACAATTGACGGAACTTCTTTGCGCAAGGCAATAGGAAGATCGAGATCAGAGAAAATAGGAGTACCTGAGGGTAACTCTGAGTTACCTGAAGGCTGTGGTGTGAGCAAGCTGTCGACAGGAGCATGCAATTGGTATTGGTCTTGGATCGGAGGTTGCTCAACATTCTCATGGCGAGGTTTTCGAGTGTAAACCTTGTTGATCTACCTAATAGGAGGTGGTAGGCTTTGGTTCATGCTTGAGTCCAGATCTGTCTCTGTAGTTGGACTCAGGCAGATCGTAGTATCATCGGCTATATTGTTGTCAAATTCCTTACTCTCCCCCTCTCGACCAACTTGGTCTGAGGAATGGGTGACAACCACCTCGAGAAGATCATGCAAGGGGACTGCAAATGTATTGGATTGTGCATCGGAGAGAGTAAAATAGGGTTCTGTTTCTCGGAATGTCACATCCAAGCTTTCCAGCATCCTCTTTTTCACAGGGTCATAACATCTATACCCCTTTTTTCCACTGGAGTACCCAACAAACACACATTTGTGGGCCTTCGGATCAAGTTTACTAATATCTGAAGTTGTGTTATGAACAAAATACACACAACCAAACTTTTTGGGAGATACCTTAAATGAGGTGGTCCCTGTGAGCATTTCAAGTTGTGTACTGAAGTCCACCGCTCTCAAAGGCATTCTGTTGATCAAATATGTACCAGTCTGTGCTGCTTCTCCCCAAAGGTACCTCGGAACATTCATGGCAAAGAGAAAGCACCTTGTTACTTCCAAGATGTGCCTATTTTTCCTTTCTGCAACACCATTTTGTTTAGGTGTATTCACACATGTAGTTTGATGTATAATACCATTACCTCGCAAGAAGTCTTGCATTGCCCTGTTGGTGTATTATGTGCCATTATCTGAGCGTAACACTTTGACTTTCTTCTCAAATTGGGTTTCCACCATCTTGTGAAAGGTTTTGAAGCACTCCAGAACTCCCTCTTTACTTCTCAATAGGTACAGCCAA
The DNA here is from genome assembly GCA_033356055.1 of Carex pumila. Taxonomy (NCBI): domain Eukaryota; kingdom Viridiplantae; phylum Streptophyta; class Magnoliopsida; order Poales; family Cyperaceae; genus Carex; species Carex pumila. The sequence goes on from JARJHM010000316.1 coordinate 211,984, forward strand.
GTCATTCGGCTATAACAATCAATAAAGGTGACAAACCACCTTGAACCAGATAGAGTAGTAACTCTCGAGGGCCCCTAAACATCATAATGAACAATATCAAAGCAAGAAAAACTTCTATTACCAAAAGAGGGATACATTGTTCTAGTGTGCTTAGCAAACTCGCACGCATCACATACTAGTTTAGTCTTACTACACTTAGAGTACAACTTGGGATACAACCTTCCAAGCACAGTAAAAGATATATGCCCTAAACGGCTATGTAACAAAACCATCTCCAATTCTGGAGTCTCTGCCAAACAGGCTCGTGGATCCAAAAACTCCCCTCCTTGCTTGAGTCGGTACAGGCCTTCACTCCTCTTGCCAATACCAATCACTTTTCATGTCTTCAGCTCCTGCAACACAATATGGGTAGGAGACAGAGAAACAACACAGTTAAAATCATCCACCAGTTGACTAACTGATAGGAGATTATTGGTGAAGTTAGGAACATGAAAGACCGACGATAGTTGGAGGTCTGGAGTACATGTTACATCCCCAACTCTTGCTATCGAACAAAGTGAGCCATCGGCTGTTTGTACCTTTTCTCTTCCAGACATGCGCTTATAGGTTTTGAACATTGTAGGGTCAGGGGTCATATGCTTAGATGCCCCAGAGTCTACGATCCAGGATCGATCAGGACTAGACTCAGCTATTAGGGCTTTTATAACAGTACCAACAGGTCTAACTATAGTGGTAAGAAGAGAGGAGAGAGTGTAACCGTCAGCCCCAGATGGAGCAGCAGTAGATGAGGCACTGCTAGCTCGGGTAGTGGACAAGAACCGAGCTGCAAGCTGAGTCACCAGTTGAGTCACCATACCATCAGTGCCTGATCCTGGTGTACTAGTGCTGTCAGCCATATGCGCCTTTTGGTATCCTCCACCACGTCCTGGTCCATGACTTCTACCTTGTCCTCTGCCACGGCCACCATCACGATCTCGACCTCTAGCTGGTCTTCTGTGTAAATCCCAGCAAGTCTCTCAAGTGTGATTCTTCCTGTGGCAGTGATCACAGACTTTGTCACCCTGGGAGGATACTGTGTGTGGCAGGCTGAACATAGCAGAACCCTCCTGCACTGGCAAAGATACCATTGCCTTCCTCCTACTTTCCTCTTGAACTGCTACTGCAAAGGCATCACAGAGAGCAGGTAGAGGATTCATCTGCCAGAGACTTTGTCGGATCTGCTCGAACTCAGTGTTGAGGCCAGCAAGGAAGCGAAAGGTCCTTCTTTTCTCCAACCAGTTTGTAAAGGCTAGTGCATCTGCTGAACATGTCATCGCCAAAGGATCAAAGAAATCCATTTGCTCCCACATATTATTCAATTCTGAGAAATACTCAGTCACACCCATTTCTCCCTGTACCAGACTGTCTGACTTAGATCGGAGGTGATAGATTTGCCCATGATTACCCTTTTGAGAATACATCTCTGCTGCCCGATCCCACACTTGTCCAGCAGTGTTCAACATCATAAACTGATTTTGTAGTCTCACCTCCATCGAATTCACCAGTCACGACATAACTTGCCCATCGTCTGCCTCCCACTTCTGAAATTCAGCTTTTTCCTCTAACTTCTCTTGTCCCACAGCTACGGGTTTCTTTGCTGTACCGGTAACATATCCGGTTAGTCTCTGACCTTTCAAGTGCATAAGCAGTTGCCTTGACCACAACAGATAATTCTCAGCCCCATTCAATCTCACTGAGATTACCTGAGATGATTTAGAGAAGTTCCTCTCTTCTGCCATTTGTTTTTAATTAATTTTTTTTTTTTGTAGAGGCAGATATTAAACGAATTTAGGCAGAAAACAATCCGATAAAAAACAAACACAAATGGGCGCTAACGCTAAACACTCAGCGATTTGGATCTGGACCACTGTGCTGGCGATCTGGCGACTACGCGCTAGATGGAGCACTGTGCTGCGGCGATCGGCGATCTGGCGGTGGCGACTACGCAGGCACTGTGGAACTGCGCGCGGCACTGTGCTGCGAACTACGGTGAACAGTGCTCGGCGAAGCAGCAATAGCGTCACTGGGCAAATGCACAACAGGCGGCGGCGAGCTCACGCGTTTTCCCGCTCTGATACCATAAAGTTGCGGTGAGTTTGAAACTGGAAGGATAATTTTCATTGATTTAGGTCTGTCTACATATACACACATAATCTTACACTTTAGTCCCTATAACTATTATATTCACACTTTTACCTAAATATCCTTATCTAACAATACAATATTCAACAGATACTCACAAGCATACTGGAACCATCCAGTTATGCGCACCAACTTCAGATGAGTTAGATTGAGTATACTGGTAACAGTTTCAGTTAAGCAATTGATTAGCCTGACAGTCTTCTGTTAAGGCATTGTAACAGAGAAGTTGATTAGCGTTCTGTTAAAGCTTTGTAACAGGAGATTAGTTAGTTTGCTTAGACTCTAAACAACTCTTTAAATAGATGTTATTGTAATTGAAAATATAAGCTAAAAAGAACACAATCAGATCTTATTTCTACTTCTCTCTTTAATTGCTTTTGATACATCTAATTTATTTGAATATTTTCTAGTGCATGTTACCTCACACATCTAAACTTGGTTTGAAGGTTGCAAGCATAATGGTGACATAATGTTATAATGAATCATGAAAAGGCAATTCATTATTTGATCAAGTATTCTCTTAAGCATAATTTCTTTATGAGCAGGTTATGGTACCAGTTGCAGTCAAGGACTCCAATATCAGGTTCTTTTGCGATTGAGCTGATCAAGTTTGGTACTGGCATCTGCTGGTTACCACTGTGCATGCACACTATCTACTGCCACAGTTTCAATTTGTAAGGTTAAGTTTAATTTTAGATTTTTATGGCTTAGTTATCTCCAGGAGTAATAAGTTTATTGGGAAATAAAGAGGCTGGGATTGGATTGTTTATTTGTAAGGTATTTGTCCAATAATACCAAATCTGGATATCTCACCTTTTTAGTACAGTATAGGAATTATATCTAAGATCCTCAACATAGCAATGACTTGTAAATTGGACAAAAGGCAAACACAAAAAGTCCCAAGTAACTATTAAAATCTGGTTCATAAAACCAAAGTTTGTCTGATGCAGACCACTACTAGCTGAATAATTACTGGTATAAGAGTATCAAGTTCAAACATTAATTAAGAAAATAGGGAGTCCTCTATTTAGTCTTTTGCTACTTTTATTAAGAAAAATTGACCAAAAAGGCCCAAGTTGACCTTCACTTCCTACAATAAAGCACATCTTAGTCCAAATAAGAAATGTAATGGAGTATGGCATTGTATAACACAAAAAAGGCATCTGGTAGTACCCAATTAACTATACATAGAGTAGTAGCATGGTAGCTGATCTAAATTGAAATTGTACCAACCTGGAAAACTTCATCTATTAGTGTTTGACTATCTGAATTGTGCATCACTATTAAGCAAAGGTTGACATCACATACTGGACTGATGCCTAACTAGTACTGTTCACCTATAGCCTTTGTCATGTTATGCAAAATTTATTAACCATTCTTTCATTTATGTTTTGTAGGGAATGTATTGATGAATTTTTAGGACACCATATAGCTGAACAAGGGGGGGCAGCCATTTTTAGAGGCTACCAACAGCCTCTAGTGAACCATCTCCAAGGGGCAGTGGTGACCATTTTCAATACACGGCCATGGAGATCCGCCAATTGGAATTGGCTGTAAAAGAACGCTGTTGGTCAGGCACCCTTACTATTAAAGATGCTCTTCAATTTTTTGATGGTTTGTTGGCTGCTAAGAGCCCGGCACCGTCCATCTATTCCTTTAATCATCTGTTTAAGGCCTTAATTCATATGAAGAACTCAAACATCCATTATGCAACTGTATTTTCACTCTTTAACCGTTTGAGCCAAACTAAAGGAGTCTCACCCTCACCCAATATCATGACCTATACTATGTTGATTGACTACTGTACTCGAATGAATCGGCCTGGACTTGGGTTGATTTTCTTTGGACGATTTATTAGGGAGGGCCAGAGAGCTGATGCTTGCTTCTTCACTCCTATACTCAAGGGCCTTTGTTATGAGAATAGGATTAGTGAGGCTGTTGCCATGGTGTTACATAAAATGCCTAAGCTTGGCTGCACACCTGACGTGATCTCCTACAGCACTGTTATTGATGGCCTTTGTAAAGAAGGAGCAGTTAGTAAAGCATTTAGTTTGTTTGAGGTAATGATTTCAGAGGGTATTGTGCCAGATGTAGTAACATACAGCTCACTGATTGACGGCCTTTGTAAAGAAGGCGCAATTAGTAAAGCATTTAGTTTGTTTGAGGGAATGCTTTCAGAGGGTATTGCACCAGATGTAGTAACATACAGCTCACTGATTGACGGCCTTTGTAAAGAAGGTGCAATTAGTAAAGCATTTAGTTTGTTTGAGGGAATGCTTTCGGAGGGTATTGCACCAGATGTAGTAACATACAGCTCACTGATTGATGGCCTTTGTAAAGTAGGCGCAATTAGTAAAGCATTTAGTTTGTTTGAGCGAATGCTTTCAGAGGGTATTGTGCCAGATGTTGTCACATACACCTCACTGATTAATGGCCTGTGCAAGGAAGGACAAACTGCGAAGGCACAGGAACTATTGCACTACATGGTTTCGCAAGGACTTAAACCTAATGTTGTGACATATAGTACTCTCATCAATGGGTTGTGCAAGAAAGGGCTTTTGGACAAGGCAGTGGAAATGCTTGAGAGCATGGTTTCTAAAGGGCATGATCCCAAATGATGGCTTCAGACGTTGTATTTACTTATTGGCTATGCAAATGATGGCACTATCGATGATGTGATGAAAATCTTAGATAGAATGCAACTCAATCATGTTGCGCCAGATCTCTCAACTTACACTTCCTTGCTGAAAGCATATGCAAAGAACAGAAAAGTAGATCAGGCTATGTGCATGTTGAACAGAATGAAGCAAGAAGGGGTGAAACCCGATTTAGCTGCCTCTGCACCAGTATTAGAACTGCTTTTGAAAATGGGACGAGATGATGATGCGAGGGATCTCATGGACCAGACAATTGGTAAGACTAATGATTGAAGTGCTTACTCCTTTTTTCAACAGATAGCTTATGTGAATTTAAATGATCAATTTATGTACTTTTGCGCAGTTTGTTGCTCCATTTAGTGTTACTTGTAACAATAGAAGTGTTCGTGAAAAAGTGCTCGACAGATTCTTTTTATATTTTTGGGTGATTCAATTTTTTGCAGCCACACTTCTGACCTGCTTATTTGGTGCTTTGCATTCTAGTCTACTTGTCTTTATTTTTTAATGTCAGTCAGTTAAAACCCGTATTGTATCCAAATTCAATGTTGTAAATAAGGTTGTGTCATGAACATCAAGTACAATTGCTTTTAATTGAAGTGAGATATCTCTAGCATTTCACATTTGATTGTCAAAATTTGTATCAATATTATATGGGAAATGTTTTTCAGTCCTATGCATGTATGATGACCATTAATTTTAATTGATGCATACAACTTTTTATCCATTAAAAAGATTAAGCATAAATTTGTGTATTTTAATTTGTTAACTGTGCAGTATATATAATTTATTTTATTAGGTACGATTTATATATCAATTTTAAAAAAATATGAATTATTCACAATTTTGACCATTTAGTAAATTAGAATCCATGCCAACGCATTAAAATTGCTGTGGTGCATAAAAAATCGTGTACCATGTATATGCATCAGAACGCTTACTCTTGTTAGCAGACCTCGCTTCATGACTATATAAATATCATGTTTATAATTTAGTAAGTAATAAATTGTTACTGAGATGACAATATCCAAATTTCGTATTTTATAGACAGTTTCATCGCCTAAACTATTTTTTCATTATCTTTTTTATTTATCTCGTGTGGTGGACCTGGTGGTCAACAATTGAAAAACTATTCCCAAATTACTTCATTTCTATACTCTACTTCTTTCTCCTCCTCTAAAGTCAGGCCGGATTGTTCATTACTATTCTTTTTTTTTTTTTAAGGAAAGAACAAGGATCTAGTCCCTATTACATTGATAAGATAGTTCTTACAAGAAAGAGCATACAAGCAAAATACAAAAACAAAGCAGCTCAATGAGGATTGAGCTATAAAAAAAAAAAAAAGGTAAAAACGGAAATAGAAAACAAAATAGAAAATGGAAATTAGCAAAGCAAACGTATTGAAAATACAGGAGTAGTTAAGTATTCTCCAGATGTATTGATCTCCAACTGTTGGAGCGGTAACGCACTTGTGTACCTCCACTAGATGAACACCTACTCCAGTAATTGGTGCGGCGACCTCTCCTTGTCGCAGAATACCATCATACACCTTTAATTCTCTACATTTCCTTGACTGTGTGTCCCATTCAGAATTCTCTGTACCGGCCCGGTATTGGGTCCCCTTACCCGATAAGCATGTTCATTACTGTTCTTTTTTTTTTTTTGTCCCTTTTCAATGATTCGACTGTGATATATTAATTTAAGTGTTGTGATTTTTTTTTTTTTTTTTTGCTTTCCATTTTTTTGTTAAAGAATTAAAATAGCATAGAACCTTTTTCCGATTGATTTCAACTCACTCCAATAAGTTTATAGAAAGATATTGAATATACAATAGGGCACCCTGCACAAATCTGAAAAAAAAAATGCTGAAATTAGGGTTTACGGATTAAATAAAAGAGTGTTTATAGCCCCAAATGTTTTCACTGTTTAATACGATATTTAGGTTTAAGTGATTGTTGGATATTAGCTCTTTTATTTTAAAAATAAATTCGACATTTTATCATGCCAACATTTAAGATATATAATCATCGAAATAATCATACAAAATTTATTGTAGAAGTATTATTTATCTCATATTTCCATTTTCATATTCTCCCTTTTTTTTTAAGAAATTAAGAAAAATTTATAGCCTCAAAATGTTTTCACTGTTTAATATAATATTAGATTTAAATGGTTGTTGAATATGAACTATTTCTTTTTGAAGCAAAAATTAATCTGCTTTGGTATGCCAACGGTTAAGATATATGATAACTTTGATATTATCATCTATAATCTTGGAATTATTTTTGATACGCTAACGGTTAATATATGTATGCTTTTAAGAATTAAATAGGCCAAGATCTTTTGCTATACCAAATTATTTAAAGTCCCCAAAGTCATAAATTGAAGCGCAAACTTCGTTTTGTTCTTTGTCTAAAAGTTATTTAAAGGCCATCTGATTTTTCTCCCTTCCTTTATTATTTGTTCTTGAGTGAGTCTATGGTACTATGCATATTACGATTTGGCACCGTGCTACGGCTCTATATTCCAGTTTTCAAATCCTAACTGTCGATCCAAACCGTTCATCTTGTTCTCCATATTAATATGTGTTTGGAGACCAAATTTTACATTTTAAAAAAAAAATTTACTATTTTTTTAGATTTATTGAAAATCACTGTTTTTGGATGGTCCAGAATTTTTAGATCAAGTAATTTTCTAAATATCTAAAAAAATAGTAAATTTTTTTTTTAAAATGTAAAATTTGGTCTCAAAACACATATTAATATGGAGAATAAGATTTTTATTTTCTCTCTTTCTTTTGTTCTTTGTCTAAAAGTTGAAGTGAAAACTTCTTCCTTTTGTTCAAATAAATTAATATCTCAAACCCCTTTTGCATCCAACTATGCTACATACTATAACTTGATGAACATTTAACTATCTTAATTTTAGATGCTTTTTTTTTTTAAATTAATACATTATGGTTAAGTCTCCAATAAAGATAATTTTATCAACTATACTTTTGTCAATCCGATTCAATTTTATTTGTCAAGTTTTTCATGAATGGCTTTTATATCAAGTCTCTCTCCTAGTTTATAAGATTTACATTTTATGTGGCAAGGGATAATTGTTTATTTGTGTTCAAAATTTTCTAAGCACAAAATAACTATCTACAAACTAAAATCTCATATTGTCGGAAGTTTAATTTTGGGTAATTAAATGTTTCATCATGTGGTGTTGGCACAAATTAATTGGTATGGTTGTTTTCGAGGGGCAGGAACCCTGACAAGCTGTGGCCACTGCAGCTGCGAGTCTTTCTACCTTTTTTCTATTGGTATTGAGGTCGGTACAAGTTTTGTTCCCTACTCTTTTTATACATTGTTTTTAATACAATCCTAATATAAATACGGTATAAAAGAAAAAAAAAAATATAGGCATCCTTATAGCTATTGACAGAGAATGAAACCATTTATTCACATGTGAATTAAGTTTGTAACTCAAATTTAAACTCATAACTCCAAAACACCATGGGTTTTATGAGCTACAGTTCATAACTTATGAGATCCTAATCATAGTTCGAAAAATCGGCCGATTCCGAGTCAAATCGGCCGATTCAACTCGGAATTGGACGGGACCGATCCGATTTTTGTCCGATTCTCAAGTTCGTGCGATTTATTCCAAAAAAATCGGATGAACAGTGACAGAATCGGCTGATTTTTCGATTTTCCGTCCGATTTACACCGATTTAGACCGATTTAGACCGATTCAAGCCAATTTAAAGCAAAAATATTTTCAATTTGACTAACCTCTGCGCCGATTCAAGGTAGAGAAGAAAATCGCGCCATTTAACCTCTGTGCCGATTCAAGGCAAAGGAGCTTCAATCGTGTAAGGAGAAGGAATGCGCAGGCCATTTGAAATTGTGTGGAGAAGGAGCAGCTCCTCTGCGTGGAAAGGAGAAAGAGATGGAATGGGAAGAGGAAAAGAGAAGAAAGGAAGAGAAATGGGCTGTGGGGTCCGCTGTCAGTGGAACAAAAGAGGATAGGGAATGGAGGGGAATGTGATGGACCCGAAAATTCCATTCAATTGGGTTAATTCAGCACATGAATTCAAATCACAGCTTTGAGATCTGTGCTAGCTGTGATCCAATGGTTCAAACAATTCAGACTTTATATGAACTCACTTAATTTGTTTTATAATTCCTAAATAAATACAATTTTTATAATTCCCAAATAAATAAAATTTGTAATTTATATATCAAATTATTCATACAAAACTTGTATATTTATTCTACTAATTACAAACTTATTTATTTATTTCTTTACACGAATCATTTTATTTTAATTTCAAATTCTCATTTTATTTATATAATTTCATAAATTATTTATATCTCAAAATTTTCAATTTATTTTAAATTAATAATATAAGTTCTAAACAATCATTGGATTAATTAGTAAAAAATTTATTTGAGTGAAAAATTTTAAATTTCTCATGATTAATATTTATTTAAAATTTTGGGATATAACAATTTGAGTGTAATATTATCTTAATTAACATAGTTTTTTTATAAATTATTTTTATCAATTTTTTCCTACTTTTTGGCTACAAAACAAGGCTTCTGCTAAAAAAATCCGATTTACCGATCCGATTTTCCGATTCCGGCCGATTTATCCGATTCTAACTAGACGGTCAAAAATCCGATTCCGATTCCGATTCCGATTTTTTGAACTATGATCCTAATATAGTTCATACAAGCAGAATTCTAAGATGTGTGGTGATCTATTACAGAAATTGACCGATTACAAGGCCAATGATAAAAAAGATACAGAACAATAACCCTAGTGCAATCCACCAGATCTGAGAAGACTGATGATCGGTCGACGATTTCTGAGATCCGAATCTGTCTTCATTCGGTGAGGAACTGCTGCTACAAGGTGGCAATGGTAACCCACAGAGACCCGAATTATTCTCAAATGCATATTCTGGAAATGTAACCAGAGAACCCTGCTCTGGTATGGGCCCGCTGAACCGGTTGTTCGACAAATCCAACCATGACACGGACAAGGCCGATAAGGAAGAAGGTATATTGCCTTCCAACATATTATGTGATAAATCAAGCCTTATTAAGCTAACCATGCCTCCCAATTCTTGTGGCAGTGATCCCATCAGGTGATTGTTCTCGAGATTCAATGACAGTAAATATTGCATTGTAAAAATCTCAGTTGGAATTTGGCCATCGAGCAGATTGTGTGATAAATCAAGTATAACCAATGATATGTTATTTCTAGTGGCATAGCCAGTTTTTCTAATATAAGTCGGAGAATGATCTCCCATTAAGCTATTACAACTTATACTTAGCACGCGTGTCAGGTCGTTATACCGGATCCCATCAAACTCCACAAAGAATAACATACGGTGGCATAGCCTATCATTATCAATTGATCTCTTAGCGAGGTATAGCCCTTCATCCCGAAGGTCAGGCACAAACTTGCCAAATATTTTTGCCAAAGCAGGTGGAATGGACCCATTGAGTTGGTTGCTACTCAAATCTAATAATGCCATGTGCTTACAGTCACCAAGCTCTGGTGGTATCGACCCAGTGAATGTATTATTTCTAAGTATTAAAACCGAAAGTTTTTCTAGCTTACCAATCCAAATGGGTATCGGGCCTGAAAGTCGGTTGCTTGCTAGAGAAATCCAGTTGAGGTTGGTGCAATTCGCGAATGTATCTGGTATTGTACCAGTTAGGCTATTGTAGTCCAAGATTAGGAGCCTAAGTGACTTAAGGGATGAGAGTGCGGTGGGTATCTCACCATTCAAGTTATTTCCCCACATTATAAGTTGCTTTAACTTGAGGAGGGAACCTAGAGAACCGGGTATGGGCCCAGAAAGCAAGTTCAAGCTCATATCAAGTGAGATCAAGTTAGTACAATTGCTTAGGGAATGAGGTATGGATCCGGTAAAATAGTTATCTTGTAAATGTAACACTTTTAATCTAGATATACTACTGGCGCAAAAATGTCGTGGTATCAAGCCCGAGAACTTGTTCGCACTAAGATTCAATAACTCAAGACTTCTAAGCTTTGAAATAGATTTGGATAAACTACCATTGAAGTTATTAAATGCCAACTCTAGAAATTGGAGTCTGGTAATCGCAACCAGGGACCGCATGGGGAATTCACCAGAAAAATTATTCATGGAGAGGCTCAGTGTGACGAGATTCGTGCATGCCTCTATGTCGGGCGGGGCCACACCAGTAAAATGGTTAGATGAGAGGTTTAGATGAGTTAAATTTAGACACCCTGAGAACGTACTTACTGGTATGGTACCAATGAGTTGATTGGAAGATAGGTCAAGATATTGTAAAGAGGTGCAATTGGTAATTTGTGGTATGGTGCCTTTGATGGTGTTATTGGAGAGGTCTAGTTCTTTGAGTTGCATGGTGCAGTTTGCAAGGGTTGAGATGGATCCAGTGAGATTGGTAGAACGGAGAGAGAGGGCTTCTAGCTTTCCTAGAGAGAGGATGTAAGCTGACACTGAATTGAAGTCTGCTCTGAGTGGCAGTCCTTGAATCGTCAGAGAGGACACGTGGCTTCCTTTACATGTTACGCCTTGAAATTCACACACTCCATGCGTGCGGTTCCAATTGGATAACAAATTAGGATTTGGAAGAGAATTTTTGAAGGAAATTGGAAGATCAATTTCTCCGGCCATGGCTGATAAACCACAAAAAAATAGAAGATGCAAAAGACAACGCAGTGTAAGTGGAACCATTGTATGCTGCACTCCTTTTTTGATCTTTCCTATACTCGTTATATATGGTTTTCCTCTTCTGGTACATATCCGTTGCAAGGCTTCTAGTTAAATAAAGATAGAGAGAATGAGGCAGGGGGCTACTGTTTTGCGTCGATAGTGTAAACGGTAATTTTATTTTTTGTTAATTAGTATTCGACATTGCACGACTTCTATCTATCTCGTACGTGCTAGGTGGTAAGAAAAATGAGTTACAGAGATGGCGTGTACATGCAGTTCTCAACTTCTCATGCGTTGTTAAATTTGTCAATTAATTGATGCTGTGCTAACGTCCAAACTAGTATAGTCAATAGACTCCTATATATAGAACGTAAAATATACGTACAAATATCTGACTGCTAGTCAAAGGATGAAAGAAAGATTGCGGTCGATCGACATATATAATACACACAGTTGTTAATTAAGTCAATGATGGAGAGCTAGTATTTGTCCACTCAAAAATTCATGGCGGTCGTTTAGTCAATAGTATATGTAAACTGCGACCCAACAACTATTTTTTGTTAATAAATTAGAGAGAGAGAAAAAAAAATAGTTCTCAAGGGAGAGTCCAATTAAATTCATATATACTCACACATATCTCCATTTTGAAAGATCAAACAGTTGATCCGAACCGCTCAAAATGATATCCATATTGAAATGTATTTGCAGACCAAATTTTACATTTTTTTTACTATTTTTTTAGAATAATTCAAAATCACCGATTTTTATGGTTCATATATAATCTGTATAAAAAACAGCGGTTTTCTATCTGTCTAAAAAATAATAAAATATTTCCAAAAAAAATAAAATTTGGTCTCCAAACACATTTCAATATGGACATGTTGAGGAGTTTGGATCGACTATTTGGTCTTTGAAAACAGAGATATGAGAAGGGCTATGGTGAGTTGCGAAGTAAGAATCTTGTTTTACTACACGCTCATATCGACTATTTGGTCTTTGAAAACAGAGATATGAGAAGGGCTATGGTGAGTTGTGAAATAAGGATCTTGTTTTACTACACTCTCATATCTCTGTTTTCAAAGACCAAACAGTCGATCCGAACTGCTCCACATGATATCCATCTTGAAATGTGCTTGGAGACAAAATTCTACTTTTTTTGAAAAAAAAAAAATTATTTATTTTAGGAGATTGGCTACAGTGAGACATGGAATAAATAAATAAATAAATAATATTATTTATTTACTCCATGTCTGAAAATAATATTATTTATTTTAGGATCGGTTGTTTCTATTTTAAAAATCCAAACGACCGATCCGAACCGCTCAACATGATCTCCATATTTAAATGTGCTTGGAGACCAAATTTTACATTTTTTTTTTCAATTTTTTTACTATTTATTAAGCAATTTTGAAAATCGCTGATCCGATGGTCCAGAAATTTTTACTGTTCACAGCAAAACAACAATTTTCAAAATTACTTAATAAATAGTAAAAAAATTTCAAAAAATTTAAAATTTGGTCTCCAAGCACATTTTCAATATGGAGATTACATCTAACAATTCGGATCGGTTGTTTGGACTTTCAAAATGAAAATACGACATGGAGTACAAACGCGTTTTACTCCGTGGCTCACCATAGCTCATCTCTTTTTTTAGATATATAGAAAATCGTTGTTTTTGGACGGATTCTAGAACACAAAAAACTGTGATTTTGAAATATTCTAAAAAGTTAGTAAACAAATTTTTAAAAAAATGTAAAATTTGGTCTCCTAGCACATTTCAATATGGAGGTCATGTTGAGCGGCTCGGATCGTCTATTTGAAGTTTCTAATATAAAAAATATGAACATGAAGTAAAACAAAAACCCTTATTTAACAACTCACCATAGCTCAACTCCTCCTCTCTCTCTCTTTCTTTCTACACACACACGTAGAAGAGGGTTCCAATACCTCGTGTTTTTCATATCTCATCATGCCTCATATTTTATATATTTTTTTTAAATTTAAACTATCGATCCGAACCGCTCAACATGATATTCATATTAAAATTTCAACTGTAATTAGGAATGAAATCAGATAATTGAAATTGAAATGAAGAGATTGATAAGTGTTTATGTAATTTATTTTATTTTTATGATGGAAACAAATAATAACAATTTTTGTAAAAATAAAAAAATTAACAAAAAAAAATTAGGAATAGCTTACTACCTACGGACTCTATATTATATATACACACATCAAAAGTTGATGATAATGTAGTAAAAATTTATCACCTATGATCCAAGTTACCAAAAAATTAAAAGTCAGGACGGAAGGAGGCAGAGAGAAAAGATACTAAGCTATTTCTAACTATTTTCTTTTTTAGTAAATTACATAACACTTATCAGTCCCTTCATGGTTCCTGATTAGAGTTAAAGAATATAATACATATTATCAACTAGATATATGAAAAATATCAATAAGTCCATTGTTTGCGAAAGAGAGAGAAGTCAAAAATGTTGCCGTGCAAAAACTGTTGTGTGCCGATAAAAAGGACACGGTATAACAGAAGATATGACTCGGCCGAAAGTGCTTATGGGCCTTAGTTCTGGATCGCCGATTTTTTTATTTATATTCAAAAAAAAAAACTAAACTTCTTGTTTATTTCGAAAACGAGTTTGACTAGTATAACACTGTCATTTCAATCTATATAACACCAACTCTAAAACCTATCAAATCTATTTCAAACGGTGAATCCAAACCGTTCAAACCGATTTACTTCATTAGTTGTGTGTTTACATGCAAAATTTATAACTTTTCGAATTTATTTAGTATTAAGTCAAGCGGTCAAATGTGTGAGTTTTTAAATTAATTTTAATACATTAATTTTTCAATATTTTTGCTGCTTGATTTGATACTAAAATAACTCAAAAATATAAAAAATTTGTATGTAGACGCATCACTCATAATGTAAATCGGTTTGAACAGTTTCGATTAGTCGTTCGAAGTCGATTTAATAGATTTTAGAGTTGATGTTATATAGGCTGAAATGACACTGATGTTATATTAGCCAAACTCTTCGAAAACTACTCAAACCAGAAAAAAAAGTTTCCGGTTTCAACACCAATTTCTGAAAAAAAAAATTCCGGTAAATGAATATTAAAACCGGAATAATTTTTTCCGGTTTTAGGATTTTTTTTTTAGGATTTTTTTTTTCCGAATTTTTTTCTTCCGGATTCTTTTTTTTTTTCATTTTTCATTTTATAATTTATTTATTTTTTGTATTGAAGTATTACAAATATTTAATATATATTTTTTTAAAATAGATGGAATACTATATAATTTGATTTATTCGAAAGACTGCTACAAATAATCCGGATCAACATTTTTCATGCCGGATTTTTTACGGCTGTAAGAAAAATTAATATAATATAATATATGTATATGTATATATAATATAATATAATATAATATAATATAAGGGTCCGGCTAATTTGCTGCCGGCCTTTTCTTATTTTATAATGTCCAAACAACAAATCCAGACTGTTAGATGTTTAATCTATATTATAATATACTTGGAGACCAAATTTTCTATTTTTTTGAATTTTTTTACTATTTTTTGAGTTGGTTTGAAAACCGCTGATTTCAGTAAATTTCTGCAGCATTGAAAATAACGGTTTTCAAACCAACTTAAAAAATAGTAAAATAATTCCAAAAAATGTAAAATTTGGTCTCCAAGTAGATTATAGTATAGATTAAACATCTAACGGTTTAGATTTGTTGGTTGGACATCACAAAATAAAAAAAAGGCCGGCAGCAAATTAACCACAGCTTATAATATAATATAATATAATATAATATATGTATATGTATATGAGATGGACTTGGGTGAGACGCGGAGCACCACTCGTTTGTACTTCACGCCATATTTTCATTTTGAAAGTCCAAACAACTGATCCGAACCATTAGATGTGATCTCCATATTGAAATGTACTTGGAGACCAAATTTTACATTTTTTGAAATTTTTGTACTATTTATTAAGCCACTTTGAAAATATGAAAATACGGGTGAACAGTAAAAAACAGTAAAAATTTCTTAACCACCGGATCAACGACTTTCAAAGTGGCTTAATAAATAGTAAAAAAATGTCAAAAAATATAAAATTTGGTCTCCATAATACACACAGTTGTTGATTAAGTTTCAAAATATCATGGCGGCCGTTTAGTCAATAGTCTATGTAAGGTGGGATGTAACAACCACTTCTTGGTAATTATTATTTTTTTTCTGATAAAAAGGCTGCAAGACCAGTTTAATTTCAAAACTAATAAAATTATAAAAAAAGTGTTCAAAGAAAATAAAAGCAACAAGTTTGTCTAAGAAAATAAAGCAACAGTTCTGGGGTACTCAAAGTCTCAAACCCTTGCCAACAAAACACAGACAGACATATAACATATGAAATAATTAAGTCCACAAACAGCTCAAGTGATACAGTCTAGTCAGAATCTAAATCAGAAGAGAGATAGCAGCAAGGAGCCATAACAAAATGAAAAGCTTTTGTTGACTCAGGAAGTAGAACTAGCATCATTTGGGGGGGGGGGGTGGCGGGGCGGGACTTCTTGTTAATAAATATTACAAAGATAAAAAATTTAAATCTCAAGGGAGAGTCAAATTCATTTTGTAATATGCGGTTCACATTAAGGCAAATCCGGCCTAGCGCGGCCCAAGAACAAAAAAATCTCTTTAAGGTAGATCTGCTATGTGAAACCACGCAAAAATGGTTTTGTACTGTTAGGAATTTAGGATTATCTTTGCGGGGCCCACTTTGAAATGACGAATAATTAAGCAAAAGATATAATATATAATTATATAAATAAAAAAAGTAAGGCTAGCCGCTATGGGTTGCATAGAACGCTACGGTGCAACGGTTCAATATTCGAGTTTTCAAAATTTTAACGGTTGATCCAAACTGTTCATCTTGTTCTCCATATTAATATGTGTTTGGAGACCAAATTTTACATTTTTTGGAAATTTTTCACTATTTTTTTAGATAGGTAGAAAATCACTTGATCTAAAAAATTCTACACCATTCCGTTATTTGATTTTCTACCTATCTAAAAAAATAGTAAAAATATTCCAAAAAATATAAAATTTGGTCTCCAAACACATCTTAATATGGAGAACAAGATAAACGGTTCAGATCGACCGTTAGAATTTTGAAAACTTGAATATTGAGCCGTAGCACCGTAGCTCTCTATGCAACCCATAGCACCGTAGCTTTACTCAAATAAAAATATATAGTTTATAATTATTTCTATATATTCCATCTTAATTATAACCTTTCATTATAAAGCAAAAAATCTGACTTTGTTATGCAAATGATTTAAGATATATGATAACTTTGATATTATCATCAGTAAACTTGAATTATTTTTGTTATGCTAACGGTTAAGATTTATCTACTTTTAAGAATTAAATAGTTAGCTCATGTAGGAAGTCACAAATTTATTTTTCAAGTATAACTTCGAATAAATAGTTTCATGAATTGAAATTAAACCAGAGTTCTTGTTTCTCATTTGCCTAAAAATAACGATATGGCAATATGAATTATTTAAAGTCACCAAAGCCACAAATTATAGGAGTCTATATATTCAAATAGATAACTCGCCGTAAATACAATAAAATTTCAGAAGTTGATATAATGTTTTTCTTTCGGTTAATTAATTAAAATCGTTAATTTGTAACCATCATGAGTAATTTCAATAGTGTACTATTTTGCCCAAAATTTTCAAATAATCCCGATTTTAGATAAATTCTATTTTCATCACTGCGGACACATTTTTTTTTTCTTCTGATCTGGAGATATCACCGTTTGGGGTTTTGTACGTAGTTTCAGATGTATTGATGTATGAAGACAATTTTTTCTACATCCAATGAAGACAAATTTTAGTGGACTGGCCCATTTAATCAGAGAGGTATATATTGATGCCCATTTAATCTTTTACATTCATCCAATGAGGTGACAGAAAAAGAAGAATGTATCTGCAGTTTAAAATTGTGAACGTATCAAAAATAAAATTTGTCAGAAATAAATCTTTTGAATATTTGCAATGAGGTGACAAAAAAAAAGAATATATTATTGCAGTTTGAAACTGTGAACGTGTTAAAAATAAAATTTATCAGAAATAATTTTTTTGGATATTTGCTGATGTGATTTCTTTGGACTTGGTCGTTTCTAATAGTAGTGTTTTTTTTTTTCTTTTAGTTTATACATGACAAGAATGAGACATTTTTTGCAAAGATTAAAAAATGACTTTTTGCGACGGACAACCGTCATAAATGTGTTTTTTCTCTCGCAAAAAATGTATACTTTGTTGTAGTGATACTTTATAGTGTGGTTGTGTTGCTAGACATATAATTAATGTCTCCTCGAGTAATTTCTATTTGGTGTATAAACTTGAGTCGTTCAACTAAAAGGTTAGATCAAATTATTAATTTGTTTGACGCAAATTTATTAATTAAACAAGCAAACTAGTTATCCCAATGGCTACTGGCTATGGACAATCGACATCCTCCTTCCACTAAAAGAATGCACAAAACATAATTATTGTTCAATTTTTCTCATTTTAATTTGTTCATTTTTAAATAAGAAGTTTCACTTTTCTTGGATTAATACATTTGATTTTATCCCTTCCTTTTGTACTTAACAATTATGCATGTTAAGTCTCCAAAGTTTTTATTAATTATATTTTTGTCAATCAGATTCAATTTTATTTTTCTATTTTCTTAATTGAATGAATTTTATAGCACGTTTCTCTCTCCTAGTTTATAAGATATACTTTTTTATGTGGCAAGTCATAATTATTTCCCTAAATTCTTTTTGTTAAAAAAAATATTTGTGTTGAAAATTTTCTATACACAAAATAACTATTTCCACCGCTATCTTATATAAGAGATGAGAGGTGATTGAATTGTTGATCCCATATTTAATTATTCCACAAAGTAAATCACCAAGCCCCTGCAATATTAATTGTACTGATTGATTTGGAACTGGTTCAGCCATGATTGAGGTGAGTATGTGAATTTTCTATGGATGTGTGAGTTCAAGACTGAAATGACATGAAAATAAATAAAAAGAAGCTAATAATCAAAATTAAAAAAATATGAAAGACCATAACCCCTCTTTGTCCTCTTATAAAGACACTGCATGCAAAGACTTGATTTTGCTATTTTTCATCCTCACTAACAATTCTCTTGTTATTTCCACACACAGATCAATGCGCAATCTTGAGCACAAAATCAGCTTATTTCGTAGAGAAAAACAACTGTATATATCGCCTTTTGATCTTTCAACAACATGTTTTGACAAACATCTGATATACCTCAAGAACCTCAAGTTCATTCGACAGCTCTAGTGACGTCAAAATGTGCTTTTTCAGAATGCTTCCTAAATATATTGTCCGATGCTAATATTTTTTTGAAGACTTATTGTGATCTTGTTGCCTATATCAAAATGCATAAATTGACAGTTAATATTTTTTATTGTAAATTAGATAATTCCATGATTTTGCTTTTTTTTTATATATATATTACAAGGTTATTAAGTCCACAATATGAGGATTGCACAATAAATTGTTTTTATAATATCGGATCCTTCGTAAAAGAAGTTAAATTAGGCCGATATTGAAGGCCCATTACCAGGCTTCATTCTTCAATGCAGCCCCAAAGCCTCTCCTGAAAAGCCCAACTTGTCGTTTATTTCAATTCCTTCTCTTTCATCTCCTCAGAGCATCTTTTATGAACTTGGCGCAACCTTATATCCATCCCACCGACCAAATGGGCTTTACCTTCTTTCATTCTGATAAAAAGGAAGGGTTTTAAAATCGGACGAAAGTACCACGCTTGAACTCATTCTCCTCTTTCTCTACTCACACTCTCAGCTAGGGGTGATTAATGAGCGAGCATGAGCGAGTTAGGGTATGCTCATGCTCGCTCATTAAGTAAATGGACGGATTGTTAATGAGCGAGTTTAAATAAGCGGATAAATGAGCGAGTTGTAAATGAGCGAGCTTTTAATGAGCGAGTTATGAACGGCTCACGAGTTATGACTTATGACTCATAACAAAATTATATAGTGTGCCCATACATAACAAAACTTGTTAAAACTTATGATAACAAAATCCAACAAATTGTTATAATTCATTTAAATGAGTGAGTTGTTATGACTATTACTTATTTTGGGCTTTAGGCGGAGGTTTTGGTTCTGCCAATTTACAAAAAAAAAAAATATGAAACTATAAATATTAGTATATTACATAGGATTAAATGTTACATTATGCTCACTATATTACACAGAATTAAATATGAAACTATGCTCACTATCTATCAATCTTAATAAGGCAAGATTGATGTTATACATAATTACATAGGATTAAATGTGGTAGGGATTAGATGTGGCAAATTCTTAATTAGCGAGTTATGAGCGAGTTGGATCATGCTCATGCTCGCTCATTAAGTAAATGAGCGAGTTGTTAATGAACGAGTTTAAATGAGCGGATAAATGAGCGAGTTTAAGCGAGCTTTTAATGAGCGAGTTATGAGCGGCTCACGAGTTATAAGCGATTTACTCACCGCCGCCTCATTCTCTTCTCCAAACCTCTCTCAGTCTCTCTAATACTAATAGTAATAGTAAGCAACAACATCAATCAATTACTCTCCCTTTCTATTTCACCATCGCCTCTCTCCTCTCTTCCTTTTTCTAAGTTGTATAATACAATTCTCTTGCACATGTACATCAACTGTTTGTGAAAATGTCCCTCAGAGATATTCTCACTACCATCACCAGATTTTGACGGCTACGCTTCATACACGTTTTCTAAACAAGCTTTCAACCTCTTCTCTGAACAATGGTAACAGCTCTGCTCTCCCCTGCCACTTCCTTTAAACCGGTGATTTAGTACCTTGATTGATTATGGTGATTTATTTTTCCTTTCCTCAAATTCTGGGTCCCTTATTTGGTACTTCACTTGTAAAATTTAGGAGTCCTCTGACTGTGCATGGGGAGCTTGATAATTGCAGTTGTTAACCCTATAAATTGGTAATTATGAAACTTTGTCTTGTATCTTTTTAGAAAGTTGTGTTAGAGCCTAAATTGTGGAAAATAAGAAGCAAAAGCCCATGCAAAAGGCATCTTTTGCCTTGTGAACTACAAGTGAAGCTGGATTATTTAGGAAGGAAATATTGGTTTAGGTTATGTACCAACAACCAGTTTAGTAATATTGAATACAAAAAATTAAAGAATGAGAACACACTAAGAGTATCATTCTGAGGGATGCGTCTAATTTATTTGAATGTTTACTAGTTTATGAGGTAATTAGGGTTGTCATAGTTCTTAGGATTAGTGCATGTTACCTCACAACATCTAAACTTGGTTTGAAGGTTACAAGCATAATGGTGACATAATATTATAATGAATCATGAAAAGGCAATTCATTATTTCATCAAGTATTTACTTAAGCATAATTTCTTTATGAGCAGGTTACAGTACAAGTTGAAATCAAGGACTCCAATATCAGTTTATTTTGCAATTGAGATAGCTGAATAATTACTGGTATAAGAGGACCAAATTAGAACATTAATTAAGTAAATAGGGAGTCCTCTATTTAGCCTTTTGCTACATTTATTATGATACTATGATTTATTATTTATCAAGTTTTGAGTCCCGTGTTGTTTAATTCCTTAGATGACCTGCTCAATGACCAAATCCCTAATTAAAAAAATTGACCAAAAAGCTCTTTGGGAAGAGCCCAAATTGACCTTCACTGCCCACAATAAAGCACATCTAGTCCAAATAAGAAAATATAACGAATGAGTATGACATTCTATATCACAAAAAGGCATCTGGTAGTACCCAGCTCTACATAGAGTAGCAGCCATAGTTCAAAAAATCGGAATCGGAATTGGAATCGGATTTTTGACCGTCTAGTTAGAATCGGATGAATCGGCCGGAATCGGAAAATTGGATCGGTAAATCGGGTTTTTTTGGCAGAAGCCTTGTTTTGTAGCCAAAAAGTAGGAAAAAATTGATAAAAATAATTTATAAAAAAACTATGTTAATTAAGATAATATTACACTCAAATTGTTATATCCTAAAATTTTAAATAAATATTAATCATGAGAAATTTAAAATTTTTCACTCAAATAAATTTTTTACTAATTAATCCAATGATTGTTTAGAACTTATATTATTAATTTAAAATAAATTGAAAATTTTGAGATATAAATAATTTATGAAATTATATAAATAAAATGAGAATTTGAAATTAAAATAAAATGATTCGTGTAAAGAAATAAATAAATAAGTTTGTAATTAGTAGAATAAATATACAAGTTTTGTATGAATAATTTTATATATAAATTACAAATTTTATTTATTTGGGAATTATAAAAATTATATTTATTTAGGAATTATAAAACAAATTAAGTGATTTCATATAAAGTCTGAATTGTTTGAACCATTGGATCACAGCTAGCACAGATCTCAAAGCTGTGATTTGAATTCATGTGCTGAATTAACCCAATTGAATGGAATTTTCGGGTCCATCACATTCCCCTCCATTCCCTATCCTCTTTTGTTCCACTGACAGCGGACCCCACAGCCCATTTCTCTTCCTTTCTTCTCTTTTCCTCTTCCCATTCCATCTCTTTCTCCTTTCCACGCAGAGGAGCTGCTCCTTCTCCACACAATTTCAAATGGCCTGCGCATTCCTTCTCCTCACACGATTGAAGCTCCTTTGCCTTGAATCGGCACAGAGGTTAAATGGCGTGATTTTCTCCTCTGCCTTGAATCGGCGCAGTGGTTAGTCAAATTGAAAATATTTTTGCTTTAAATTGGCTTGAATCGGTCTAAATCGGTCTAAATCGGTGTAAATCGGACGGAAAATCGGAAAATCGGCCGATTCTATCACTGTTCATCCGATTTTTTGGGAATAAATCGCACGAACTTGAGAATCGGACAAAAATCGGATCGGTCCCGTCCGATTCCGAGTTGAATCGGCCGATTTGACTCGGAATCGGCCGATTTTTCGAACTATGGTAGCAGCATGGTAGCTGATCTAAATTGAAATGGTACCAACCTGGAAAATTTCAGCTATTTGTGTTTGATTATTTGCATTGTTCCTCACTATTAAGCAAAGGTGGGCATCACGTATCAAGTGATGCCTAACTAGTACTGTTCTGTTACATATAGCCTTTGTCATGTTATGCACAATTTGGTAACAATTATTTCATTTGTTTTTCTCAAGGAATGTATTGATTAATTTTTAGGACACCATATAGTTGAACAAGGGGGCAACCCATTTTCAGAGGCTACCAACAGCCTCTAGTGAACCATCTCCAAGGGGCAGTTGTCACCATTTTCAATACATGGCCATGGGGATCCGCCAATTGGAACTGACTGTAAAAGAACGTTGTTGGTCAGGCACCCTTACTATTAAAGATGCTCTTCAATTTTTTGATTGCTTGATGGCTGCTAAGAGCCCGGCACCATCCATCTATTCCTTTAATCATGTGTTTAAGGCCTTAATTCGTATGAAGAACTCAAACAACCATTATGCAACTGTATTTTCACTCTTCAACCGTTTGAGCCAAACTAAAGGAGTCTCACCCTCACCCGATGTCGTGACCTATACTATGTTGATTGACTACTGTACTCGGATGAATCGGCCTGGACTCGGGTTGATTTTCTTTGGACGGTTTATTAGGGAGGGCCAGAGAGCTGATGCTTGCTTCTTCACTCCTATACTCAAGGGCCTCTGTTCTGAGAATAGGATTAGTGCGGCTGTTGCCATGGTGTTACATAAAATGCCTAAGCTTGGCTGCACACCTGACATGATCTCCTACAGCACTATTATTGATGGCCTTTGTAAACAAGGTGCAGTTAATAAAGCATTTCGTTTGTTTGAGCGAATGCTTTCAGAGGGTATTGCACCAGATGTAGTAACACACAGCTCACTGATTGATGGCCTTTGTAAAGAAGCCGCAATTAGTCAAGCATATAGTTTGTTTGAGCAAATGCTTTCAGTTGGTATTCTACCTAATGTAGTCACATACAACTCTTTGATTAATGGCCTGTGCAAGGAAGGAGATACCGAAAAGGCAGATGAACTATTGTCCTACAGGGTTTCTCAGGGAATTCAACCTAATGTTGTGACATATAATACTCTGGTGGATGGGTTGTGCAAGAAAGGGCTATTGGACAAGGCAGTGGAATTGCTTCAGTCCATGGTTTCTAAAGGGCATGATCCCAATGTTGTGACCTATACTACCATCATAGATGCATTATGCAAGGAGGGGGAATGTGAAAAGGCAGAGGAGGTCCTATGTAATATGATTTCTAGAGGAAATGTTCATAATGTTTTAACCTACTCTACTCTCATAGATGGGCTCTGCAAGATGAACAAACTAGAAAAGGCAAAGAAGTTGCTGAATGAGATGGTTTCAAAGGGAATATTGCCTGACATTGTGACTTGCACTATAATTGTGGATGGACTTTGCAAGAGGGGGGAACCTGACAGGGCAGAGAAACTATTGTATGATATGCTTGATCAAGGTGCCACACCTGATCTTATCACATATACTAGTGTTATAAGTGGATACTCTAAGCTAGGCTGCTGGAAAGAGACTATTAGAGTTTTGAAGGATATGATTGATCATGGCAATGAGGTTACATTCAGATCACTGATGAATTCTTTGTGCAAACAAGGGCAAAGCAAGGAAGCTGAAAAGTTACTTGACTTAATGGTAAGGGGAGGTATAAAACCAGGTGTTGTGTCATATCGATTTTTAATTCTTGGCTATGTACATGATGGTAATATTGATGATGTGATGAATATCCTAAATAGGATGCAGCTAAATCATGTAGTGCCAGATCTCTCGACCTACAGTTATTTGCTCAAAGCATATGCTAAGAACAGAAAAGTAAACGAGGCTATGTGTGTGCTAAACAGAATGAAGCAAGAAGGGGTGAAACCCGATTTAGCTGCCTCTGCACCATTATTAGAACTGCTTTTGAAAATGGGACGAGATGATGATGCCAGAGATCTCGTGGACCAGACAACTAGTAAGACTAATGATTGAAGTGTTGAGTTTGGGTGGAGATAGCTCATTTTAATTTGGATAATCATTTTATGTATTTTGGGCAGTTTGTTACTCTGATTAAGTACTACTACTGCTGTGCTAAATATTTCTGTTTTTCTAGATATTTTCATTATTATTTTTTTCCACTGTACTTTCTTTATTGGTAATGTCTTATTAATTTAGTTTTCATTTTGTATTGTATTTTTCTTTATTAAATGCTTTGTGCTGCATCTGGCTTGCTGATTCAGTACTTACCAGGTATACAATTTGGTAGTGGTGCTTGGCAGCTACTCTACTACTAGACTTTAGGCTTTCATATAAAGATGGTTTTTAGGAGCAACTTGCACTGACATTTTATGCTGAACCATGCAAAACTTCCTCAATTTCACCAAATTTGCAAGATTCATTTGAGAGACCTGGGAACCTTTTGAAATGGTGAAAGGGTTGTCCATAAAGTTGAAACTAAATTAAACCTATTGAAGCTATGATTTATTCAAGAGTATGTTGCACATTGAAGTCTTTCAAATACAGGTGATACCTTTTTCTTCATCAAAAATGTATCGTTGTAAATAATAAAAGAAAAGAAAATTGATTGACCAAGAAAAAATGTTAATATGTACCTATGCAGATGGACACCAAATCCCTATTTACTTTTTAAAATATTTGCAATGCAATTACTAAACCTGTTATCTATGAATTGAAATTTGAAAAATCTACATACTACTGTTATAAAAGAAAAATTCTCTGACATAACATACTCACCTATTCATATCAGTACCAGCCACTGGGACTTCTGGTACGGTAATTGTGCTCCTTTCTCTCTCTTGAGGGGCTAATACCGGCTTCATCCCTTACATTTCTTCTCTCTTTCTCTATTTCATACACAATTCTCCCTCTTGAATCTCACTGAAGTTCCTAGTTCAGCCTTACTAATCTTGTTTGTGATTAATATTTTTCACGGGGTTGCTGAGCATGCAGTGGTTGCCGAGGGCATGGAGGCGTATTCCTCTGTGATAATATGCTGCATCAATTGATATGCAAGTAAAACTTGGGGAAATCTCTGATTGTGCTCAGAACTTGTTTGATGAAATGTCTTAAAGAAAACTTGTAGTGTGGGATTTAACTTTTACCAGTCCTGCCATGGGAAAGTCTGCTTGGAGGTTTTTGTCAAGTCCAGAATGAAAATAAACCAAATGACTTCACAGAAAGATTTATTGTAAAAGTGAGATGAGCTGGTTGCTGTACTTGCTTGTGCCGTGTAAAATTGATGGTCCCTTCATACTGTACCAATTTTAATTTATAAGGCAACTTTTGAAATGCAATGGTTAGTTTCTCTTCCTTTGAAATTATATACCTTTTGGAGACATAAATGAGGTTATATATTGAGTTTTGCTGAACAGGCTAATAACTGACTGGACTCGGTTGTCGGTTCACAAATAAATCAACTGGTACTACAATCCTTATTTCTAAATTATGAGAGGCATTAATTAACTAGATTGGTGAAGTTTCCATTTTCATGTTATTAATTCCTGTTTGCTAAATTGTAGCTGAGTCTCCAAACTAGCACATTTTACTGGCAGCAGTGACAGTAATGTTAGTATCTTGAAAAGGGTAGAAGTGCCAAGAAGAAGCCCCACACGGCCACCTTTTGATGTACTTACTATGTGCAATTGTGCATCTACATCCGTCTGAATTACGAGAAACCATGTAGCAAAGTAGCAGAATAGTACTATGTGCATCAAAACACAAATTTT
The DNA here is from genome assembly GCA_033356055.1 of Carex pumila. Taxonomy (NCBI): domain Eukaryota; kingdom Viridiplantae; phylum Streptophyta; class Magnoliopsida; order Poales; family Cyperaceae; genus Carex; species Carex pumila. The sequence continues at coordinate 238,411 of JARJHM010000316.1, forward strand.
CTTTCACAAGAAAACAGATAGTTCGTGAAGCTTTAATATTTGAGATTTGTGTGAATCTCGTCATGGCCAATAGGTAACATGAAATTTTAAAAAAAATTTGAATTCATTTAGTACAAATTCAAGTAGTCAACTAATGATAAAAAATAAGTGTCTTAATATAACTTCAAAATCTTCGTTTTTTTAACCGCTTGACTTGGTACTAAATAAATTCAAAAATTTTAAATTTTTTGCATATACACATATCACTCATGAAGTATTGTTTGAATTTATTATTTGAAACCAATCCGGTGACTTTGGAATTGATCTGCACATGCTACTATGCTAGCCTCACTCCAAATACACCTAAAGTTGAATTTAGTACCATTTTGGTTTGCTCAAATTGGATTTCAGTTATCTGACTTTCGATTGTGTTTTGGCCTTTGAATCGTTCAGGTTCAAATTGGTCGAATTTTATGTTGTTCGCCTTGGCTCAATTCGGATTTGAGGTCGAATCTAGTTTCAGCTTGTTCAATTTTAAATCGTCTAAGTTCGATTCGGATCAAATACAGTTTTGCCACCACTAAAATAAATAATCAGACTCTTGATGGATTTACCCAAACAACACAAAGCATGTGACTGCTTTCAGTAACCTAACGGGTTTACAGACCCAACAACTACAGAGCTACTTAAAAAGGAAAGAAAGATGCACATACCATCACTTGTGAAGTAAATCGGTTTTAACAGTTTGGATTCATTATTTAAAGTCAATCCAATAGATTTTATAAATAAACTCACTACACTCTATTGGTGAACCTAGCACATGCTAGCCTCACTCAAAATACACCTAGGTTGAATTTAGTACCATTTTGGTTATCTGACTTTAGATTGTCTTGGATTTTGAATCGATCGAATTTTATGTTGTTCCCCTTGGCTCAATTCGGACTTGAGGTCGAATCTAGTTTCAGCTTGTTCAGTTTTAAATCGTCTAAGGTCAATTTGGATCAAATAAAGTTTTTGCCACCACTAAAGTAAATAATCAAACTTTTTATGGATTTACTCAACAACACACGAAACATGTGACTGCGCTCAAAAATCTAACAGGTTTACAGACCCGACAACAGGGATACTTAAAAATCATGATAAATGATGGTAGCTGCTAAGAAGCCCCATCTTGTCTTGGAAAAATGAATATTTTGCAGTTGGAATTGGTCCTTTGCGCACTCCTTTCAAATCTCAAGCTTTGTTTCCTCTTCTTCTTCTTTTTTTCTTTTTTCTTTTCTTTCATTTGTACCTTTTTTTTTTCTTTTCTTTTCAAATCTCAGAATTATGAATCATCTATCTATTTGTAATGCGCACAAATAGCCAATTAAGAAATTGCAAATAGAAATCAAATTAAACTAGCAAGTTAAATGTATGAACATGTTGATGTCTCTCATTTTTTTAACATCGTCAGCATAGAGACACAACAAATTTTGTGATACTAAACTATTTTTTTTAAAGTTAGTGGCATGTGTGATACTAAATTTACAGCAAGGTTAGTGACTCAATAAAGAATAATTCCAATACTGATAGACACACGAGAAATTAAAACTTGCTGATACTAAACTTACAACAAGTCTTAATTTCTCACATACGTGTCCAACAATACTGAGATTATTCTTTATTGCATTGCACGCAAGATAATAAAATAAGTTGCAGCAATCAAAGAGTCACTAACCTGGTGCGCTTTTTCTCTCCAATTAATTGTATGGTTTGATTGGATATTGAAGCTGTTATCCATATATATGTCACCATTTAAAAGATCTCCAATGAAAACCGTATGTACAATTATTACAGAGAGGAGCCGATCCCCACTCAAAGCACCCAAACTTTTACTTTCTTTCTTTAAGACTTGTTTAGTTTAATGAATTTAATAGTTTAATCTAAGCCTACTAGTTAAATTAATTTGAAGAGGAAAATTAAGGGAAAAGAAAAAAAGATGCATTCTTGTACTGTGAAAGCTAATAATTAAGTGCGCACATGTACACGGAGGAAAAGGATATATAATAATCAGTTCAAGCCAAGAACATATCCCATTTTGTTGGCATATATAAAGTTTCCACTTGACACCAATTAAAGTTCAATTGACTGCACCTTTGAGCAACGCATAAAAAAACTGACACATTAGAAACTTCAAAAAAAGTAACTCTTCAAGGACCTTTTGTATAATCTAACTCTAAACCTTGAAAATGTTGATCGTCCAAATTTATCTATATATATTAATTTTGAATTAGTAAATTAATTAAGCTTAGTTGGGTTGTGAAATATTGAATGGACGTGTCCAGTTCAGAACATTTATCATGTCTCACATATCCGGTAAAAAATGTTAATTGTCAAATTAGAAGTAGCTTTGTGGTAATATATATATTTTTTTAAATATTAATTTTTAATGATGAATATATATTATAATTAGTAAGACCAAACACTAGATAAACCAAAATTTTTATTCATAGCAAAACCAAACAAAATATATTAAAAATAAGAATGTTGCATGAAAATTAAAAACAGAAAGGCAATAAGGGCTATGGCGTCTCTGCAGAACGCCGTGGCACATCTCAATCCTGTGAAAAAAATGACAAATTTTTTTTTAAAAGTGGGACACTATGGGGTAACTCAACCCAAGAAAAAAAAAAGTTGAACGCCAATGAGACAATCAACACAGGAAACGAAAAAAATATTCCATCTTCAATCTTGGAGACTTGTTTCTTTTTTTCGTTTTCTGGGTTGGATTATTCCATTGTGTTCCACTTTATTTTTTTCTTTTCTAGGTTAGATTGCCTCATGGTATCCCACTTTTTTTTTCCTCATTTCCTGAATTGGTTGCCCACGGCGCCCAACTTACGAATTTTTTTTTTCATTTTTTTTCACGGTCTTGAGTGTGCCATGGGTGTCCCGCTGCCTTCCCATTTTTCAAATTCCCACACGATATTTTCTATTTTTAATATTTATATTTTATATTTTCCTATGTATAAAATTTCGGCTAGATAAATGAGTCTTGTTGCTGGATAGATCTAAAAAGTAAATGGGCACAATCTTCACATACAATGTCTGGGGATAAATATATTTTTATAGACAAGAAATTAATACAGAAAATCTGATATCAAATAAATATAGGTCTTTCATTTTCATAGATAATACATAAACACTCATTTTTGTGAGACTATAATATAGAGAAAAAGAAGTTATTATCAATTTATGAATATAATTTTTGAATTGGAATATGGCAGACGTAATAGAAATTAATAGCGAAAGTAAGAAGCATAAACCCTACTTTTCTTTACATAGAAGGAAAGAATACCTATATACCCCCTTGGGTTCAAATAAGAGAGGTCTAGGAGAGAGTCTAGTTTTTCCAATGCCATTACCATCTACAACCATATCTCATTACGGATTTAATTCTTCGGGACAAGAATCACAGAGCTGATCTCGTCTAAGGACCAAGGAGCATCTCAAAGAGCTTTCAAGTAAGTACTGTATAATTAATGTATATATTGATTTAAAAGGGAATATTTTGATTTTGAATCAAGTAGTTCGCTTTTCCTTCTAGTTATTTCCATTGACCAACTGGCAACTGCAGCTATAATAATAAAACCACTCACCATTGGATTGACTGCAAATTTAAAGTTGGATGGTTTGACCTTATTTTTCATCTAAAAAAGAAAAAGAAAAAAGAGTTCAATATTCAATATTGTTGAAGCTAAGATTATATTTTTCATAATTAATATAATTGCCATACATCGGATTTCCTTTGCTAGCATGCAACAACAAAGTTGATAGTATTCGCGAGAGAAAAAACACATTCATTACGGTACTTCCTTACGAAAAGTACTGTTGCAATAAAAAAAAAGCACAACAATGACGGTACTCCGTCGCGAAAAGTCACTTTTTTACCCTCGCAAATATTATCTCATTGTTGTTGCAGTCGCTTCGCTTTACAACAAGTTAATTCTATCGAGCAAGCTCCATGAGCAAAGCAGTACATTATAGTTTCATGGTATAAATTTTGAAATAAAATTCTAAAATATGGAAACATATATATGCTTCAGAACTAAAACTACGAAGTGCCAATGAATCCCTTTTAACTGTTTCCCCGACTTATATCATATACGATAAGGCAAGTATAGGTAAGAATTTTTTTTCGTTAACTAAATTGGTATTGTTATAAGCAAGAAAAAAATTTGTTAGCTTATCAAAAAAGGATATGGATAAGTGTTATTTCGTACCCGTTACTCTATAGGGTCATTGACAAATATTAAATTATATATGATATTTTTTATTTATACATATAATTAACTATATTTTTTTTTATTATTTTGATAGATTGATTTATACAACATTTTGTATTTTTTTCATAATTACTAACATATGACAAAATTGAATTATATAACAATTTCTATCATTATATTGGATTAATAATTTAAATTTTTAATCTAATGGAATAAAAAATTATTATTTTTAAATTCTATGATATTACATACATGATGTGTTTAATATACTTATTTATTTGTTATATTTTAGGTTAAAAGATATAAACTATTATTTTATTTGATAATTACCATGTTATCTTAACGGATAAGGATAGGGTATGAGTAAAGGCCAAAATTTAACAGATAAGGATAGTGTATGGATATGAAAATGCCTCCATCCAACCCGTATTGTATCCATTGACACCCCTAACTGAAACCTCTCTCTTCTTTGTGAAAAAAAGGTACCACAATGCCAATTATACAAGAGAGTTTGACAAGGCTCTGGAATACTGAGGAAATAAGAATCCTGGTGCTGCTAAGCCTATGCTTGCAATATGGCCTGGTCTTCTTGTCTCCCTTGAGAAAATGCACTGACCGAAAGCTCCTAATCCTTGTTCTCTGGTTCTTTTACCTGTTTGCTGATTACGTTGCCATCTTGGCACTCGGCAACACTCTCAGCAGGCAAAACGTAGGTCTGATGGCCTTTTGGGCTCCTTTCCTCCTCCTCCACCTTGGTGGGCCTGACACCATCACTTCATATTCAATCGAGGATAACGAGCTCTGGTGGAGGCATTTCCTCGGATTGGCTGTACAGGTTGTCATAGTATTTATGGTATTGCTTGAGTTGGTGGCAATTCCCATGCTGCGAGTAGCAGCTTTCTTTGTTTTCATTGCTGGATTAGTCAAGTACTCAGAGAGAACTTGGGCTCTCCGTTCTTCCCGCATGGATCAATTGCGGAAGTCATATAATGTGCAAAACCAAGAGCAATTGCCTTCCAACACTGTTGCCCCAGGTAATATTTATGAGACAAACCAGATAACTGAGGCATATGAATTCTATAAGATATTCAACCCTTTTGTGGTAGACCACAGGGTCAGCTCAAACCACTATGAGCATAGCAAAACCTATTTCCAGAACTGTGATGTATGGAAGGCATTTAAAATGGTGGAAATAGAGCTTTCCTTCCTATACGATGTGCTTCACACCAAGGCTGTTCTTTTCAATGGTCTGCGTGGTTGCATTTGGCGATTTATCTCTCTTGGGATGATCGCCTCTTCTTTCCTACTCTTTCTTAAGAGTGAGAAAAGAGGTTATGCAAAACCAGACATTATAATATCTTATATTTTATTTGCTGCTGCTCTTTTCATGGATTTGATTTCCCTTCTTCTAATCATAACCTCTGATTGGATGATAGTCGCACTAAAAGAAAATAAACTCTATTTCATAAAGAATCTGGCAGTTAATATTGCCAAAGTTATGTCGTGCTTTTTCCCCAAGGGCAAGACCCGGTGGTCAAACTCGATGGGGCAATACAGCTTGTTGAGCTTTTCCCTGAGAGATAAAAAAAACATATTTAGATGGATTTTGGACGCTGTTAAGGTGAAGGAGTTATGGGATAACTTTATTTACATTCGCTCTGCTCATGTGCCATGCGAGCTAAAAGAGCTTTTATTTGAAGAGCTTAAGACCAAGACGAGTGGTGCTGAACTCCAATGGCCGCCAAATTTAAAAGAGTCAAGAGATTTGAAATTAGATGAAGTACTCCAACAGGAGGCATTTTCCGTTGGAAAACTCGACCAATTTGGATTTGACGGGACGATTCTAGTGTGGCACATTACCACGGATCTTTGCTTCCACATCCACGGTGCTATGAATGAAAACCCTGAGATTGATCGTAGTACGAATGACGATAACAGTCACTCAAATCGTGAAATTAGTTCGATAATGTCAAACTACATGATGTACCTTCTAATCATGCAATCATCCATGATGCCGGATGGGATTGAGGCAATAAGATCTCAGAACATATATAATGAAGCCAAAAATATCTTTCGAGCAGTGGGAAAGGGGCTTACAAAAGAATTGGCAAGGGAAGCATTCATTCGAGAAGTGGATTCAAGATACCTCTCGGACATGGACTCAGTAAGTCTTTCGCTGTTGTGGGGTGTATGCCAGCTCGCTGGAGAGCTTAATGAGTTTACAGAAAATAGGAGGTGGCGCATTCTCAGTAGAGTTTGGGTGGAGATATTGTGCTATGCAGCGATTAGTGGCAAGACATACTACCATTCCAAGCAATTGAGCCAGGGAGGAGAACCATAGTTCAAAAAATCGGAATCGGAATCGGAATCGGAATCGGATTTTTGACCGCCTAGTTAGAATCGGATAAATCGGCCGGAATCGGAAAATCGGGTCGGTAAATCGGGTTTTTTGGCAGAAGCTTGTTTTGTAGCCAAAAAATAGGAAAAACTTGATAAAAATAATTTGTAAAAAAAATATAAAAGTCACACTATTTGTGTAACTATAGAAGTCACACCATTTGTGTAAATGCAACATAATTTGTGTATTGTTTATATATATTACATAGCGTTGAAAATAATTATCAATGAAAGAAAGATTGGAAATGCCTTGAAAATAATTTCTTGAGCAATTAAACTAGCTTAATTTCTTTCGTTGAAAATATATATCACATAGCATTGCCTGTTAGAATGAAAATGTCCTAAAAATAATTATCGATAAAAGAAAGATTGTCATTTATTAGTGAATAATTTTTTGAGCAATGTTTAGTTCATTTTGACAACATAACGTGCAATTTTAGTTAAATCAGTCATTTAATTTTACTTTAGTCAAAATTTTCAAAATTTCAAAAAACTATTCTTAAAAAATAGATGTAATATATGTCACGCGTGGGAATATAAAGATTCCAACTTTTTTTCAATTACTGTTGGAGAAAAATAGATGTAGCCGAATTTAACATCCTTTGCAACTACTTTTGGAGTAAAGTAGAAAAATAGTAAATAGTAAAAAGATGAGGGGTCAGATTGTAAGTTTCCATCTTTTTGTCCCCCATCCCATTGCCTCATCTCTCTCCTTTGCCGATTAAATTTTTTTCATTTCGTGAGACTGAGACTCGGTCCCCAAATTGAAATTCGAATGGCACCGATTGAAATATTTTCTACTGCCGATTGTTTGCTCAATCTACGACAGCATAGCCGGCTGAGACTCGGTCCAGGTCAAGCCTCCATGTGGTCCAAGTCACCCCACGACAGCACCACCGGTTGAGACTGTTCAGGATGGTTCGAATCTGTCATTTTTTCTTTGAATCGGCTTAACTCGGAGTAAAACTCGGTGTAATTCGGCCAAAAAATCGGAAAATCGGCCGAGTCAAGCACTGTTCATCCGATTTTTTTGAAAAAAATCGCACAAACTCGAGAATCGGGCAAAAATCGGGTCGGTCCCGTCCGATTCCGAGTTGAATCGGCCGATTTTTTGAACTATGAGGAGAACTACTCACGCACGTGATGCTGCTAATGGTTCACATGGGTAATGCCGATTCCGATTTTTTGAACTATGAGGAGAACTACTCACGCACGTGATGCTGCTAATGGTTCACATGGGTAATGCACAAAAGAGCGCTTCGCTGTGGGACATAACTTTGGGTAACTTTCGCCTCTATAATTGAAATCTGTAGTAGATAATTATCAATTGCTTAAGTTCATAAAGTTAGTTCAACTTAAGCTGTAAAATTCTTGGAGTTCATGATCTTCGTTACAGCTTGCCTTCTCTGTTGTTATATTTTTATTTTTTTTAAGTCCATTTATGTGTGTTCTGTTTAAATTATTTCTTCTAGTTTTGGTGAGATGTTTTATGTACTACTGGATTGCTTGTGTGCTTTAGTACCATATATGTACCAACTTAAATCTTTTAGACATCTAATAAGATGAAGAGAGTGTTGTCTGCTTAATAATTAATTTGATCTTTTAGACTGTAGATCCATCCTGAAAATGATCATATTCCAGCAAAAAATCCTGACTATTCCTAATCTGACATATAAAATGACAAATACGATCATCTGTTGTTTTTTTTTTTTTTTGAGATAAAAGTGAGGGTCAAACTCCTCAAGTTCCATTAATAGTTGACACCAGAAGTGTTATTTTTGTGTTAAAATGTTCAAAAGAACTTATTACATGGTAATCATAAAAGGAAACAAAAGGGTAATTTAAAATAAATTACCTTTTTAAATTCTTGAAATAAATTAAGATCACATCATAAAACAAACGGGTTTAATCTTCAATTTGTGCAAGCCCCTGGATTCCTGGAAGATCACATCATAAAACAAACGGGTCAATTTGATGTGTTATTATCAATTCAACTGGATGTAGTAGAAATGAGACTTGTGTGAAATATTTGTGCAATTTGATGTGTTCTGCTAAAAATTAAAGTGTGAAGAATATATTAATATACTAATATTTTCTTTTTCAAAACTTCTTATTTAATTCAAAAATAATATCAATATTTGTCAAGTTAATCTATTATTAATGAATCTCGATTTTACAATTTTTAATAAACCCAATTCCGCCTTTTAATTCACGTTTCTATTTATAAAATGTTGAATCATTTTCATTTCTTTATAGTGCTGGTAAAAAAACAAATGAATAACTCTGTAAGCATAACTATATGAAAGGGGAAAAAAAATGATATATCATGCACAAATTGTGTTATTTGCACAATATTTGAATGAACCACATAAATTAATCGTGAGATTATTATTTAACTTATGTAATTCAAATTCTTTTTTTTTTGGTGAGCTATATATACACGTTGGTTTGCGACATGATTATAATTGAACTCAAAAAATTTCCTTCTCGTTTGGATTGAAATAATTCGGATTTTAGAGGAAAATAAATGAAATGCAGTAAATAAAATCGTACTTATAAAAAAAAGGTGAAATACCACATGTAAGTTCGTTATTAGTTTTAACTTCAACCAATAATATTTATCAAGGGCACCTGTAGATAAATACTTGACTCAGGTTCTCCTTGCCAAAAGCTCAAACCGTAAACCTGAGAACAGAAGGAAGAACTATGTTGCTCAGATTCTCCTCGCCAAAGACCCAAACCGACCAATTTACTAGATCTGTCATGTTAAGATGCAATCATTATAATTGTTGTTACTCACCTGCATTGAATACAATCATAAAATAGTATCAAAAGATGATTTTAATATTCCTTTTAAACACTCAGTTAAAATAAAAAAAATTTCATCTTTACAACTAGACCCAAGAATATAATTGTAAACTGTGATGCATCATGTGAAAATGAAGTAGTGGTGTTTGGTGAGGTTCTAATATGGACTTTATATCCAATAATATAAACGGATTCTTGATGAATTCTAATTTTTATTAAGTACTCATCATATGATGCAGAAACGGATGCACTGTGATTTGCAATAGAAATTGGGTTGGAAACAATTACATGTGGGACCGTTCATATATTTAGTGATTGCAAATCAATTGTGGACTTTCAAAAATGGAGCAACAAACAACTATAATATAGATATTGAACCTACACGTACATGTGTAAATGCTTGTAGGAATTTTGCTTCTTATCATATTTGGATTTGTAAGAAAATACCCGGTGGAACTCGAACACCTAGGAAAAGGTGGTATATGTTTATCATATACATCGGGAATTGAATCAGTCAACAGATTTACTAGTAAAGAGAGGAAAACTTGAGAAAATTTGCGAAACAACCCTAGTTAAGAATATTATCAAAGTTTTGGAAAATAATATCTTTATATGGATAGTAGTAAATAAGAAATATTTTACAACACAATTACTATATATTTCGTCTGAATATAGGATATTATGTCTAAATACTAAGCTTCTCAGTTATTTTACAATCTTTAATTAAAGTCTTTAACTTATTCTATATTTGAGATTGATTGAAATTGATATTTTAATTAGTAAACTAATAATTAACACAATATCAAAATTGACGATATTTAGCACATAAGGTATTACAAAGTAAAGTCATAATTAAATATTTTATACAAATTTGACCAATGCAATCGGATCGAGTCCGGATGAGCATGCAGTCCATTAAAGGAGGAGCTATAACCTTGTCCAATGGGCAATGGATCTGCTTATTCGAACCCAAGAGAACAACCGGCCATTGAGCGTATTTCCATATAGAGGTGCACAGGTGATCAGAAAAATCGTAGCTCATGTCGACTCGCAACGAGTTTGATAAAAGTTTGCTCGCTCGGACCGAGCTGAAAATGAGTTGGTTCTGATTCGGTCGAGTGTCTACTGGTCTAGTGATTTATAATTTAGATTTGGATTGGTTCCAAACCGAGCTGAAAACAAGTCAACTTGCTCTGGCTCGTCGAGTGACACGGCCTGGACCCTGGGATATGGTATGGTTTAGGGCTTAGTTGAAGTCCTGGAAACGCTATCTTGCAGAGATTTTGATCTAGTCCGTTTATTTTGGATCGAACGGGCTTAATTAAGAATTCACTAAATTTTGAGTTTTTTTAAAATTCAGGCGAGATCTGATCTAATCTGTCCAATCTGAAACGAACGGATCAGATCAAAACCACCGCTTGTGCGCAGAAAAACCTGTTCCGAAGTCCTGAGCCCTAATTGGCACGCGCAGCGCACCGTAACCCCGTCCCCCTCATTCTCTGGCCTCACCGTAATTGGTTTGCTTTAACCCCTACTCTACAGCTCGAACCTTCCAGCGCCTACTTCTCTCGCCCAAGGTTCCAAGTCCCGCCATCTCACTTTCTCTATCGGGTGAGTTCTCTGCGGGGAACATCCCGGTCTCGCTAAACGTCCGACTTCCGTTCCAAGCACCGGTTTTGTGTAGCCCCGCTTCATACTTGTTGCCTAAAGAAGAGCTCTGCCTCTTCCTTTCAAATTATAGAAGACACTCAACACAGACTAGGCTCTCTCTAACTGTGGTAAGTGCTCTTCATTCCAGTACCAGTTTCTTTTGGTGCTTTGCATTTCAGCCTGAAATTTATCACTTTGGTAGATCATGGTGACTGTGCATGTAAGTTGCTTGAAAAAATGTCCAGAGATGTTCAGTCTGGAATTCAATTTGTCAAGTATTTTCATGAAAAGTGTCCTTTGCTTTTCTTTTTTTTGTCAAATAGTGCTTGGTAACACGGAATAACACCAATTTACTACTGTTAGGATGGTAATCATGCATCATTATCTAGTACTATTTATTTAAAAAGTTTGGTTAGAGCAAAATTGCAAATACAAATTCAATTTAGTCATTTTTATTGTAGTAGTTGTATGAGCTAATTACAGTTCTGAAAGTACTTAGGATTTGTGGTTTAGGGTTTAGGGTGAAACTATATACTTTAATAGATCGCATACAATAAAAGATATTCATTGCTGGATTAAGCATAATGATTACTATTATTCTATGAGCAAGTTACAGTTCAAGTTCCAACCTAGGACTACCAACTCAGGTTTTTTAGCTATTGAACCCATCAAGTTAGGCAATACTGTATGGGTAATAGGAATTATATTTTAGATCCTAAACATAGAACCAATGTGTAAAGTGAACAGAAACAGAAAGCAAACAAAAAAGTTCCAATTAACTACCAAACTCCAGTCCTTAAAGTTTAAGTTGGTTTGATACAGATTACTAAATGCTCTGTAGCGACTGCTATAGGAGTACTGAACTTTAAACATTAATGAAGTAATATGAGTTCTTTATTTAGCTTTTTTTCTGTATTTAGCATGATTTATTATTTTTTAAGGTTTTGCAGTTTCTTGTTACTTATTGATTCCTTGGATGGATCACTCTTGACAATATCCCTGGTTGGCAAATGACCAAATAGCCCTTCTGGAACAGCTTAATTTGATTATACAACTGCCCTTTGCTATACCTACCTAAGCACAAATTTAAAAAAGATGCAAACATGTATACCACAAAAAAGACATCTGGCAGTACCAGCTGTAGCCTAATAGCATGGTAGCTGATCTAATTGAAATTGTGCATTGCCATTAAACACGTCATGCACTGTATGAATTGCTAGCTCCCAAATACTGAAGCCTAACTAGTACAGTACTTAGTGTGATATTTACTAGTTTATGAGGTAATTAGGGTTCTGATAGTTCTTAGGATTAGTGCATGTTACCTGACAGCATCTAAACTTGGTTTGAAGGTTACAAGCATAATGGTGACATAATATTGTAATGAATCATGAAAAGGCAATTCTTTATTTGACCATGTATTTACTTAAGCATAATATCTTTATGAGCAGGTAACAGGACCAGTTGCAATCAAGGACTCCAATATCAGTTTATTTTGCAATTGAGCTGATCAAGTTTGGTACTGGCATCTGCTGGTTATCACTGTGCAGGCACGCTATCTGCTGCCACAGATCCAATTTGTAAGGTTAATTTTGATCTTTAGATTTCTTTCGGTTAATTATCTCCAGGAGGAGTAACTGCTTTGTTGGGACATAAATTAGGCTGTTATTAGAATGCTTAGTCGTAATTTATGAGAGGCATCAACTCTAGTATTTGTCCAGTCATACCAAATCTGGATACCTCAGCTTTTAAGTATATGGTATAGTATTTATTTCTAAGATCCGTAACGTGGCATCAACTAAAATCCGGTTCATAAAGTTGAAGTTTGTCTGATGCAGACCACTACAAGCTCATTAATTACTGGTATAAGAGTATTGATCATGAACATAAATGGGGAGTTTTTGATTTAGCCTTTAACTACATTTGGTACGATACTATGATTTATTATTTATTAAGTTTTGAGTCTCATGTTGCTTCTTGATTCCTTAGATGACCTGCTCGCTTACCAAATCCCTAACCAGAATAATTGACCGCCCTTTGGGAAGAGCCCAAATTGACCTTCACTGCCCACAGTAAAGCCCATCTTAGTCCAAATAATAAATATAACAAATGAGTATGACATTGTATAACACAAAAAAAGCATCTGGTAGTACCCAGCAGTACATAGAGTAGTAGCATGGTAGCTGATCTAAATTGAAATTGTACCCACCTGGAAAACATCATCTATTTGTGTTTGACTATCTGCATTGGGCATCACTATTGAGCAAAGGTGGACATCACGTTATGGCTGATACCTAACTAGTACTGTTCTGTTACCTATAGCCTTTTTCATGTTATGCAAAATATATTAACCATTCTTTCATTTATGATTTGTAGGGAATGTATCGATGAACTTTTAGGACACTATTTCATCTATTCATTTAATCAACTCTTTATAGCCTTAACTCGTATGAAGAAAGCCAGCAACCATTATGCAACTGTATTTTCACTCTTTAACCGCTGGACCCAAGAAACTTCGTTTAGAGTTTCAACCACCATTGTTCAACCTATAGAACTCAACCCAAATATCCATTCACAATTGATCCATTATTCAAGATACAGTTGGCTCTTTTCTACTTGCCGGAATGTCCATTCCAATGCCTCTACTGTCAGTACTGGTGGAGACACGTCTACAGAGAAAAAAACAATAACAACCCGAACCCGAAGGACCGGTACCCGCTTTTCTCAAGCTCAAAAGGATCTCTGTGATTATTTCCACAGTACTAGAGGCTGTTCACTCCCTGATGCCGAGCACCTTAGTAAAAACACTCCAGTGTTTCTCGGAAAGCTAGTTTCAAAATTAAAGGAGGACAGAAGCTTTGATCAATCTATCGGTAGATTACTTCGATTTCATCCAATTAATGAATTTGAACCCTTTTTAGAAAGCATCGGTTTGTGCCCTACTAAATACAAGCACCTGTTACCAAAAAACATAATATATTTATCTGACGATCCTCTCTTGCTAGAGAATTACCATGTTTTGTGGAGTTATGGGGTACCAAGAATTAAAATTGGTAGAATCTACCTGGAATCAGCAGAGGTGTTTAGATACAATGAGGAGGTGTTACTATCTAAACTCAAAAATTATGAAAATTTTGGCATCAGTAGAGCAGCAATTGTAAGATTGGTCACTTGTTGCCCGGATCTTCTGGTGGGGGAAGTAAATTTGAATATTCTTCGGGTATATGAGAAATTAAGTAGCCTTGGAGTTCAGTTTGATTTGGTAATCCAGTGTTTATCTGACAGGAGCAAATACAATTGGAGCCTAGTTTCTGAAATGTTAACCTTTCTAGACAGAATGGGTTTTGACAAACAGGCATTAGCAACTCTAATCAAGGAGACACCAGTATTTGTTTTCCACGAATCAGGAAAAAACGTATACTTGCTTGTGGCCATATTAGTTAAGGTTGGTCTTAAAACTGATGAGATATTGAATTTATTTGTGAAGAACCCTCATATACTAATTGGAAACTTTGTGAACATTTTGGGTCTTTCTGTAATTTTCCTCACTGAAATTGGGATGGAACTTGGTGACATAGCTAGTATTATTTCTACCCACCCCCAAATATTGGGCTCTTCTCCATGCAGGAGTTCGAAATCTGTTTTACGCCACCTGAGCTTGCCCCCAAAAAGCTTAAGTGACATGATAAAGTCAGACCCGACAAAGTTTACCAGCTTGGCTTGTACAAGGAGCGTTGATGAACCTGTGCATATAGATGAACAACTTTTTCTAAAGGCCAAAACTGAGTTTTTGCTAAAACTAGGTTTCGCCGAGTGCTCAGATGAGATGGCAAAAGTGGTTTCCAAGTTTAGAGGTAGAGGTGACAAGTTACAAGAGAGATTTGACTGTCTGGTCAATTCTGGCTTAGATTACCATGATGTGGTTAAGATGATAAAAATGGCACCTGCAGTGTTGAACCAATCGACTGATGTCTTAATTGAAAAGATAGATTATCTTACAAACAAATTAGATTATCCACTTGAATCGCTTGTTGACTTCCCCTCCTTTTTGTGCTATAACATGGATAGAGCGAGACTTAGGTTTGAGATGGTGAGTTGGCTAACAGACGGGAAAGGATCAGTGACAAATACCCGGGGGGCAACAAAAAGGTCTGGAGGGAAGTTTTCTTTGAGCTACGTACTTGCAAGTTCAGAGAAAAGGTTCCTTAAACATTTTGTGGATGTGAAACCAAAGGGGAAAAAGCATTATGAAAAGTTGAAGAAATCAATTTTGGGCTCTAAAGGGATTGCAAACTAGGATCTTCTTTTTGTTTCTTCTCTTTTTAGTTTATAAAAGGCAGTTATAAATGTCCTATTTCAATGATGAAAGTTGTTGTACCAATTATTGTAAACAAAAACATAATTAGACAATTAGTAAGACTAATGATTTAAGTGCTTAATCGGGTTGAGATGGCTTTTTTGAAGTTAGATAATTAATTTATGTACTTTGGGCATTTCACTACTCTATCAATAAACTGCTCTGTTGCATATTACTCTATTAAAGAATTTGATTGATGTTTAATTCTCTGTGAAATGAGCTTTTATTTCACAAGTCAATGTATCCCATCCTCCTAAGTCTGAAGGCTAAGTCCAAGCTTTTATTTTATAATCTATAAATTGGGTACAATGTGTGCGAGCCTCTGGATTCCTGGAAGATCACATAATAAAGCAAACGGGTCAATTTGATGTGTTCTATTATCAATGCAACTGGATGTAATAGAAATGAGACTTGTGTGAAATATTTGTACAATTTGATGTGTTCTGCTAAAAATTAAAATGTGAATAATATATTAATGTACTATTATTTTCTTTTTCAAAACTTCCTTTTTAATTCAAAAATAATATCATTATTTGTCAAGTTAATATATTATTAATGCATTTCGATTTTACAATTTTTAATGAACTGAGTTCTGCCTTTTAATTCACGCTCTATTTATAAAATGTTGAATTATTTTCATTTCTTTGTAGTGCTGTGAAAAAAAACAAATGAATAACTCTGTAAGCATAAATATATGAAAGAGAAAAAAAAATATATAATATAGCATGCACAAATTGTGTTATTTGCACAATATTTGAATGAACCACATAAATTAATTGTGAGTTTATTGTGAAGTCATGTAATTAAACTAAAAAAAAATTCTTGGTGAGCTATATATACATGTATGAAGATTTGGTTTGCGACATGATATAATTAAACTAAAAAAAAATTCTTCTCGTTTGGACTTAAAGGCAAAATGTATTGAAATAATTTGGATTTTAGAAGAAATCAAATGGCTTGTAGTAAATAAATCCTACTTATCAAAAAAAGGTGAAATACCATTGTTATCAGTTTCAACTTCAACCAATAATTTGAATAAAGGGCACCTGTATGTAGACAATTTACTGTTAGTTTATCTTATTTTTAATATTTTTGTTTGTGTAGTTATTTTACTGATATTATTTCTTTAAACAGAGACTAATTCAACACATAATGGTTCAAAAAATTAACCAACACTTTTCAACACAAGATGAGCACATAAGAAATGTAAGTTCTAATTATTATTTTTTGAAAGGGCCTACATCTGTACTCGTAGCTAAATACATAATGGCTTCTAGGATTTCTATACACCTGTTTCTTTTATTGCTCAAGTGCTAATGTGCATGCTTGTTGCTTGAAATTACAGATTGGGAAAGACGGAGAAATTCAAAGACTAACAGTGGAGTTGATCAAATTACAGAATTCTAAATAGCAGTTGTTGGAGTTTCTAGAGCAAAAAAATACTGAAATTTGATTATTTATATAACTCATATGGAGCTCCAACAACATTTGTATTTCAGATTATTTATATAACTCATATAATTCAAGTTTTTTAAATTTTGTTGTGTTATATATACACATATATAGATTTGGTTTGCCATTTGATTATAATTGAAATTATTTAATTAGTAAGAAGAATTGTAACATTCATATGTGTTCACTATTTAATATGATATTAATTTAAATTAGTGTTGAGTATGAATTCTTTCATTATAAATAAAAAAAATCAACTTTTTTATGCAAACGGTTTAAGATATATGATAACTCTGATATAATCTTCAAATATTTTTGTTATGTAACAGTTAAAATTTATCTCTTTCATTTTAGGGGAATATCATATATACCACTCAAAAATTATAAAATTACGTACTTACCACTCAAAATTCTATAATTACATATATACCATTCCAAATTCTAATAACTCACATGTTTATCCAATATAATTCAAATATATATCAAATATATCTCAAATTCAAATTAATTATGTTTAGAATTCTAAAAACTAAAATTAATCAAAGATTAATTAAAATCTGTTCTAATGAATGATTCCCCACATATCTTATTAAACCATACATGTGGGGCCCTTTTAATTGAATGTATTTCATTTAAAGTTGGTCCATGAACTCCCTATACAAACTCTCTTTATGGTATCAGGAACCAAGTCTACAAACATCAAAGTGTTCTTTCTTCCTAAAACAAAATTTGTAGAAAATGGCCTTATCAGTCTAATTGAGAAGAGAAGAAGTGGCAACAAGAGAGAGAAAGGGATCTTCGTCTTCCCAAGCCGATTACTCGCAGCCTCATTTGACTACCTCGTGAGATCGGATAATTAATAAGATGAAGATTTAGAAAATATTCTTCTACTTGACTTTTGAGTTGGTCATCGATTTATGAAATATAGGAGTAAGTAAAGAAAGTTTTTCTGGGCAATGAAAGGAACTTGAATTGTTAGGAACGGAAAAAGAAATCTTCTTTGGTTTTAGCTCTTTTTTATCTCACATATGTATGAAAACATAAACGTTCAATAAAAACAACAATAAAGAAGTCGAGATAGAAGTGGATGGTGCCAATGCACCGGTCCCACCTGAAGAAACAGATGATGAGAACATGCAGAACTTGTCCAATTGTCATCTAACAACTTGAATCTGAAGAAAAGGAGGGTAGGTTTTCAACCTTGACTTACACTAAAGAAGACAGAAGCAATTGAAAGAGAAGAGATCTAATTAAGTGCTTAATCATATCTTATATAATATTAAATATGTTTAATCTCATTTTTTGATTAGTTGAATAAATACGTAAGTTATTAGAATTTAGGATGGTAAATATGTAATTATAGAATTTTGAGTGGTAAATATGTAATTTCGTAGTTTTTGAGTGGTATATATGAAATTCTCCCTTCATTTTAAAGCAGAAATTGATTTTGCTATGCAAACAGTTCTGATATATGATAACTTTCCTATTATCATCCGTAATCTTTAATTATTTTTGTTATGCTAACTTTTAAGATTTATCTGCTTTTAAGAATTAAATAGTTAGCTCAAATAAAAAATTAGTCACTAACTTTTTTTCAAGAATAACTTCGAATAAATATCTTATAAGTGAGGCTATGGTACTTTACAATGCGCGGATTGTTTCGTGCATTAGATTCATATTTATATTTTTTAAGTCTAAATAGTTGATCCGAACTGCCTAACATCATTATTATATCAAAATATACTTGGAGATCAAATTTTATATTTTTTGAAATTTTTTTACTATTTTTTTAGACAATTAGAAAATCACTTGATCTAAAAATTTTGGACCATCCGAGAGTAGTGATTTTCTACCTACCAAAAAAAATAGTAAAAAATTCCAAAAAAATATAAAATTTTGTCTCCAAGTATAATTTCATATGATAATAATCTTGAGCGGTTCAGATTGACTATTTATACTTTAAAAATAGAGGTATAAATCCAATGCACGGAACGATCCGCACATTGTAGAGTACCATAGCCTCACTCATATCTTATTGAGTTGAGATTAGGCCAAATTCTTGTTTCTCATTTCCCACAAATTAACGATATAGCAATATTAATTATTTAAAGTCATCAAAGTCATAAATTATACAATGAGTCTGTTTATTCAAATGGATATCCCGCCGTAAATAAAATAAAATGTCAGTTGTTATAATGTTAAATAGTTAATTTGTAACTGGTCAATAATTTCAATAGAGTATTTTGTTGATGTGATTTCTTGGGAATTGGTTTGTTTCCAATAGTAGTGTTCATTATCTTTTATTTGTAATTTATGAGACTAAATCGTTTGCTTTTCAAGAGGTAGAAAATTTTTACCTCCAGAGTCACTGTGGGTGGGCCCTCATTTAAAAACAATAACAGTAGTTAAACCCTTTAACAGTAGCCGGTCTCATCCCGCAGTGACTCTGGAGATAGGAATTTCCTGCACCCTGGAGGGCAGAAAATCCAGTTCCGTAATTTATAGTGTGGTTGTGTTGCTGTACAGATGTCCTCTGGAATAATTTCTATTTGGTATACAAACTTTGGTTGTTCAACTAAAAAGTTAGATTAAATTAATAATTTGTTTGATGTAAATTTATTAATTAAACTAGTTACTTATCCCAATGACTAGGAGCTAGGGGCAATCAACATCCTCCTTCAACTAAAAAAGAATAAAAAAAATTATTCCTCTAATAAATATTTTAATAAGGACATAAAAAGAACACAAAATATTGTCTCATTTTTGTTTATTCCTAAATAAGAAGTTTCCCTTTAACTGTATTTGTTTTTTTATACGAATACGGACAAATATTTGACGGATAAATATTCCTTTTCAGTACTATTATTTATTAAAAAAATATAAATATTATTAAAAAATGATAAAATTCATAATATTGATCTAATTATAATGGTATATATTTACTATTCAATATGGATAATTAAAGTTTAAAATTATATCTGTATCTGAATCCACACAAATTAATATTCAAATATTCAATATCCGTATTTAGTTTTTAAATACGGATCAAATATTGATCAGATATTATCTGCTCCGTTTTCACCTCTACTAGAAAATTAAATTTCAAATTCAAATTAAAATCTCAAACCACTTTTACATAAAGACCTTCCTATTAGCAGATATCTCATATGTTTTCTGGATAAGCTTTTCCCTTTTTCCCCTCTAATTAATTTGCTTTTTCCCTTAGTCAACTAAAGATACATACTTTTAACTTTGAAAACTTCCTATATAAATAATAAAAGAGGGCTCAAATGTCTACCTGCATCTTGCCTCAATCATATCTTAACATCTTTATTTTCAATTTCAAAGTCTAAACAAAATATTTGAACCGCTTAACATAATATTCATGTTAAAAATATAATTGGAGACCAAATTTTATATTTTTTTTTGAAATTTTTTTGCTATTTTTTAATATAGATACAAAATCATTGTTTTAGATGGTCCACAATTTTGGGAAAAAACAGTGATTTTGTACCTATTTTTTTTTAAATAGTAAAATAATTTCAAAGAAATATAAATTTTGGTCTCTAATCATATTTTAACATGGATATCATATTGAGTAGTTTGAATCGTCTGTTTGAACTTTAAAATTGAAAATAAAAATATTAGAGTACTATTGGGGCATGAAACAATGGGCATTTTAACCCTCTTTATATATAATATTATCTTAACTAATTATGCTAGACGTAATTCTTGTTCAGTCAATTTTATTATTGCTTTCTTTTCCTTTTTGTAAATAATAACAAAATTATCGTTTCGTAAGCGAACCGTTGTTTGGAATGATTCATGCCACAAAAAAATAAATAGTCGCCAAATTATGATTTTTTATTAGTCTTATGAATTATTTTAAATTTTATTTAACATCATATGTGACCATTTGAAAACGACTTCTTGAAAATGACGCGCTTAATTAATTACAAAGTAAGAAAGCTTAATCAAAGTCAGACATAGATTTATATGTCACTATTTTGATAGAGTCAATGTTTTATTTTTTTATTCCTTTTAAATTGAAATAATAATCGCTTCCTCTAATTTGTTAGTTTTTTTTTTTTCTCAATTAATTCAAGCCCTTCCGTTATTATTATGTTCACTCAAATAAAAAATAAAAAATAGTGATATCAGGATAGTTTTGTTGAATTTTGTCAATAACTTTGTTAAGAATTTCTAAATTGATCCTCATAATTTGTAAATATAATGATTGATTTTGTATCTATCTAAAAAAATTGTAAAAAAAAATTCCAAAAAATATAAAATTTTTTCTTCAAACAAATTTTAATATAAAAATTATGTTGAACAATTCGAATCAACTATTTGAATTTTCGAAACGACATAAAAAAAAATATAAAACACGATGATACACAAAAGACATGAGACATTTTAAACATCCTCTTGCTCCATAAACTCTGATCCAAAAAAATTGGGAAAATTAAAAGGATGTTAAAGTGCTTTACTTTTCCTTTCCCAAGGAATCTAAGTTACTAATGAAAATTGTAAATATATTTTATATGGCAATTGACATCAATATCAACATTTCAGTTTGGACTTAATTTAATGATACCTATTTCTGTACAAATAAATACATTCATACAACAATTATATATAACTGAAGTCACTGCAAAAAATTAACAAGCTGTCTAATTAAAAAAAGTTACTCATTAGATGCATATTCATATTTCCATGATAACTAATGAGAGTAGAACCAGGGTGTTCTTAAGCTCACCAAAGTGCTTGGTGAACTTATTAACTTTAAAATCCATCAAATCGATTTTAAATAACGAATTCGAACCGTTGGAACCCACCTTACGAGTGATGCGCCTACATGTGAAAATTTTAAACATTCGAATTAATTTGGTATAAAGTCAATCGGTCAAAATTAGAAAGTTAATAAATTAATTTTAGTGCATTTATTTTTTGACCGCTTGACTTTATGCTAAATTAATTTGAATATTTAAAATTTTCACATGTAGACGTATCACTCGTAAGATAGGCGGATTTCAACGGTTCGGATTCGTCATTTGAAACCTATTTGATGGATTTTGAAATTAAGCTCACCAAATACTTTGGTGAGCTTAAGAACACCATAGTTCTACTCAGCTAATGATACCCTGTTTTATTAATAAGATCAATAGTTTACTAGTGTGTTGTAACATAATGTAAAATTTTATTTATACTTAGGAATTACAGGTGTGTCCCAAAATCATATAATTATGACAAAGTATAACATGTACTTACAAATATATGTATACAATATATTGAATAGTTTAAATCACACATTTAAATCATAAAGAGTAAAATATATACAGATACATGTAGCTTGGCTCCATCTATATATTATCTATATAAAATCGATCACAAGCTACTTTACTATTATATTTTAATTACATGTTAAATAAATTTATCAATAATACAAAATTTTGCAACTAGAACTCATGCAATAGTAGGTGACCAGTAAGTCGTTAATTAGACCGCAAAACAAGTTTGTGGAAGGCCTCAAAGAATCTCTCTCCTAGATAATAGACACCAATAATCACTGATTACATGCTTAATTAAATGTTTAGAAAGTTTAATCTTGTCACGTTTCTAAAGGTCGGCTTGGTAGTTGGCGAACTGGAAAGTTGTGTTAAGTATTTTTAACAGAGTATATTTAGCTTCGTGCAGCGCACGAACTACAGAATTAAAACAGAGCTTTATATGGTTCTTGCGCTGTATGAAGCGAAAACTACTCTGTCAAAAATAAATAGCGAAACGAACTTGTAGTTAGAGAATTGACCTTTGGCAGTTTAGTTCAGTGATCACTTTTTTTTTCCTGTTTTCAGATCAACGGCTCTTGTGCATCCCATCAGACAGGCGTAAATTGTGTCAAAGTCAAATGTAAAATTTTCAAATTAATTTGTCCTTTCTGTAATTACATTATATGTAAACAAGTTTGGTTTTCCAAAACTTCAGAATTTATATTGTATACAACTATCAACATCAAAAGCAAAGATATTTAATTTACTTTCACACTTAGCAAACAGTCTTGGACATAATAATATTGAACATATTTAAGTTTTGGTACTTGTTCGTACAAAATTGATTATTTATCGATTTTTTTAATGGTGCATTAATTCTATTTGATAGAATTTGACTCAATCTAAATTTTTTTTTTTTACATACGTATTTTATTTGGGGAAGAAATTTTAAAAAAAAATTGTCCTAGTAGAAGTAATAATAGTAATAATACTAGTTTATTTTTCAACTCAATTTTACAATAATTGACAAATACTAATTCTTTACGCGTGTTGGAAAATTAATTAGTATATTAATTAAGTATTTATTCATCATCTTACACAGGGATATATACTACCTTCAATTAATATGTAGATATAATATTGCTTATATCCAGTGATAGCCAAACATAACTTTTAACTAATTAATCATGACTTGTCTCTCTGTTGTGTTACAATTGGAAGCAAATGAAATATTGAATTGTTAATTTTGCACCATTCTATAATCTGGTAGATAAGAATTCCTTAATTATCAGTTTATTAACTGGATATATATAGTAGAGGACTCAAATGCTCCATTGTTTTCATGTTCTAATTATATTTTACATCTTTATTTCCAATTTCAAAGTTTAAATATACAATCCGAACTGTTCAATATGATATCTATATTAAAATGTACTTGGAGACTAAATTTTATATTTTCTGAAAAAAATTGTTTTTTAAGAAAGTTACAAAATTATTATTTTTAGATGGTTCAAAATTTTCTAAAAAATAGTATTTTTGTACCTATCTTAAAAAATAGTAAAAATATTCTAAAAAATATAAAATTTAGTCTTCAAGCACATATTAATATGGATATCAAGTTGAGCAGTGATCGATCATCTATTAGATATTAGAAATAAAGATGTCATCTATTAGATATTAGAAATAAAGATGTGGGGGTGTGATTGGAATCTCAAAGAAATTGAGCATTTGAGATAATAAATTAAGAAAATAAATATCAATTCAAACACAACATTCCAAATTAAGACAATAAATTAATTTCTTAATTTAATCCGTATCACACGAATGCTTTATATATATATTAATCTTCTTCCTTCTTCCTCCTCTCACTTGGGCTCAATCTCGCTTGGAACTAACCATAATTCTCTCTCTCTCTCTCTCTCTCTCAATCCATGGCGCTGGATCGTATTTTACACAACTTCTCTTCAATGTTAGTCACTTGTCAACAACACGTGTCTCGTGTGGCACAGTGCCTCTCAGAGAAGGTCTCACGTCGTTTGTCAAAGAGAAACAAGCGACATCGTCAAGTGATCAGAAAGGTGTCAACAAAAGAAGGTCAAGAGAAAGCAGTGTGGCGTAATACAATCTTGATGGGCGAGAAATGCCGACCGTTGAATTTCTCCGGTGCAATTCATTACGATAGCGATGGAAGGCAGACACCGACGCCACGATCTCCGATGCGCAGCCCCTTGCCTCATCACCTTGTTTACACTGAGAAAGTTGAATGAATTCAGCTTAATATGAAGTAATAATGTGATATATATTTTGCTTTCTGTTTGCACTTTCCTTTTTTCTTTTTCTTTTTTTGTTCTTCTCACTTTTGTTTTGTTAGATGGATCACAGCATGCCTGTATGGTTGCTGGCATGTATAATGTAATCTTTTAGGTACGTTTATGTAAAAAAAAAGTTATTTTTTTTTGAGATAATATTTATTTTGGTGTTGTTTGTTAATTGTAATTAATTGTAAATTATGTAATTTACAATTAATTGAAGGGAAGATCCTAGTAAACCCCAACCACTATCCTCAAATAGTCATCATGAGAAAATTGCACTATTTAGCATTTATTTTTATTTATTATATATATATAGAGAGAGAGATAGGCTAATATGCTTTCGGTAGCATATGGGCTGAAATACACACGGTCAAAATTTAAAATTTCAGAATCCAAAAAGTCGATCTGAACCGTTCATCTTGTTCTTCATATTAATATGTGCTTGGAGACCAAATTTTACATTTTTCTGAAATTTTTTACTATTTATTAAGTCACTTTGAAAATTGCTGATCCAACGGTGGCTTAACAAAACAGTAAAACCGTTGGATCAACGATTTTCAAAGTGGCTTAATAAATAGTAAACAAATTCAGAAAAATGTAAAATTTGGTCTCCAAGCACATATTAATATGGAGAACTAGATGAACGGTTCAGATCGACTTTCTAGATTTTGAAATTTCAAATTTTGACCGTGTGTATTTCGGCTCATATGCTACCGAAAGCACATTAGCCTATCTCTCTCTCTATATATATATATAAAGATAACTCTCTATTATTAGCCACATGATAAGTATAATAAATTTTAAAGTGAGTTTAAATTAATGATAATTGATAAAGTATTAGAGCAAGGTCCCGCGTCTTCTACTTTTCTATTAACCGACCGGCCCCTTAAAAAAATAGAATTAATGCCTGGTCCACAACGTAATTTAAAAAGAGATTTGCTGCCAAGAAAATTTTATTGAGAACCAATAAACTAAAGACAATATTATAATAATTATAATCAGTTAATTTTTTTTATAATAAATCTTATCAGTAATATGAGCTAATTTTTTTTCCTATTAATATTGTCAATAACGTATACGTTGTTTAATTAATTTAACATTTTCAAGCTATCCATATATCTAATTTACATTTTTTACACGGTTATATATTATATTAATTAAAAAAGTTTGGTAGATTACAAGAGAAACTCTACCAGAATTGCATTCTCATTTCTCATTAATTGAACTAGTTAGGTTCGGTAAACGGTGAAGATGAGATGATCTGACGAGGAACATATATAAAATAAAATAAAATAAAATAGTGTCAATAGGTCACAGATAAAGACAATTAAAACCAAATCTCTTGTTTGACTTCCTTTAACTGATTAACAGTTCATGTTGCACATCATACATGGACATGGGCCCCATCGGTCTGCATCTCAATTCTCAAGCGGAGTCCTTATCAATAATTATTATAAGTAGATAAATGAGGGAATCGTACGTACAACGTAGTTGATCTCTATTTATTATTTTGTCAACAAATATGTTCTGATTGCGCTGCAAACGAATGAAACCGAACTGAACTTATTCAGTTTGAATAAGATTTAAACCCAATTTGTTTGATTTATTTCAGAATTAACTAATTTTGAATTGAAATCTATCGAATTACAAATTACAAATTTTTTTGGTAGCACTAGTTATACTAGTAGTTTATGCATTGGTTTTCTTCTCGAATAACAAAATTCACATAGTTTCATTTTATCTTTTACAAATTTACACTGATGAATTATGGGCCAGCTCAAGATTCTCTTATATTTTACGCTACTGGATTGATTAAAATCACGGCATGAACCTTCTCAAATGAAACTTATTCCATTGTTAATATATTACGATGCTGAAATATTTTTCTATTATAAGTTACTATTATAGTAACAATTTTGAGTTCTGATATAAATTTGATTTATGCATTATTAAAGATTTATGGTTAAATCCATTAGTTCCATTATTTGAGATTCGAACCTAAATAGTTCACGAATCAATTTCAAACGAATTATATCCAAATTGAGTTTGATTTGAATAAGATTCAAACCGAACTAGTTAGATTTGTTTTAGAACGATCTAATTTCAATTCGAATTAGTTGCAAAAAAATTTCAAATCAAACTTAAATCGAATCACGAACTACGAACTTTTTGTGCATCCCTATTTTGAATTTACTAAACGTTAATTAATATTGCGTTTGAACTCGCTTACGGTTGCTTAGCAAAAAAAAAAAATTCAACAGAAACATAGCTAAATGGACGTTGCTTGTCCAATTTTATAAACTTTTTTTGCACAGAAATATTACCCCTAATATATACCCGTTATATTGAAAGCTACAGAGAAATTGAGGTATACAGTATACTGTTCATTAGACCAGTGTGAAATGTCCATTGCCAATTTCTAAATTGAGACACCACCACTAGAAATTTCGATCTAATCTTCATCAAACGGTTTGGATTATACATGAAAACGTTACTACCGAATGCGGAGAGAATAGCGTTGTTCTAAGTTAGCACACTATTTTTTTCTGCTATTTTTTGTTTGTATTACACAAAAATAGTGTCCTTTTTTTGAAAACTTGGTAGCGGCTACCAAGATTATATTAATAAACGAAATAGTGTCATTATATGGATTAGCGATGTTTTCGCTAATCCGTTCAAAACATGAGTCGGTGCTAATTTTGTAACAATGTTATTCTCGCAATTCTTGCTGCAACATCTAGCTTGTTTTCTAAAGAAAATAAGATCAATGTTAAAGAGTCCATCATTTCCAAAAAAAAAAAATACAATTTTGAAAACTTCTAGAAAATTGGCAAAAAAAATATTATTTTTAAGAGATATGATATATATAAGAGAAATGTTCTTGTACCCCGAGCCACCAAACCCGAGCCTGTCCCCGAACTGGTTTAATTGAGTTTAACCGCCCACTAATAACGGTAATTTATTCATTTTTCATTAATTAACAAATTGTTATTTTAACGCATTGCAGTTTTACATTTATTGCTTTAAACATTAGCTTTGCATGCTTTTGTCTTGCGCTTTAATTTCGTGGACAGTCTGATAGAAACAGTTGTAATCACCAATCCCCGAATTAGTCCCCAGATTGTTAACGGTCCTCTAATCATTAATTAACTACTTACTTGAACGTACTTTAAAGTACTTTAAAGTACAATTTAAACCCAGTTAGCTCGGGGACGCAATGGGGATTGGTTCTAATTTTAATTATGCAAATTAACAGTTTTTTATATTTAATAACTAAAAATATAGTCTCCATTTTGAACAAGTAATTCATTAAATGAAAATTTTTCAATGTTTGTAAACACATGTTTCTATGCTTTAAAATATGTTTGAAGATTAAGCTTTAAAATGTGTTTGTAAACACAGGTTTATATATTTGTAACACAGATTTTTTTATTTTTGTAAACACAGGTTTATATGCTTTAAAATGTGTTTGTAAACACAGGTTTATATGCTTTACACACAGGTTTATATGCTTCAAAATGTTGTTTTGTTGCCAGGTTTATATTGGTTTACTTGCACAAGTTTATATGTTTTACACACAGGTTTATATGCTTTAAAATATTATTCTCTTGCCATAGTACCATCTATGACTCTTCTTCGCTTGAACAACGCGACAAATGTACTTCTTTGTTTTAACATGAAAAAGCTCCATCCAAATTATGCTTTGTTAAAAGGAATATACAAATTTGTGGTTTTTAGGAGAGGATCAAATCCTCATTCTCTACCAATCATAATTTATCAGTTATGGTTTCAATTTTTGGATTTTAATTTTTAGGACTGGATAGATTGAAATTTGTGTTTCCACATTTGCTTTTGTCTGTGGATATAAAACTCGATATCTTCAGTTTTAGTTTGAAAAAAAAGGATGGAATTTTTTGGTACAGTACTGACAATAATACTGGTACAGCACTTGACTGGTTTTGTCTCATGCTGGTTCAAATATAGTTGTTGGTGATTTCTCACTCATTCAAAACAAGAAACAAATTTTCTTTCTAAAAAAAACAAGAAACAAATTTGAGGTTTCTGAGACAAAGTGTGTCTTTTTCTTTTCTTTCATTTTTTTTCTCTTTTTGAGTCAAAATCATGATTTGAATCAATAACCTATTGAAATTCATCCTAATAGCTTCTCATTTGAGGCTATTAATTAGTTTGGTTGGTATGTGTAGTCTGACAATTGACAAAAATAAGCTTTACATACCATTGAAGTTATACCAAAGACTAATATTTAAATTTACAACTAATAATTTTGCTACAGAGTTTCTAGATCATGGTCCTGGCAGAAAATAAAGAGATATTCTAGGACCCTTAAAAGAACAGAGGAAAGATCCAGAAGGTGCTATATATTTCAACAATAACACCTTTTTGCATAGGTTTATATACTTTACACACAGGTTTATATGCTTTTGTAAACAATTATTGTTTCGAAGTAGTAGTTTCATTGTTATTTAATAAAGTTTTACATGCTTAGAAATTGGCATTGTTGGGACAAGTTATAATTTTATGATTGTTTCTAAGTAGTAATTTCATTGTTATTTAACAAAGGTTTGCATGCTAAATTGTAATTGTTGGGGTTTTGACTAACATAAAATAATTGATGAGGCTACTAACAATTGTTGTTTCGAACCAGTAGTTTCACTGTTATTTAATAGAGCTTTGCTTGCTTAGAACTAGTAGTTTTGACTAATTTAGAGCTTTAAATTTTGGTGGGGGACGCGCTCGGGTATTGGTACAAATTTAGAGCTTTAAATTTTATGCTTGGGGACGCGCTGGGGTATTGGTTCAAATTTAGAGATGTAAATTTGTGCTCGGGGACGCGTTGGGGGATTCGTTTTTTTTTTTAAATTAAAATTTAACTCATTTACAATGAAAGTTAAACACTATAACGTAGTGGATTAAATGCTTTCTTTTATATGTTTAAATTATACAATTGTTTCGCTGCATTTGGCGCTGCTTTTGTTAACTTTTTGAACAAAGTATTTTTCGCTTCATGCAGCGAAATGTTGTACAATAAAGAAAGATTCATACTGTTATTGCATTGTATGAAGTAAAACATGCTCGTTTTGTCACTGACATTCTAGAAGGCTAGAGGATGCACGCGGGTATTTTGTTTGAGATACAATTATCAGCTTCCTATATATAATGTTTTTTTATTATAAATTGAAAATTTCTTATCTCAAATTAAGAGATATGATATATATAATATTTTTTATTCTTTTTGCCTGTTTTATATTGTTTTAAGTTTCTCTGATGTTCACCCAAGTAAAACGCTTCCAACTTGCTTTGTTCCTCTCGACAATCGACATGGAGCTTTTCTTTCTTTTCTTTTTTTCCAATAAAAAAGAAGACAGGTTGCAAGAAGCATATTTTTCAAATAAAAATATAGTTAAAAAAATTTAAATCATTAATGCTGGGATTTTTTTGAGGAAAAAAATATAGGCCAAACCTATAATTGCTTCGACTATTCTTTAAAAATTCGTTCTAAATATAATTTGTAAGCTAAGCTATTTTCTAGAAATAGATACAGATATATGGTTAGAAATAATGAGATGTGCACCCGAGAAAATAAAAGGGAAGGCGAAAGAAATCTATTGCAAGTCCAAAACAAAAAATGGCCCAACCTTGATACCAGCATGGGCTAAAATCTAAAATTACTTCAACTCAACCGAATTCTTATCCTCTCAGGTACCTGACTCAAAACAATTACCAATGGACGGTCCAGATTTATTACAGCCGGACCAAATTCAATCAGATACGTATAGAACTGTACGAGTTTGTAGTGAGATTCGTAGTAGGTTAATATGGGCCATCCGTTGACAATTGTTGTGATTCAGGTACCTGAGTTGAACCAAATTCTTCCCGTTCCCGTTCCCCTTCCATTAGAACTCCAACTGGAATCACCAATTGGAATTTTGATTTAAGCTATTTGTAACATCCTTGAAAGGAGAGTTTGTCTGTTTCCCCCCTCCTTTCCACCACAGCCATCTAGCCCTACTGACTCCTCTTCTCCGTCAGTCGTAAGATTCCTAAAAGAGACGGATCTGTCAGATTACTCAGATACCCAGATGAAAGCTGTTGTTTCCTTCTACGCGCCTTTTTCTGGCTTTCCAAATTGGAGAATACCCTGAAATCAAAGGTGCGTCAATTTATGGATGGGGGCTATGAAGAACTGCACTTTTGGTTTCAGGGTCTTCTCCACGTTGGAAGCCAGTTCTGATCTGTCATTTTCAAAAAGTTCAATAACTTTGCTAATTGGAGAAGTATTTTTAATTATTCGCCAGCAAATAGCATATTTCTGACACTTTACTTTAATTTTTCTTTTCTATGCTTGCATCTGTTAGTGTAATTTACTGGAGCTCACTTGTTTGACAAAAATCTGAGAAACAGGTGATGCTTTTGTTAATTAAGCCGACTCAAATTATTGCTGAATTGAAGATAATTCATACAGGGCATAATAGTCACCGAGGATAATTCATAAAAATTGGGTGGAGACAATTGATCATTTATTTATTTACTTATTGTGGAGATTTGTGGGTTTCTAGATTAAACTTAGTAATAATACTAATAATCCTAGGGTTTTAAGGATAAATTTGGGGTCTATGGGAGAATTATGGGAGAGCTTTCTTACTATGTCAAGGAATAACAAGATTTACTGACAGTGACTCTGCTGTGTTTGTGTTTTGGATTGTTTCAATTATTAGAGATAAGAGGGTCTTTCAGCAAAGAGACATGACCTTCAGCATCTGTTAGGACATGATCAGTGAACACGGAGAAACTATGTTGCATAGATACGGATACAAGTATTGTATCCGATACGATACGGGATACGGCGATATGACAATTTTTAACACAATATGGGTATCATGCGATATGATACGGGTATTGATACGGTAATACGGTGTGTATCGGATACAGGTATGGGACCATATATGAAGTATTGGGGTAACACAGAGAGAGTAGTTTTTGCGATGCATGTTTACTCAGGGTCATAGCTACTATGCTGATCTTTTTTTATTATTATTATCAAATATCTTATTTTATTTTAATTAATCCTCTTTGAGCTGGTTTGATGTTGCTATTTCTCGGTAAGTAGTATGTATTCTTAGGATTATTGTTGTAGGAAATGGTTGAGTTCATAGTAGCCCGAGTTTTCTTTTTCAGGTAATGTTTATAATTTCATCGTGTGCGTTGTGAACTTTTTTCTCTCTCAAACAGAATGGGGGCTATGGATGTTTTCTTTTTTTCGGAAAAAAGGGACAAAATAGCAGTATATATTGCAGTCTCAAGCTGGTAAATTACTTATTTTTATTTTGAATTATGTTAAATTAGAAATGGGGAAGTTGAAAACAAGAAAAAAAAATGGGGATTTTGAATTTTTATGGAGATCTAATAGGTCCAAATTAACTTTGCTTCCTTCATGAAAATTTTGCCTCTCCGGAATTCTGATATGTAATTTTGGTTAAAATTAGAATTTATTTCTTCAATTTGAATTGATCATTAGAATTAGAAGCCAGAGTATTGAAAATTCTTAGTTAAGAGTATTGTTTGTTTAGCTTTTTTTTTTTAAAAAAAAAAAGAGGCATGAGCTTGTTTCATATATCTGAAACTGGTAAATTACATACACCCCATTGAAAAAGCATAGTGCCTAATCCATGGTGTCTGACAATGTTTGTTTAGCTAATGTATTTGAATCCAATTAGCTATTTTAAATTTGATTTGCCATTCACTATTACAAAAATGGTCATTGTGCACTGCACATTGTACACGGATTTGATAATTTTACCTAAAAATCATAGAGAAATTGTAATTTTTTGGAAGCTCGAAATGTCTATGGGATATCTACACAGATGTTTATTAAAGAATTAGTGTAGAAAATCTTGAGAGAGCTACACGGACGTTTATTAGAAACTGTACACGGATTATTATTTAAATAACAGTGTAGAAAGCCTTAAGAGAGCTACACAGATATTTATTAAAGAACCGTGTAGAAATGTAAAAATTGTATACGGATGTTTGTTTAAATAGCAGTGTAGAAAGCTTGAGAGAGCAACACGGACATTTAATAAAGAGTTGTGTAGAAAGGTGAAAATTGTACACGGTTTTTTGTTTAACTAACAGTATAGAAAGCCTTGAGAGAGCTACACGGATTTTTTACTTAAAAGACCTCCTTCCAGCAACGCTGTTTTGATCAATTAATACTCTCTCTCTCCTTCCAGCAGTGTCATTCTGATTTCTATGCATAAGGAGCTATGATCTGAGATCTTTGAAGTTAGTTTGTATTTCTCCTCTCTATCTTGATAAGCTTAGTCATGCATGCTTGATTTGTTAAGATAATGTAAATAATTAGTGTAATGTGGACCATTTTTTGAAGTAAAGAAAACACCTAAGATCTCCATCATCATATCTGAGAAAAATCGTTGAAGATCAGTACTAATGCTTCCACCTAAAGATATCTGCACTTCAGAACTGTAAGATTTAAATTACTTTGCTATTTTATTTTGAATATACGAATTCTAAATTGCTTGTGTTTTTTTAATTGCAAAACACGTCATGAATTATTAAGACTATCATTTGGTATCAGAGCCATCGTAAATTCATATAAGATGCAATAATTTTTTTTTACGAAATTGATTTTCAATAGTTCGTATAAAAGCTAGACAGATTCAACTAATTTTATATATAAATATTTTTTTTATAATTTTGGATGAAAATTTTAAAAGAGAATTTGTATTCCCTATTATGTATGCACATATATATTGATCAATGAATTTTTATTGGAGATGCAATATGTTGGAGACATTTAACCAAGAGGCATCATGTCATGAATCACATGGGAGCTCCTTTTTTGATATGTTGGATCTAATACGCCTTAGTTTGTATGAAATTTCGGTCCAAACTAGATCATAACCAAGAGTTTTGGCAATTTGAGTCAAAGCTTGATCATGTGATTATTAAGTGGTAAGGATATAACTTTTATGCAAACATTGTATTGGATCCTGAGGAGTATATGTTATGCTTTATCACATGAGATTGCATGTACAAAAGGCTTTGTATATATATATGTTGCATGAATTGTAATCTTCTACATTTTCTTGTTACTAACTAATACCAAATTATAATTGTAGTATGGACCAAAGCAAAAGTGTTACACTAAGGAGCAGATCGACGATGTCAGATGTATGTGGACAATGCAGTTTCAATTTAAATTTTGTAATGCTCAATATGGATTTGTATAATTTTGTATAATTTAGTGTACATAAATTATTTATACTGTTGTATAGTTTTGAAATTATGAGTTTAAAAGACCTCTGTTTAATGTTTCTCTGTTTTGAAATTATAATTT
Organism: Carex pumila; assembly: GCA_033356055.1. Taxonomy (NCBI): domain Eukaryota; kingdom Viridiplantae; phylum Streptophyta; class Magnoliopsida; order Poales; family Cyperaceae; genus Carex; species Carex pumila. The sequence goes on from JARJHM010000316.1 coordinate 272,277, forward strand.
TGAATGGCTAACAAAATTGGAAGCTAGCCACCGAAAAAAAAATGGGAAAAAAAGGACAAGTCTACACAGACATTTAACTAAAGTCCGTGTAGAAAGGTATTTAAACATTAAAAAAAGTTGGAAAAAAAATTAATTTTACACAGACATTTAACTAAAGTCCGTGTAGAAAAGTATTTAAACATATAAAAAAAATTAGAGAGCTACACGGACATTTAGCTAAATATCCATGTACAAAGAGTAATCGTACACGGACATTTAGCTAAATGTTAGTGTAGAAAGAGTAATCATACATGGCTGTTTATGTAATAATCCGTGTAGCTCCGTTATTTTGAGAGCGACGCTAGCAAGCGTTTGTACACGGTTGTTTATGTAATAATCCATGTAGCTCTCGATAATCGCAGACGGGTAAATATCCGTGTGTAAATATTTAGAAATTTCTACACCCTCACATTCCACACGGCAAAAAATCTGTGTAGCTCTCCTGTTTATATCCATGTATAATCACCTATTTTGTAGTAGTGATTTTTTGCTCTCCGCCCAAAATCCTGGATCCATCTCTGTTGATACCCCTATAGTTCTCTCATCTCACCTCCGCCACTTAAAAGACGGCAAATCAGATCTGGTGGCTGATGATCCTTCTCTCTCTGCACAGTGAGCGAATAGGAGACGCTCTCTGTCGAGTGAAAGTACATTATTGTGAAGGATTATTAAAAAAATTGCATACAATTTTCTTTTTGCTATATCCCATCTAGTATTAAAGGAAGTTAGATCATCACTGTGTCAGATGTGATTATTTGATTAAAAATATATATATATTTGTTACTACTTACTTTGGAAATAATTTCTATGTTTATTGCATATTGCAATTTTAAATTTATGTGCTAAATTTGATGAAAATCATAATCAAATAATAAAATTGAATATTTAAAATATAGAAAATGAAACTATAGAAGCAGCAAAGGGAAAAAAAATAGTGAACATAACATCCGGAATCCAATAGCCACTGATGTGTCTCATTCTCACAAGTCAAGAGTCTGCAACGGTGGGCCCACCAATGGGCCGCAATTTCGTCCGGATTTACTGCAACTTGTTATCATGCGTGAATGTATTGTAAGACGTTTAGAATCTAAACAAATTTAAATCCTGTACATGAAGTTTACATATTAACCGCCACAGAGAATTATGTAATCGGCTGATAAATATTTTGCATATGTTGCTAAGAAAAGCTACATGATGTGGTTTCTTTCAGAGAAATATTACACCTCGTATAAACCCGTTATATTGAAAGCTACAGAGAAATTAGGACAAAAAATTTGTTGAAATTTATAAAATATGTTATTTTATTTTTTTTTATTTTTTTTATTTCCTCATGACCCGTAGGTCTACATCAAACCATTCATTACAAGACTAGCTAACTCTGTTGTTCGTACAATAATCTTTGACGTCTATTTGACTAATTTGCAAAAACATACAATTATTGAATTTTACGATTTCTTCTATTTTGAGAATATGTAGGTCCAAGAAGAGTAAGAACTGTTGAATAATAAGCTTGGACTGAAGAAATCATGAAGACCTTTATCAAGAATACATATTGTAAAATTAAATGCTTGGTAAAGTATGTGTGAGGTTGATTAAATTGAGATAAAACGTTATGAACGTTTTTAAAACGTTAGTAACGTTTTATAATAATCAGAAGCCTCAAAAGAATCAAGTTATAACGTTATAACGTTATACAACCGTTGTAACGTTTTACAAACGTTATAACGGTTGATAAACGTTGTAACGTTTAAAAGCTACAGAACAACTGGAGTGCAGCTGTTCAATACAAACAATAAACGTTGTAACGTTTATAAATCGTTATAACGGTTTTTGAAACGTTGTAACGATTATAAAACGTTATGTAACATTTTCTAAGCTGTCAGAGAATTAAAACCCTAAATCGTATTTGAATAAAACGTTGTAACGTTTAATAAAACGTTGGTAACGTTTTATGTCAAACAGCTCATTTTTGAACTGCCACTATAAATAGACTGAAGGGATCACTTTCAGATCGATCTCAGCCGACCCTAATCATTTCAAAAGTGATTTTATGAGAGCTTAGCCTACTCCATTGTTGTGAGAGCTTAAAACTTCAAAATCCCTTAAGCAACCTCAAACCTACTTCACTAATCTTGATCTAGATTAGGTTAGAGTGATTTATTGAGTGTTTCTCTTGTTCTTGAGTAGCTTGTGTGACTTCCCTTGTTTGTAAGGGCTCGCCGGCTCAAATCTTGAGTTGCTCGTGTGACTTCCCTTAGTTGTAAGGGCTCGCCGGCACTCATCTCTCGTTGGCCGTGACTTCCCATTTTGTAAGGGCTCACGGTTCACAATTGTAATCCTTTCATATTGGGTAATAGAAAGGCGCACCTAGAAAGAGGTTGCGACGCCCCGGAGACGTAGGCCATTGTTTTGCCGAACTCCGTTATCATCCCGCGTGTCAATTTCTCTAAACTCATCTATTTACTTTCAATTGCAATTTATTTTCAGTTTTTGTTCAATTAGAGGTGCCCCTAAGTGTAACAAACTCTTCTTCTAATCCTGATCTGTCAAAGCCCTCTATCCTGCCCCTATTTGCTAGAAAATGCGGAATCTGCATCTCACTTATTTCTCTGTTACAGTACTCAGTTTTGCAATCAAAGGCAACCTGGTTTTGTATTTTCCATGATGCCCATACTTCTTGAAAAGCCCTCCAGTCATGTACTCTTGGTTGACCAAACGCAAGGGAATCCACCATTTCTTTGGAGTCAGAGCACACCTTTCCTGCTGTGCAGCCATTAGCCAGTAGCAACTTGTACCCTTCAAGAACAGCCATTGCCTCAGCTTGAGAGGCATTCATAGCAGTTACTGATTTTGAGAACCAAGCTATTGTTATGTCACCTAAACAGAGATGCGCACCAATACCAGCCTTGTTGTCTGCTGACCATGATCCATCCACATATCAGGTTGGGAAGACTGAGAACACGGCTATTCGGTGAGTCAATTTCTCTTTGAATTTGTGCCAACCTGGAGGACCTGATTTCACTACACTGGTACAGAGTTTGGTTGTAGTAGAAGTTGCAAGTCTGTAAAGATGGTTGCTTTCTTCCAAAAACTGCTTCGCTTCATTTCTTATCTTCCAGATAGCCCATGCCATGCAAACAAACTGCTGAACCCCACTCTCAGAGAGTGAATCAGTCACCATTTTCCAGATTTGACCAAATGTGCCTTGTAATGCATCAGTTCTCAAACTCAGAGGAGATCTACACCAAGCTGCCCTTGGGAATTCACAGCCAAAGATCACATGTTCCACAAATTCCACTTGCCTCTGACACAGTGTACACTCAGCTGGAATAGTCTGAATTCTTGCCCCAATTACCCCTCTAACTGGTAAGGCATTTTGGATGCATCTCCAAATGAAAAGTTTGAGTTTTGGTGCCAAACCTTTTGCTTTCCACAACCTCATCCAAATCTTTTTGTCATTAATCTGACCCTCATCCCCTCTAATCATCCGGTATGCATTCTTAATCGTAAATTTGCCATCTTTAGAGAAAGTAAAGAGAAGGGTATCAGGTGCCTCAGAGTGGATTGGGGTGGACATGGAGATCTCAAGTGCAACTTGGAAACCAAAAATTGACTCAAGCTGTTGGAAATCCCATGAGTTTGACTTAGTGCAGATGAGGGAGTTAATTTTCTGTCTTCTCTGCACATTGGTGTTCGGCAAGACATCTTCCCAACCTAAGAACCAAGGGTGACAATACACTGGGATGGAATCTCCTGAGCCAATCTTCCAACACAGATGTTGCTTCAGTATTGATTTGATACCAATTATACCCCTCCACAGTACAATGCATTGGTATGTACGGGTTGATGGCCAGAAACTAGTACAAGGGTAGTACTTGGCTCTTAAGATCTCAGCTCATGGGACTTCACTACCAGATGCAATCTTCCATGCTAACTGCATCACTAATGCCATATTCATTTCTTTTAAGCTTCTCAGACCCAGCCCCCCCATATCTTTTGGCTTAGACACCTTGTCCTAAGCAACATATGCAAAATGGTTCTTTTGAGCATCTCCCCCCCTCCCCCCCCCCCCCCCCCCCCCCCCCCAAAAGAAATTTTGAATTATAGCAGTTAGTTTCCTCAAAACCTTTGTTGGTATTAGAGCAGTTCCCATCGCATAAACCAGCAAACTCTCCAAAACCGACTTGATCAAGATTAATCTTCCTGCATGAGAAAGATAGCGAGACTTCCAATTGTTGAGGCGCTGTAGAAATTTCTCAATCAGATAATCAAAAGACCCGTCTCCCGTGACTTTTACCGGACAGCCCAGGTGCTTTTCTGAATCAGCGGCTTCTTGTACCTCAAACTTGCTCAGCAATAGGTTCCTACTTGGTGTGGTAGAGTTGCGAGAGAACCAGACCTTCCATTTTTTGCAATTGATCTTCAAACTTGACAAAGAAAAGAAATTTGTTAGCGTGTTGTGGACCTCCTCCACCTCCTTTGTCTCCAATGTTCCCATCAAGATTAAATCATCAGTAAACATGGAACAAGCCAATCTTGGTGCTGATTGAGTCAACTGCAGACCCCTAATTTCTCCAACTTCTAATGCATGGTTTAGCCAATGAGGAAGAGGGTCCATGGCAATAATGAATAGGTATGGAGTCATTGAACAGCCTTGGCATATACCTCTTGTTGGATTAAAGAATCCGTCACCCCTTCCATTGAATTGAATAGAGAACTTTGCTGACTTCACACAGGCTTGTATCCATTTGCAAAATCTTGATGGAAAACCATTAACCGACAATAACTCAAAAAGGTATTCCGACCGCACCATGTCAAAAGCTTTAGCCACAGCTTTCAAAGTAAAGTGGGGGAGACCTACTTTCTTACGGGAACTCTACCACACCAAATAGGAACCTATTGTTGAGAAATAGGAACTCTACTGCACCTCAAACCAGACCTTCTGATGGAATAAATAGGAACTTCCTTACAATATTGGATTGACCCAATTACATATGTTTTTCGCTATTCCATATTTCCTTTCTATTTTTATCATTATTAAAAAGTTTTTTTTTTTTTATAATTTATGTATTGTAACTTTGCTTCCTGTGATGAAAAGGTCTATTGCTACTTTGATAAAAAAAAAAAGATAATAAAAAAAAAGATTCTTAACTCGAAAAATGAACATGCATTAAATTAATTTTTATATTTTTATTTCAAGTAATATGCTCGTATTTCTTCAAAATATACTTTTGGAAACTTCTAAAAATTGGCAGAAAAGAATACTTGTTGTCGCCAGTAACTAAAAAGATAAAGACCTTGTATAAACAGTAATCTTTTATTTTTATCTCAAGTTTTGACAAAATAATTTTTATCTCAAATTAAGACATAAAAAAAATATAAATTGTAGCTTTGAATTCTTTTTTGAGTTACATAGGTTACATAGGCATTTGTAGGCCTGTTAAGAGCCCGTTATATAGGTAGGTTACGTAGGCATTTGTAGGCCCGTTATATAGGTTGGTTACATAGGCATTTGTAGGCCTGTTATATAGGTTGGTTACATAGCCATTTGTAGGCCTGTTATATAGGTTGGTTACATAGCCATTTGTAGGCCTGTTATATAGGTTGGTTACGTTGCCATTTGTAGGCCCGTTAAAGCCCATTTATTTTTGGGGGCAATTAAGCTCAGGAGTATCGAACTTGCAATTCCCTCTCTATATGGAGCTTTTCTTTGTTTATTTTTTTAAATAAAAAAGACGGCAGGACGTACCAGATGCATGGTAAAAAATATATACTTTCAAGTTAATTATGTTAAAAAATTACAAATAATTGTAAATTTTAAATTATTCTTGGAAAATTTGAGAGAAAAAATAGGCCTAGCCTCTCTAATTCCTTCGTCTATTATTTAAAACCATTTCTGAATATCTTTTCAAGCAAAGGTATTTTTCTAGAAATATAAATAGATATCGCTATTTTTAATTGAGTGAAAGTTCATTACATTTTGCTGAACAACATGCAGATGAAGCAACACGTTTCTTAAAATGCGAATGTTCAAAACCTAAGAGAAACTTATGAATCATTTTTTCTTTCCTTTTGGAGCCTGAAAAATGAAGTTCTAACTTCTAAATTTTTATTTAATATTCATAAAAAACTTTCTATTTAATTTCGAACTCACGATCTTCTACACAGAGAATATTACATCGTGTCACTAAATCAGATAAAAAAAATTAGTTCTTAAATACATGGTACTAATTTTTATCAATTTTATTTTATAACTCATCAATATTTATCAGCCTTATTGAATATTATGAACCCATTGAAAGTTAGAACTATACTAAGGGTCAATACCATGAAGGTCTAAATTCATTTTTTTTTTTATTGTTGTGATTTTGAGTTTATATCAAAGAAATAAAAGATGAGAAGAAAAAAAATTGTATGTCCAATTTGTAGCCGTGCGTACATTAGCAATGAATAAAAGAAAATTAGAGTGCGTCAACATGAGACTATCTTTTTCATAATTGTAGACTAGTCATATGAAAAGTGAAAACTAATAAGGACTTGTAACTTGCTTTCTAAGCCAGGATGTGGGGAAGATCCAAAACTAGATTAATTTTCATTGGATAATGATTAACTGCTTCATTATCAGACGCACTTAATTTGACCAAAATATTAAAGTGGTTAAGAGTTTCAAACAGGGCAGGATTCAGAATTCTCGTCAGGGGAAGTAATAAATTATCGAATCGAATTTAAATAGCTAATTGAGTTTAAATCCATTAATTAATTGGGTATTTGATAAAAGAAAATAATGCTTCGACTTAAATTTTACAATACTCTGATTTGTAATTTCTAATTCTTTTAACTTATAATTATAATTACCAATCATAATTCAAAAAATTTATTTTGATTTTAACCCTATATTTAACCCGAATTACAAATTTACAAATAAAACATTCAAATAGGAGTAAAAAAATTTTCAGAGAGAAACAAAATCAATTGAAATTGATAAATCACCACTAAAACTTAAAATCCAAAAGGGCGGCTGCCCCTCCCCCCGGTTCCACATGGGTCTGCCCCCTGGTTTTAAAGAGCTAAAAAGTTAACCTTACAGATTTACAGGTCAGGGATCTTTCACTCACTCTCAAGTTTTAATCTCTCGCGCTCTCTCTCTAGAACAACGGATGCGGACTCGCATGAATTCGAATCCTCCTGGCCAGGTACCTGACTTACTCGAGCAAATTGAAACGGACGGCCCGGATTAACTCAAACCGGTGCCTATTCTGGGATGGGGCAAGCGGCCAGTATTATTTATGCTTTGAGATTCGTGTCCAAGTTAAAAGAACAATCATGGACCTGTCCGTTTCCAATTTGCTCGAGTCAGTTACGGTAATCTGAATCCGTCTTGCATAACCAATTAACCATGTTCTTGAAATAAAATTAATCTCTGTTTTTTTTTTTTTTTTCCTTTTCGCGTTTTTGATTTCCCACTGGAGACTAGATCATTGCTAAAGCCTGAGTTCATTAGGGTATAAATTATAGATACGACACAAATTATAATTTAAAATTCCTACAGCTTCTTAATTAATCAAACAGTTCAGAAAAATATATATCATTACTCACTAAATTAACTTCACGGATTCAAAATCACATGACTAAATTAAGTCCGATAACATAACCATTCTATTCATTATCAGCCTTATTAAATTGATGAAACTATTCTTTACAATTTTTATTTTATAATGAGGAGGGATCGGATTACACCACTATTTTGGTGACATTGTGTGACAATGTCCATTTTCGAAATTTCAAAATTCAAATAGTCGATCCAAACCGTTCAATATGATGAATATATTAAGAGTAACTTGGAAATAAAATTTTACATTTTTCTGAATTTTTTTACTATTTATTAAGTATTTAACAAAATCGCTATATTCAGACCGTTGAATTTTTGAACCCCTCTAAATAAACCCAAAAAAAATTTAGAAAAATGTAAAATTTGATCTGCAAGCACATTTTAACATATCCATCAAGTTGAACGGTTTGAATCGACTGTTTGGACTTTGAAAATGAACGGTGTCATCCGATGTCACCAAAAAATGGTGTCATTTGATCCCTCCTCTTTTATAATTCATCAAAATTTATGAGCCTTATTAAATATTTATGAACCCATTGAAAGTTAGAACTGTACTAAGTGTCAACGTCATGAAAGGTCTAAATTCATTTTATTGTTGTCTTTTAGTTCATATCATCAAAGAAAGAAAAGATGAGAAGAAAAAAGGTGTATCAATGTATCATGTATGTCCAATCTGGAGCCGTGCGTACATACCAATGAATAAAAGAAAATTAGAGTGCCACAAAGCGTATTGTCATTTTCACGATTCTAGGCTAGCACTAGTCATGTCGTCGTGAAAAGTGCAAACTAATAAGGACTTAAAAGCCTGCTTTCCAAAAATAGATTGATTTGATTGGATAATGATCAACTGCTTCATTATCAGACGCACTTTTAACCACTTTGATAATATTAAAGTGGTTAAAGAGTTTTACAGAACCAGCCTTAGTTACAGACGAGTTACGTATCCTCCGAGATATCTCAACTTTTGCGTGACTGATGTGTCCGGTGTCTATTCGGGGGTGATTAGGGGGTCAGTATTATGCGTGCTTTGAGATTCGTGCAGAACGTAATTAAACGGTTAGGATTTTTTCCATAAAATCACGCAAAGTTTGAGATATCTCATAGGATACGAATTCCAGACTTCCAGGTCATGGCCTCATGGGTCGCTCTCAAGTCTCGTCTCAATCCCTCTCGCTCTCTCTCTAGAATAACGCATACGGACTGTCTTTGCATGAATTTGAATCCTCACAGGTACCTGACTCAAGCAAATTGCAAATTGGAACGGACGGTCTCGATTAACTCAAAACGGTGCCTATTCACTTTCGTGTAATCCTTCCGGCACTCACCTGAAGAAGGTACGAGGATACCATACTTTTGAATAGGCTTTCTGGTGTACCAAATCAACTAGCGGGGTCATAGTCTCTGGGGCACTCACTCACGCTTGCTAAACAGAGACTCATATCTTTATTGCTTGGGTTCACCTCAAACTCATAACTAGAGTATGGAGTAGAGAGATGCTAGAAAACCGCTTGTCAAACAACTAGGAGAATTAGCTGGAAAGAGTCAAGCTGAAAGAACTGCAAGGCGTCACTCACTGCAATAGGAAGAAGTCGAAGACCAATAGCTCACCGAAGAGTGGGGCCGGCTGTAAGAGGAATTCGCTTCCCGGGCAAGAGGAAAGGTAATCTAAGCAAATCAGAGGATAGTGCCCCGGGGGGAATTATTTGTGCTTTGAGATTCGTGCCAAGTTAAAAGAACGATCCTAGGCAGTCCGTTTCCAATTTGCTTGAATCAGGTACCTGGGGTGATCCGAATTCGTCTTGCATAACCATGTTCCCATTTTCTTCAAACAAAATTAATCTTTTTTTTCCTTTTCGCGTTTTTTATTTCCCACTGGAGATTAGATCATTGCTAAAGCCTGAGCTCATTAGGGTCGTTAAATTATAGATACGATGTCAGACACATTATAATTTTATTTCCTACAGCTTCTTAATTAATCAAAACAATTCAGAAAAAAAATATATCTAAACTACACGGATTCAAAATCACATGACTAAATTAAGTCCAATACATAACCATTCCATTCATTAACCTTCGTATGTACTTAGCAGACATGTCTCTGGAAGCTTCACGTAAAAAAAGAAGGAAAAAAGAAAAGAAAAGAAAAAACCAAGAAAATAGATAATAAACTTATTACTAAATTTTACCCAAATTAACTCCTTCAAAAACAAGACATCCAAACCCGAAACCCGATCCACAATCTCATGCACCAGGTGCAGCATCCTTGACCCGGCTCTGGATGTACCCACCATACTCCCGAGCATAATCCTTCACATGACTTGCTGTATCTGCGATCCTGCTCCTTGCATAATCAACCCGATCCGATCCAACCGGGTGGCGCCCGGTAAAGTACTTGTACATCCACGTGGTGCCAGCAAGTACCGCCACGGCAACCCCGCACGTGGAGAGAAAACCAGCGACGAGTACAAAGAGTACGAACACGACTGGGACCCAGATCGGGCTTGTAAGGAGAAGTATCGGAGCGAGAAAGATCAGACCCATGACTGTACCCGTGATGGTTACGCCCGTTAAAAGGAGGAGAATGGCACCCGATATGACTAGGGTTAGGAATCCAACGACCTGGGTGGAGTTTGGAGCATGGTCTTGGAGGCGGCGACTAAGGTCCTGGAAGCGATCTCCCATGGCTAAATTCGTAATTTGATTGCACGATCTTTCAAGGTGAAATTTGTTGGGAAGGTTTGAGGGGGGAAAAGGGCGAAGAGGTGGGATATAGAGGAGAGAAGAAACACGTGTCGGATGGAGGACACGTGTGCGCTGGATCTGGGGTGATATTTTCTAAAGATGGGGACGGTCAGGATCTGTTGTGTTCAGATATGGAGGGACTATCCAAATTTCTATCCCTAAGGTAACAAAATATTTCTGTTTGAATCTGGACCGTCCAATTAGAATCCGCACGATTATTGAAGCATATTTGTGTATCCACTTCCGCCCGGATTCTTATCGAACGGCAGTAATCCAAACAGAAATATTCTGTTACCTCAGAGGATATAGATTCGGGATTATGCTGAGTCGGATTTTGACAGGTACTGCTACTCTGGAACTCTCTATTTTAATATAGAATAAATTGACTTCTGTCAATGATTTTTTTTCTTAAAATAAACAAGGTGGTGGGATGCTTCCATTCCATATATATATTTATTTAATTTTTTTATTATATGTTATATATAATTATAAATTATAAATATTTTATGGTATTTTATATAAATAAAGAACGATCTCAATTTAATTAACATTATTTTTTTGCATATTTATTAATTAAAATTTTAAATATAAAAAACTTAAATATTTGTAACAAACAATACGATATTATTTAAAGGCTCTTGATTTAAAAAAAAACGACCAAATATCTTAACAACATTTTAAAGATCATAAAAATACTTTATTTTTTATTGTGTGGTTAATATGAAACATCTGTTAAAATAATTTATTTCGAGTAAAAAGTGTACTGAGAGAAACGAGAAACACTATAAAAATCTTAAAAAATCGCGTTTTGTAATTATTTTAATTATGCGCATATATTGAATTTGATGAGTTACAAACTTACAATTCATTTTTTTTAAATAATAAAATATAATTTTGGTGTTGTGGTTAAAAGAGTCTACATCAATCTCTATATGAGTAAAGCCAGGGTGTGATGTGTTCACTAAGAGGGTTTGGTAAGCATAACTCCAAAAGTATATCGGATCGATTTCAAACGCCAAATCTAAACCGTTAAAATTCTTGTACTTCATGAGTGATGCATGTACATATAAAATTTTAAAAGTTTCGAGTTTATTTGCTACATGGTCAAGCGGTCAAAGAAATGATAAAAATTGAATATATAAAACAACTTATAAATTAAGTTATGAAAAGTTTTTTTTCTTTGACCGCTTGACCGTGTAGCAAATAAACTCGAAACTTTCAAAATTTTATATGTACATGCATCACTCATGAAGTACAAGAATTTCGACAGCTTGAATTCGGTGTTTGAAGTCGATTCGATATATTTTTAAAATTATACTTACCAATCCCTCTTGATGAGCACATCACACCCTAGCTTTACTCATCTCTATATTGTTGTACCTGAGAATAATGTCATCCGATTATTCAAAGGACGAAGATTCCTCTTACATATGATTATTAACGCAACTTCGAATAAATTCGTCCAATGATTTCTACTTTAACTAATTTATTATTTTAATCCAAATTTTAGATTTCATGTTCAAAATTTTCAACATTAATAAGCATAATAGTGGATATTGATCCGCCATTATCAAATGTGCATATTTATAGACTATCCAGATGGAGTCTAGAAAATATATATTCCACACAAGCCTCCATCGCTTTCAAAAGTACAGACGTAGTAAATTTTTTATAAAATATATATAACTGCTAAGGGAATAAGTTTAATTATAAACAATTGTATCACACAGAAACGGAAAATGTCACATTTCTTGGTTTGGTATTACTGAATAACCAAAAGGGAAAACGAAAGTGACAAAATTAATAGCTTTGTTTCTCTTTTATATAATTGAACTATTATCAAATAATTAGTATATACATTGATCTCAATATCTATATACACATAATATATTGCAACGCTTCACCAATTTGGGTTGTTAACAAGTAGCAAGAGCTTGCTTCGCTTTTCTGGAGAAGTGCATTTGTAGCATCACTTAATGCAAACTGCAACAAATATATCAATCGAAATTCTTAATTAAAATATTGGTGAAACATAATTTCTATATAAATTTTGCTGTTTCTATACACATTCTTAATTGTTTAGTGATCAAAATTCATGCGAAATGAACTTACAAAGTTGTACTAAATGTGCTACAATACCTGATTAGAACACTGAACAAGGTATTCATTCATGATTCAGGCTTCTGTGTGTCTGACAACTGGCCCGCGTTCATTCTGCTTCTTAGTTCTTCAAATGCTCGCATCGTATCGGCATCAAAACCCCCAGCAAACTAAGGTAACAGAAGCAAAGTGTGTAAAAATTAAAAGTGCTATAATTTTATTTTGGCCTTTTTACATTTCAATTTAGTTATCTATTTTTACCTGATGAACCCTGAATGCGAATCTGACACCTTGAAGCAGCAAAAATTCCCGGTTTGTTTCTTTGTCTGTACCAGTCAAAGCGTCTAGTTCTGATCCCACTCTTTTCATGTACTTCTTTGCCAGTTGAATTGATGACAATTTTATCTGTCAAAAAGGATCATTCAAAATTATTTACCATTGAGATTAATTTCTGTAAAAAAATTGTTTTGATGTTTTAATTACCTTTCCAACTACGCCAATATCAGATAACCAATCAACCGGTATCCCGAATTCTCGGTAGCGTGACATGGCCATATCTCGGGTTCGTAGAAGCGCATACACACTCTGTTCCACTCTATAAACAACAACAAGTTTCAGTTTTATTACTTTATCATATTTTCTCTTTTGTAGTTAAATGAAACATATTATGTAATATCTTACTTTTCAAGTAAGGAGTACATCTTCTTCAGTGCGGCTTCGCATTGGAGATTTGGATCGTCAGCGAAAGTTGAAACTCTGTTTTCTAATTTCATCAAATCTTGGTACTCAAAAGATGCCTCCCGCAATGCATCGGTTTTTCCCTCTGGCCAATCAAAATGCTTGAGAACTGCACGCTCATCAACCTAGAGTCACAACATATTTTAGGATATATATACTAGTTAATTGCAATAATGAAAGAACTACTAAATTATTGGAAACATAATTTTTTTTTTTTTTCTAAACTAAAGACAAAGCAGATAGATTTCTTGCCAAGAAGGAGAGTTCTTCATCCAACCAATTGACGAATGAAACGACATCTTCTATGTTGGTAAAGGTAGCAGCTCGTACTTCGTTCGCTAATGATATTACAAAATCGCCTTGTGTCTCCACATCCGCTTTCACCTAATTAATTAAGTAATTTGATTTAGTAAATTATGTTATCTCAAAAAAATTTGGCCAACAAAATTGAATGAATATATAATTTATGACATGTACTTACAGCTAAAAGAAACCCTGATCTATTTTCAATCTCTCCAATCATATTGCTCCTCACATCTGCCACATTTGATGCAGACGACGAACGACCTAACGATGATGTCTCCTTCTTTGCGTCGCGTTTCATCAATGTCTGGTAAAACTCAACCAATTCAGGTGCACGATGTACCTTGTCCCCACTTGCTCCACCTTGTAGTGTGCCAGGAGGCGGAGGAGGTGGTGGGGGCCCACCACGCCCACCTGGCGGGGGTGGAGGTGGGGGTACACCAGGTGGACGTGGCAGGACACCACTTGGAGAGTTAATTGAAGGAGGTGCATTGCCGTTGGTCCCACCAGATGGCTTTGGTGGGGGCCGGGGTACTCTTGGTTCTCTCTTTTCAAGGTGCGCTAGCTTAATCTTGCTCACCACCGGGCTGTCGTTTCCATCATTGAATTGTTGCTCTTCAGAATTGGATGTGGCATTTACAGCTGGGGGAGCCTTCTTCTCCTTTATCTGAGAAAGTTTTGGTGGCAAAACTTTGGCCGGCTTGACTCCATCGCCAAACCTACAGTCACAATTCTCGGTCAGCTTAATTTTTATCGATTATAATGAAATATATTTGTGTGTTGATCATGTATGCTAATATGGAATTCAGTACTTTCATATGATGTTTTTAGTGTTTACTTCAGAATTAGATCAATTAGTCATTTAAAAAAAAAAAAAAAAAAAAAACCTTTCTGCTCTGGCTTGATCTGCCTTCGCTTTCAACGCCTTTTCCCTCTCGACAGCCAACTTATGCCGGTCTTTGTATGCCGGATACTTTTCCTCTTCCACCCCTTCCACTGACTTTGAAATTAGGTTAAATGACGATGACACGTTAGCTGGTTGCTCTGTGCCAGGCGACATATTAGAACTGTTCATAAATTCATTCAAGTCATTCTCTCGCTTGCCAAAAGTTGTAATTGCCACGCCATCTCCCGCATTCCTCAACATAAGCGATTCCAATGGCCCCTTCGGACGATTGCTTGTTCTCATTGGTGAACTACTACTGATGGATCGTGTCGGCGAGGCTATGGAGCTCGTGTCATCCCTCTTCCCCCATTTTTTGATCTTTTGGATCAAACTTGGTCTCTTGCTTAGATATCTACTTGAAGAACTATCAATTGATGTATTGTCAAAATCTTCACTATCCAAAGATGAGACACTCTCTTGATCCGTTTCGCCTTGACCACGCTCTGATCCAGCATACTCTAACATGAGTTGCTTAGCTCTTTCTCGGGATTTAGGGCTTAGGGTTTTGTTTAGGTCACGTGCCGAGATGTGATTAGATGGGTTTTGGTAGTTACGAAGCTCATAACGGAGACACGCATTGACCCAACGGAGGTAAACGAGTTCTTCCACTTCACTAAAACGATTCATTTGAAGGCCTTCAACTTGCTTGCTAAGATCTTCATTCGCATGTCGTAGCTTGTTTATCTCATCTCTCAAATTCGCCGCCATATCACTCTGTATTAGGAAATAAAATGTACATTTTAACTATATATGAAGATTTAGTTTCCTTTTGTTCCACCAAAACTATCATTGTTTCACAAATGAGAATTTGGGCTTTGTTTTTTGTAAATTAATTACTTAGCCAAACATGAAATTTATACCACCAACAAGTCATTTTAGTTTACTTTTCGTTTCCTTTATGTTCTTAAGAAACTGTGTTTCCTCATTCAAGTACTATTCCAATTCGAATTTTTGGAATTATGGATTTAATGAGAGGAAAACAGGGGAATTATGAGAAAATAAAATGTGCTATGTTAGTATACTATTTAAATATTTCCTACTGGTATGAATCCTATACAGGCTACAGCAATCTGCCCGGTTCTGATTTACTGTAACCGAATTGATAACAGCATTTTAATTATTTGTTTAAAGGGGAAGGTTTCTAATTTCTTTGGTCAAATATTTATTGTAAAACTTTGACAAATGCAAAATTGTTTTTCCTAACAGTAAAGACAAGAAAATGTGGGCCTATAATATCAATCCATAATCTATGATCAAGGTTGAACCACAGCAGTGCATCGAGGAGGGTCCATTCTCACCACAAAAACCGTCTCATTAGCCGAATCAAATATATATAAAAAGAAGAAATTAACTGAAAAATATGCCTGAAAAAAGGTGTTTTTTCAGTAACCCAAAAGGGGAATTCAAGTATATCAATATCTCTACTGTAGAGAGGTACTTAAGTGGTCCAGAAATCACCTAACAAAAGACAGAAACCACTTTAAGGCTATCATGGTATTACCTAATTAATGTACATTTAATCTAAAGAATAACTACTTAAAACAATTTATTACATCAATCAATGGTACAGGTCTATGCAAAACTAGCTTTTATTCTGACATATTTTGACAAGTAGTTTTAGCTTCGTGCAGCGCACTAATTCTATGCAAGGCTGTTTTTATTCTATAGTTGGTGCGCTGCATGAAGTCAAAACTACTCTGTTAAAATATTTACCGCAGTGTTATGGCACAATTTTACAGCATATTCAGATGAAAATTGAAAGAAGGAAATGCATGTGGTAACTAAGTAAGCTCTAAAATTGCATGCTCCTTTATAAAATACAAATAAGCAAAACCAGACTCATCATCTCATATCAGATAAAAAAAAAAAAAAGCAACTGTAATTTCGTACCTCACTTAAACCGGCGAAGGCCTTCTCATCGAGTTTCATTGTAAGCTCTCGTTTCTGATGCTGCAACTCCTTATTCTTGCGACGCAATTCCATGACCTCAACCTCCATCTGCTTGAAATTCTTCATTTTTTTCTCCATCTCTGCATCTCTCTTCGCCAACTCGGCCTCCTTTGTTTGAAGCCCCATCACCTGTTGTTTCAGCAAAACTAGCTGCCCCTTTGTCTGACTTGCTTCCATTTGTATTTGCTTTTGCATCTCCTTAATTTTTGTTCTCGCAGCGTCGAGTTCTTTTTTCGTTAGCCTGCTTCTTTCAATCTCTTCATTTAACTTCTTCCTCTCAGCATTTAAACTGTTTATTGTTATATTCAACATGTCGATCTCGACTTGCTTGATTTTCAATTGTTTTTGTAACTCAGTAATGTCTGATTCCTGCTCCCTTAGGCCGTAGTACTCGAGGAGTTCCCCCTCGAGTTTCACCTCTCTTTCTTCTAACTCTTTCACCAAATTTCGGAGGCGTTCTAGTTCCGACTCATTGTTCGCCATCTCAATGTCATATTGGCTATTGGATTTTAAGTCGAATTTGTCGTTTGGTAATGGAAGCTCGATTTCACCAGAAAAGAGACTCTCAAGTTCTTCATCTATTAAATCGGTGGTCATGCTTTTGCGGTTTGCTGAGCTAATTAGGTCACTTATTGTTTTGACCTCCGCTTCCTCTTCTTCTTCTTCCTCGACCTATAAAATTTCATTGTATATGAAAACAATTAATATAATTTTTCATGAAAATTACATTCTCTCCTTCGGAAATTAATTGTAAAATCAATTTCTTACATGTTTATCGTCAGAATCTCTATCGTCCTTCTTCGATATCCCTGTGTCATTTTCTGACAAATTGAACACACCAAGTTACAAATTAAGCACAAGACAAATACAAAATTTTATCAAGCATGTATGATAATATAATACAAATAGTACTTGATGGCTTTACGTCGCGTGGCCTTGAACAATTAATTTGCCGTGCTGCATAGGCCGCTACTGAGGCTGCTACAACAAAGCCTAGCCTAACAAACATTAATCCAATTATGCTTTTTTCTCCCTTCAATCATTTCCTCTCCTCTCCAGCATTTAATTTTATAAACCACACTCAAAAATTGAAAGGGCAAAGAGAAGTGCTCTGTTTTTATCTTATCAGAACAGAATGAGATACCTGACTCATAATAGTACCTGAAGCTCCTTTTCTTTTAGTTCAGTTGTTGAAACAGAGGAGCACCACCAGATTTTGTGGCTACCCTTTCACTTTATGGTCCATGGATATACATTCTAAGAGCTATCCCTTGTCTTTAGTAAAATTTGACTAGGGGTCACTTCCAAGTTCCAACTGGGAATTTCATCAGTGCAAGAAACAAACCCAAATGAGGACAAAAAATATATATGCCAATTGTGGAGGAGAAACTATGAAAAACTGAAAGAAAAGCACTATTCCCCCTCTCCATTTCAATTAAAATGGAGATATGCTTTATGTATATGCAATGGATTTAATTAACAATTTGGCATATTGGTAGGGTGTCAACGGTACGATACATATCTGGTGGAGACATTTTTCATACCCATATTCATTATGATAATGAAAAAAAAATTATTCTTACCCGTCTTTTTCAAATACAATACGAATTAGATAAACAGATAAAAAAAGTGTTATTGATATTTTGAATTGTATTTTGGTTAAAATATTTTTCGAAAAAGAAAAAAGAGAAAAATAATAATAATGAATACAACTAATTTGTATTATAAAAATTTAATAAAATACAAAACTTTATTGTATCATGTATCATTCTCATACAAAGATATATATCTATAATAGAAAACGAGTAAGATAATGAGTGAAGGGTAAGATATATACAATTTTATTTTTAAAAATTATCTTACACAAAAAACAGGTAAGATAATAGAAAAAATCGTTATTCTTATCCATATCTGATGAGTTAACAAAAAAAAAATCTTATCTTTATTCGTATTTTCAGATACGATACGGATCACATAAACGAGTAAAGGAGTGCCATTGCCACCCCTACATATTGTATTTATTTTCAAAAATTAAATCATTATGTAGCCGTATAACATTTTTCATTTGTTAATACCGCAAAGGGTATGAATGAAATAAATGGACATGTCCATTACATTTGAAATGGGGATTACATAATCGCACTTACATTTCACATGAAATTGGTGGTAGGCTGATAGCTTGGGTTTCCAGAATAAAAGAGAAATGTCTAATAATTCTCGCCCATTTACTCATTGGATAGGCCTTGAGACAGACTGATGGGAGGTGATCCAATTCACATGCTTCCCACATCTGTATAGCTTTCTGAGTTGCAACCTCTAAACAATCAGAGTAGAATCATACTCACAAAAAAATTATTCGGATTTGGTTTCACATGATCAAAAGTTCGTGATTTGAAAATAATTTAAAAATAATTCGAAATTATTTGAAAAAAAGAATCGCAAAGTATACGCAAAAAATTCGGAAAAAGTTCAGAAAATTTATGAATTATTTAGTCGAAGTTCAGTCAACCAAATAATTTGACATTTAGTTTGTCATCATTAAAAAAATGAATTATTAACGGATAATTCGTGAAGCTTGTGACTATGGATAAAATTGTTACCTCGTCATTTTTCATTTTTTTTATCATATCACTCAATTATTAATATCTATAAAACATTTCCAATCGAATTTTAAAATTCGTAAATATTCCCCACAAAAAAATTATCATTTTTAATAACTGTACTAAAGACTAGTTCTTAACTCGTCAATTTTATTCAAAATATATATATATATATATATATATATTGTTCGATTTCACAACCAACTCATTTACTGTTTTATAAATACGCATGCGATTCGTTTACAATAATAAATTAAAATTTTATTGAAATGAACATTCACATTCATTTATAAAAAAAAAAAAAGTATGTGTAAATTTTATATAATTTGTGGGCCATGTATTGTTCTTTGAATTATAGTATATATGTAATACTTACATATGAAATTACTATTGAAAAAATATACAACAATAAGTCCATACTCAATGTTTATATGTTTGACTATCACTAATAAAACGCATTGTACAAGTATCATTTATGCTCAATTTTATGATTTTAAATAATAATGATTATTTGATATTACCATTAATTTTTACAAAATTTAATACTTATACGAGTGATGTCACTAGCCATGAATGCATAAATAAGTATTTTAAATATGAGGAAGGATCACTTGATATTGATTAATTTAGCAATTGATTAAAAAATATTGTTAATTAAAAAGTAAATATATAAGTATATTATTGAGCATATAGATAATCTAACAATTAAATTACATGCAATTTTTAAGTATTGTTTTATAGCACATTAAGGATGAAATATACAAAATTCTCATTATTTTTTTAGAAATCTAGAAATCATTTTATCCCAAAAAATTAACAAAATAAAATGTGCTTTTGTAGAATTAAGCACTTCAGAAATTACACCATTTTATTTAATAAATCACATTCAAATATATACAATAATACATTGTCAACAAACTACAGCTGTCCTTCTAATTGCGTTAGAAGAAAGCAAATTTATACAATTATAAAATTACAAATAAAACAGATAATTGATTCCAAATCTATTCTTTCAAATTTAAATACATAAATTAAATTTAAACTACAGCAGATTTTTCATTTTTTTTTCTTCAGGGAGCAATTTCAAGAGAGGCATATATCTATAAATTAAATTAATTTACAAAAGAAAAATTGTGAAGTATAAAATAAATAAATAAATAAAACCACCATATATGATTTTATTTCTTCTTATTATTTCTACCATGTACCGACACGATGGCATCATGTACCGAGGCATCTTTGTTCCACGGCCAATGCTTCTTCTTATTTTTATTATTATTATTATCTCTTAACATGGCAACTTCGTCTAGCAACCGTTGGATCTGATTTTCATCGTTTTCAATTTTCTCCTTCATTTTCATGATCTCTATTTCTTGTAAATTGAGTTTCTCTATCTTCTCCTCATCTACTAAAACTCTCTTTTTTAGTTCAATAATTTCTGCTTCCTGTAATTACGATCAAAATCATAAAAACACGCTTATATTATATAATTTGAGGCTTTATTATATTGCATATATTTCTGATTGTAGGTTTCAAAATGTTTTCAAGCATAGTTCGTGTCAAATATTAACAGATTTTTTTTCACTTCATGCAGCACACGAGTACATAACTTTTATTTTGTCTCTATTGGTCGTGCACTGCATGAATCTGAAATTGATCTGTCAATATCATTCCTCCATAATTCGGATAAAGTATCGACAGAGCTATTATGGTTTCATTCAGCGCATCAGTCATATAACTTTTTATTTTATCCTTATTAGTCTTGTATTGCGTGAAGCCAAAATAGCTCTGTCAATATATTTCCTCCATAATTCAAATTACACAAACAAATTCTTGAAACAAAATGGAAGCTATGTTATTGACTAAAAACTATTCCTTTGAATATCAATGATTTCTAATAAATTTAATTGATTAATTTAAATGGTCATACGAAACTCATGTCATATTTTACCTGCAAGCTGAGCTTCATAATTCGTGCCTCCAAATCTTTCATGCAAGAATTCAACCTCTCAAATTCCTCCTTTTCCTTTTCCTTTTCCTTGGCCTTCTCTTTCTCTTTTAATCCCACCAAGTTCTTCTCCAATTGCTCATAGTTGTCATCGGCTGTATCAATCAGAAGTGCCTCTGAAAGAGGTTGAGAAATTACACTGCATGCCTCCTACATTTAGAACAAGTACCAGTTCATAACAAATTTGATGAAACTTAATTAGCTCAATTAAGGTATAAATATAAAACAAAAATAAACAGTGAACATACCTCTTGTTGATCTTGAGAGGTTTCCGAAACGACAATCCGTGATTCTTCAGATTCACAAATCAAATTTAGACCCATGTTTTCTCCAACGCTTACTGAATCAACTAACACCAAATCAGTTTGTTATAAGATAGATAGAAATTTAGAGTCAATGAAGTTCAAATAAGAAGTCATATCTGATCTAAAATTTCAGATCTTTTTCCTTAAATATTTTTTTTTGTACCTTTAGGTTTGCGAGTGCGCTGACGAAGGCTCATACCAAAGGCAACAGCCACGGCCACCGCAGTAAATCCGGCCATCACTATGGCATTATTTTCTCCCATTGCTCCAATTTCAAAACCAGTGTAGAGATGAAAATAAGTTGGGAAAGAAAAGGAGGAGAAGGATATATTGGTGTATACGTAAGTCAAAATTTACATGTTTTCTTCTTTTACCCATATAAATTTCCTAATTGCTTTTTCTATTTTAGAAGTTATCAAAGCAGTACTCTACTTGTTATAAAAGTTTAAAAAGAAGGTGGTATCCACAAATTGTACATTTCGGAACTAAAATAATGGAACAGCTTATTTTAAATTTAAAATGTGCGCTAGCGCAACTGTATTTTCAGATATAAAAATGGAGCAAATAGTATTTGAAATTTTATCGGTTGCTCCAAGGACCTATCACCTATGAGTCCCATCATGGTGGTGGTGTTGTTGATCTATACTGTAAATTCATATTTTTTTTATTTTAAAATTTAAACAATTGATAAAATTATATAAAAATATAATTGGAGAACAACTTTTATATTTTTTAGAAACTTTTTACTTTTTTTTAGATAGGAATAAAATCACTACATTTGGAATTTTGGATAGTCCGAGAATTTTCAAAGAAAATAATTTTCTACCTATTTAAAGAAATAGTAAAAATATTATAAAAAATATAAAAGTTGACTTGCAAGTACATTTTCTTATGAAGATTATGTTGAATGATTCAAATTGATTATTTGAATTTTAAAAACGAAGATATGAGTTCATGGTGAAAACTGTGTAATGTGCATACTACCATAGCCTCACTAAAAAAAATTAATAATGTAAAATTAGGTATCCAAACACAATTTAATATGTAGATTATATTGAACGATTTAGATATAATGTTTGAACTTTAAAAACAAAAATACAAATATAAAGTAAAACATGACCCTTACTTCATGCAACACAGTTATTATAATAATTTGTTATTCAATTTGGACAAATTTCGAAATCTTTTAGCATGGGGTGTAGATTTTGAAATTTAATATTTTTTTTTGGATATTAATAAAAATTTCGGTTGTCAATTCTAATATGGATCATAACGACACGTGGATAATTAAGAGAGAAATACCATTAAATGGGAACAAAATATTTAAATTGAGATAAATTCCTTTTGAATAATTAAATAAATCATGAATCGTTCATCTGACTATTGTGTATCTTGAAAGGTCGATTTTACCTGATAAATTATATTTATGGTATCATCAATTTTACACGGCTATGTCAAGAAGACAATTCTACATCATCAGAAATAAATAATAGGTTTTTCCCAATTTCCTGGATAATGCGTTTAAAGAATGATTAATTAATGTCGTTAATTTATTACACAGTATTTCGGTTTCTTGCAGTTGTAAATTTCAAGTTCTCTTCAAAAAAATAAAAAAGTTGTAAACTTCATGTGCGTATATTTCCAAGCATCCAGCTGCTCTTATTTTAGTTAGTTCACTATTTCTTGCCTGTAATTGGGCCTTTATGGGCCTACATGGGCAGAATTAGAAGATTTTTGGGCTTCCGGGCCGTTATAATGAGAGGTTGGATGATGAATGTATCGTCATCGTTAGGGGTGTATAAAAATAAAGTCGACCCATCCGACCCATTTGATCAGTCCGACCCGATTCGTATTTTACCGGATTGAGATATTATTGGGTCGGGTACAGATTGAATTTTGACAAACCCGTTACTTTGAGTCGGATCATAGATTTACTCTTAATAACCCGTTTATATCCGGACCCGATGTCAAATTACACTGACCTTATCATTGATTTTTGAAAAACAATCAATCTTATCATTTACGGAGATAAAATCTGCACAGAACCAAGGGCTGGATCGGCGTGGAACTTGATTTTTTTTTTTTTTCTTTTGGATAATAGGTTCCATCCAATATGCATGGAACCATTTTTTGTTTTTGTTTTTAAATGATTAATTGTATGGCAGAATTGTTACATGGTATAAAATATCGGCATCACATTCATATTTTGTAATGAAATATTGATGTAACGTTATCAGGATTAATCAGAGTACATCGATCTGTTGTCGATGAGATTCCGATTTGAGCGTTTTACCCGATTTAGAAAGGTCACAAAGAGATGGAGATCATTGTGTAAATTTTTTTTTTTATTTCAATAAAAAACAATCCGCTAATTATTCATCAGGATATTTGATTTGACAATAACCAACATTTTAAAATTAAGTGTTATTTTAAGTACTAATATTTAAAGGTTTATTCAATATATGTTTGTCATTCTATAACCGGCTATTTTTATTAATATCCTCCAAAAAAAGAAAATTTTAAAAATATCCCTGTCATTTGTGTTTTTTTTTTCAAAACTGTTCCGACCGTCAGAACCATGGGCTGCCCAATAAACCCACCGGACCGTTCTATACAGAGGCGGGCCAGTCCACTAGGGAACCTCCCCTTGCAGAGGCAGTCCTCTTTTTTTTCTTTTTTTTTTAAAGATATTAATATTTTGATTTAAATAATTTTCTGAAGAAAATATTTTCTTGTTTAGAGTGTACGTCAAAAAATAAGACATTTGATATATTTATGAAGTTATGTCGTAACTCTGTACTATGATTTATACAGGATACGCGCATGAGAATCAAACCTGCAACTCACATGTATTGTTTTAACTTTTGTCAAATCAACGTTTTATTTTGACATTATTTATGAACTTATTAACAATTATAAATTATGTAACACTTTCCTCAAAACTAAATAAATCATATAAGTTATGTAATGTTTGAAAACTAAATATTGTTTAGAAATAGTTTAAACATCACGTAACTTGTAATTTTGTAATACTGTATTTCAACTGCAATTAAACTGGTACTATAAAAGTTTGTTTGAACTTGTATTATCTATTATGTTTTGCAGTAATAAGCACCAGAATCATTTCAGTTTTCTTTATTTTGATGGACATAATTAGCCAAAAAAATATAATACCTACACATTTTTTCTATTAAATTTACTGCATTAATAGACGTAAAAAAATCAAATTATACTTTTAACTCACCAAAATATAACTAAATAAAAAATAATTAAAACATGACATAACTTTAAGCTTCAAGCCTCAACCAAATTTAGATAACTTAGACTTATTTTGGTGAGTTAAAACTAAAAAAAATAAACCTCCTCTCAACCAAAATTTGAATTTTGAATTTTTTTGAATTGATTGGCCGGAATGTGTTCGTACGAACCGTTGGATCCTGCTCGCCGTTGTGCAGTAGTGGATTACAGCTAATATTACAGATGAAATTCCGTTACCCTTTACATCTCCTCACCGTCCATTTGAAAATCCGTTGATCCTCAACCGTCCATTCCAATTTTCCCTTTCGTTTGGTCTATAAAATGGCTAGGTCTCCACTCGACAACTCACTCTCTCACACAACCGCTCAAAAGGCGTCTTTGTATACGCCGCTTTTGCTCTCTCCTTCTCCTCCTCTCTTCCTCTCTCAAATCTTTTGATTCGCTCGATTTCTTGATCTATTTTCGATTCGAAAATGAGAGAGTGCATCTCCATCCACATCGGCCAGGCCGGTATCCAGGTCGGAAATGCCTGTTGGGAACTTTACTGCCTAGAGCATGGCATCCAGGTTTACTTTTGATCTCATTATTCTCCCGATTTTGGTGTTTATAGAGGCAATAGGATAGATCTGTGTGTTTTATGACGATTTTACACAGGGAATGTAACAGATCTATATTATTTTTCAAATGCTTGTCATTTTACTAATTGAATCTACTGTTGTACAGCCTGATGGGCAAATGCCAGGTGACAAGACTGTTGGCGGAGGTGATGATGCGTTCAACACCTTCTTCAGTGAGACTGGTGCGAGGAAGTACGTACCTCGTGCTATCTTTCTAGATCTGGAGCCTACAGTGATTGATGAGATCAGAACTGGTGCATACCGTCAACTATTCCACCCAGAGCAACTCATCAGTGGCAAGGAAGATGCTGCTAACAACTTTGCTCGTGGTCACTACACAATTGGCAAGGAAATTGTGGATCTGTGTCTGGATCGCATTCGCAAGCTGGCTGACAACTGTACAGGTCTCCAGGGTTTCCTTGTATTCAATGCAGTTGGTGGAGGTACAGGATCTGGTCTTGGATCTCTCCTCCTCGAACGTCTCTCTGTTGATTACGGCAAGAAATCCAAACTAGGGTTCACTGTTTACCCTTCTCCTCAAGTTTCTACCTCTGTTGTTGAGCCTTACAACAGTGTTCTCTCCACCCATTCTCTTCTTGAGCACACTGATGTCTCTGTGCTTCTAGATAATGAAGCCATTTATGACATCTGCCGCCGCTCCTTGGACATTGAGCGCCCCACTTACACCAACCTTAACCGTCTTGTGTCTCAGGTGATTTCGTCTCTCACTACATCTCTGAGGTTCGATGGTGCCTTGAATGTGGATGTGACAGAGTTCCAGACCAACCTTGTCCCGTACCCCCGTATTCATTTCATGCTTTCCTCTTATGCCCCTGTAATATCTGCTGAGAAGGCGTATCATGAGCAACTCTCTGTTGCTGAGATCACTAACAGTGCTTTTGAGCCTTCATCCATGATGGCCAAGTGTGATCCACGTCATGGCAAGTACATGGCTTGTTGCCTCATGTACCGTGGTGATGTGGTACCAAAGGATGTCAATGCTGCTGTTTCCATTATCAAAACCAAGCGCACCATTCAGTTTGTTGATTGGTGCCCAACTGGGTTCAAGTGTGGTATCAACTATCAGCCTCCAACTGTCGTGCCAGGTGGCGACTTGGCCAAGGTGCAGAGGGCTGTTTGCATGATATCGAACTCTACCAGTGTGGCTGAGGTCTTCTCCCGCATTGACCACAAATTTGATCTGATGTATGCAAAGAGGGCTTTTGTGCACTGGTATGTGGGTGAGGGCATGGAGGAGGGTGAATTCTCAGAGGCCCGTGAGGATCTGGCAGCATTAGAGAAGGACTATGAGGAGGTTGGTGCTGAGGCTGCTGATGATGAAGAAGCTGATGATGGTGATGATTACTAAACTTGTCTGATGATGGTGATGATGAAGAAGCTCATGTGTTTCTGTTTGTTAAGTTGTTTTTATAATTCATGTGTTTGTGTGGATTTCTATGCCTACCATGTTGAAGATTTGCTAGTTTGATTCTGCTTTATCTACACTATGTAGAGGTCTCGTTGCTTCGGCAATTTCTTTTATAAAGCATGGAGAATTGTATCTGGAATGTTTTCTTAATCACCTTGAGACCAATCTTTCAAACATATATTTATCTCTTTTGTGTGATGACAAAATAGGTGAGTATGTTTTGTTGATGGGGTTAATCAACATATGTGCCTCGCCATAAAATCTTTAATTGTTCGCAAGTTGAAACAGTACATGCATCACTGCATAATGCCATACTAACAATAAAGAAATTCAAAAGTCCAAGTAAGAAGCGAGAAAATAGGTATTCGTTCCAAGTAATGATTAATGTATCATCAGAAATAAGATGAAAAAGAGTATTTCGGTTTCTTGCCTGTATCTTTATGGGCCTAAATGGGCCAACTCAGAATGCGGTCCTATTTTGGGCTTACGGACCCATTATAATGAGAGGTTGGATGACAAAATGTATCATCATCACAAATTACATTCTTTATAAATCATTTTGTATATACATTTCCATGGCTTTGTGAAGCTATTCCTGCTTGAAATACCTGGCAATCGAAGTGGATATTGCACAATGTTTCTGACCACCATTTAAAAATTTCCATGGTTTTTGCGAAGCTATTCCTGCTTGAAATACCTGGGCAATCGAAGTGGATATTGCACAATGTTTCTGACCACCATTTAAAACCTAAGGTAGAATTGTGTTTGGGATTTGACTGCTATGGCCGTAGTCACAAACTTAATATATATATATATATATTTTATTCTTTTGTTTTTGTTCATACTTTGATAATTTATATTGATATTTTTCTTTTAACAAACTTTCAGCCAGGAAGCCCAGGACAAAAGAATGAATTTGTACTATAGAATAATATTTTTTTGATAGTTAAACGTAAAATAAGGGGTACTTTCATGTATATCATTCAAAAACTTTGAAATTATGTATTCCCCCTTTAATATTCATAATATAATAATATTTACTCTTCTAAAATTTAAAAACTCACAAATTTATCTAATTTATTGTGTATTTTCTACTAAAATTCTTTTAAATTTATAAAACACACATTTTATCCTTTATTAATAAATTAAATAAATTAGTAGTTTGTCTGAGAAAATAAAGTAGTCTTCTAATTAGTCATCCTTCTATATTAGTCATTTTCAAGTAGTCTTCTAAAGAGTCTTTTCGAGGATATATATTTTCGTCATCCTTCTATATTAGTCATTTTCAAGGATATATAATTTTAGTAAGGAGACTAAACAATTTGCCTTGACAGGTCCCACTGGTTTATGTTCTTTCATTTAATCCAATAGCGAATGTTTGTTTTCTTATTTCCGTTCTTATCCTAAACTACTTACCTCTTCAAAGGCAACACATTCTAAGAATTCTTCACGCGAATCGTGGCCTTTTAGGTGATCCTTAGTATATGAAGGCCTCAATTCTTTATTGATTCTCGTTTGTGGGACTAACTATAGCTCCGGACCGGATTTGAATAAATCTAGATAGATTTGAATATAGTTCCTAAATGGAATGGAATTAAACTATGTTCATCTCAAAAAAAAAAAAATAATAAAAAAAAAATAAATTCATGTTTCGTCAGATTTTTCTATCGGAAGTGATCACAACTATTCAACAAGAAATTTATTTTTTTGTCAATTAGTTGCCCACTTGTCCCTCGTGATTTCTGACCATGTCTTATTTTAGATAGGCCAGATATTTTTTCTTTATTTATTAAATATAAATACCATCACTTAGCTAACTTCTTTTTTACATTATAAAAAAAATGTTTTGATTATAATATGATTATAATATTTGTATTATATTATATATTAAAAATTTAATTATTTCGTACTCTTATTAACATTATGTGTCTATCCTTAATCAAAATTATGAATCCGCTCTTGTTCATAGACATATTAATTTGAACATTTCTCTTAAACACGCTACATCTTTTTAATTTTTTAATATAAAAATTATATACTTTATGAATTTAAAATTATTTTTAATATATTCCTCTTTTTTCCGCTGAAAAAAGATAAATATGTTATTATGAATTTTAGTGGGAAAAAATACATAATATCGAAATTTGTGAAGGGTATACTTCAAATTCTCCCGTTAAATAAAATGCCTCAAGGATGCATGCACTGCACCTGTTCTCCTCAATCCGACACAGAGTCGTTTGACCCATTTTCCATTTGTTTTGTTAACGATCTCCCATTTCTTTAGCCCCAAAAGCCCTTGATGAATTATCACAGCTAACACACCAAAAATATTGAATTATTTTTTTCTTTAGGAAAAGTCCGTAGACATCCAGAAAATATTAATTGGCCATTTATCAATGCAGTGGTTGAGATAGAAAAAAGTTAAGAGAAAAACAATATTATTAGATTACTATCTAAAAAAAAAAAGAAATTCAAAATGGAACACATGTATGTTCATATGATAATTTGCCTTCGTCCCTACATCAACGTAACATTAGTTAATTTATAATTTTCATATTATAATTTGGTTTAATTTTCACAAAATAACATATGTATTAAAATATCATATGTTGATCATGCTTGATGTGCGTAAATTTATTATAATTGTAATAGTACGTAATTTTTATATGACATGTCATTAATTTATTTATACATAGACCTTACGTAAAGTCATGTTGACAGTAAAATGTATGAATTATTCCAGCAAATATTAAAAGAAGCAAAAAATTGGAGATATGAAACATTTTATGATAAAAAAAAATAGCTTGCGATCATCACCGCCTTAATTTTAAGAGGTGCTTTGAGAAATGCATTACTGGTTCTCACATCGCCTACATTATTATCATTTGAAAACAATTTTAAAATCATTCCACTAAAAGTATAGAATCATGATTGCACATCATTGCTCATTTTTTTTTATTTTATTATCTTACAATTGGAGCGATCAAAATAAGAAACTGAACGTAGTTTTCTTTTGAATATGTAATAAATCATATTAATAAAGAGATTTAATTTAAGTTGTGACAAAGAACAATATATGAAAAAAATATAAAAGTCAACAGCAGAGAGGCTGTTAAAAAGAAAAAAAAATAGTCAGGCTAATAATTGATTGCCTGAATTTGTTTTAAAATAATCAAAATAAACTTAAAATTAAGTCATTAGCCTTGAAATTATGTCCTTACACATATTTTCTCTCACATGAATTACACATATTATCTTAAAATTAAGGAGTTTTGTTTTGACAACTAATAAAAATGCATCAAATTTTATCAGGTTTAATATGCAAAATGCATATATAGGGGTGAAAAAAAAATGATAAATCTGATCTGTATTTGATTTGTTTTTGAAAAATAAAATGTAGATATTCGATATTCAAATATCTGTGTAGACATAGATATTGATCTGTATTTAACAAATTGAAGCAGCACAAAAGAATATACAAAGTGTTTTTTTTTGTGAATCCAGTTTTTCAAACAAAAAAAACAATATTTTGTAAATTCATGCATTCATAATCAATATCAAAGATCTATAGATTTATATCCTCTTATTGTTCAAATATTCTAATTATGCTCAGATGCATTTTGAATTCAAATATCTATAATAATATACTTAATTAAATATTATGATTTTTGATAAACAACAAAACATGAAAAGCATGCATTTAAATATTACATATAATTGTGTGCGTTCATAAAGCAAACAAAAATACATGATTCAAATGCATCTATTTTTTGTGCTTCCATCATATCTTAATTTTTAAGAATTTTAATAACTAAAGACTCAAAATTTAAAAGTCAAAATAAAACTATTGAATATGATCTATATCATTTTATCTATACACGTGTAAAAAATTATGACATTTCAACTTTGTTTTGGCTGTCCTCAAGAGCTTGTAAAAACGTACTAATGTGGATAATTTCTAAACGTTGATTTTTCAAATGATTAATTCACATAAAAACAAAATCAAAATGTAATATTTTTTTTATAAACACAGATAAAATAACATAGATAACATAAAACGGTTTTATTTTAACGTTTATAATTTAAATTTTGATTTATTAGCACATTTTAAAATATGATAACGCTTTTAAAAATAGAGGCATGGTGAATGCACAAAAAATGAAGCCATTTCAACCCTCTTGGTATATCAAACATTTACAAATACAAATATTATTGTTAGTCAGAAAAAAAATGTTCTTAGACATGGGCGGAACCAGGATTGAAGTATAGCTATGTAAACTTGGAAAGTACCAGTGTTCAAAATAGCGCGCTATAGCGTTTTTCTCTCATAAAAGCTATGACGCTATGTCCAAATAGCGCCGCTATAACGCGCTATTTTGCGCTATAGCGCCGCTATTTGAGTATAGCGCAATTTTTTTAACCCGGCCGCTATAACGCGATAAACGCTATTTAAATCATTAGAAAGTACTAATACATATAAAATAAATATATTAGTAAGAAAACTAATTAATTAACTCTCTTCAAATTTCCCAAATTCCATTTCTTTTATCTATCTAAATACTTGATAATAAAATTTTGAAAAATTGAAGTGGCTTAGGACCCCAGCTACGACTATGTTCCGCCCCCCGGTTCTTAGTTCTCAGTTCTCACAAAGAATCAGATCAGATCAGTGAGAGATATATACAAAAAAAAGAAAAAAGGTTTAAACAGAAACCCAATTTAGATTTACTATGTTACCTCATACAATTTGAGAATTTCCCATGGATCCGACTAATACACACAAGTCAACCATGATCAACTTGTACGTGCATTAAATAAACGCTCAAAAGATCTACAAACGACCGAATTCAATATTACCTAAGGTAACAGAAATTACATGTTTAGTTTTGTACCGTCCAATCTGATCCAACTCTGATCGGACAGTGACAATATAAACTCAAATATTATGTTACCTGAGAGAATGTGTAGAAGTCACGATTCACGAAGGAATTCAAATTACCTAAGGTAACAGAAATTATGACTTTAGATCTTCACCGTCCTCCAATCTGATCTATCTCTATCGGACAGTGTGGATCTGAAATCAAATATTATGTTACCTCAGAGGATGTGGAGAATTCCCTATTCACGAGGGAGAACATCCTTCTCTTAAACCTTGCGATCATCATTGAATAGTTCCCAAAGAAACCAATAGAGAGAAAGAGAAAGATAGAAAGATACATAGAAAGAGAGAGAGAGAGAGAGAGAGAGAGAGAGAGAGAGGTGGAGAGACGATATAGGAGGGAAGGCTAATTCGGGCAAGTCCCAATGAGAGCCCCGGCTAACCTCTTAGTTCTTCCCTTTATATGGGTGGTGGAACTCACAGTGGGGCCCACATCATCGGTCGCGCTCGCCGCTGGTTTCGTCGCCGCTCCCAACGCGTCCGCAGCGCTCTGAGCCAAGAAACCCGTCCCCAGCGCTCTCATTCTCATTCCCATTCCAGTGTCAATTCCAATTCCATTTCTAATTCTAGTAAACAGAGCGAGTTTTCTCAGAAGAGAGAGAAACCGAAGAGAGAGAAAGAGATCGTTGAGGTAGAGATCGAAGAACAACAAGAAGAGGAGGAGGAAGAAAGAGAGCAACAACAAGAAGAGGAGGTTGTTGAAATCGAAGAGGAATTAGGCATCCTTGGATTGAAGCTCATACGAGTTTCCTTTAGGTGGAAGATGGCAGGATTTGAAACTTTCAAGAAGGTTTTGCATTTGCATTTTCATATATTCTCAATACTTTAATCATATATTTATGGTTTATTTCTGTTGGGTTTGATTGTTTTACTATGGATAGAGGCTCTGTTTGTTTGTTTGTTTGTTTGTTGGTTTTTGTTTAGTTTTTGGTTCAGTTAGTTAACAATTACAAAAACAAAGAAACGAAAAAAGAAAAAGAAAAAAAAAAGGAAAATATCTTTCTTCTTTTGAGAGGTTGGGGATGTCGGGGCTTGGATACTTGAGAGTTCCTCAAAGGAGAAGAACATTTAATGCATTAGATCGTTACAAAAAGGTTTTATCTGAAAAACTTTGAATTGTTGTTTATTTTGTATAATTCAGGTCCTATTTGTGGATAATTTTGTTGGTCTCTTAGGTGCATTTCCAGTGTCAATCCCCAATAGAAGTTTCACAAATTCTTATTTTTGATGAGTATTTTTGTTATTTTTTGGTTTATGAATTGCTTATCTGCAATTAATTTAGTTTTAGTTTCTTTTACTTTGATTTTGTGTTGCATTTAGTTTGTCAAACCATTTCATTCTTACAACAGATTATACCTATTCCTCTCAAATTTTTCAGCCATCTCCATCTCCAAATTTGAAATTGTTTATGGTTCATCAACTTGTTCTTAATACTTTTTTCCAAAATAATATTCTGCTTTGATTTAATGTAATAAACAATTGAGCAGGAGGGACTAAATTATAATTATACCCATTAAAGTCAACCTTTCCTAACATTCCCCTACTTGTCCCCACAGATAGCACTATCATAAAATTCTTCACCAAAATTAGCAGAAATTGCTCTCAGATAATGAATTATGACCAATTAATTTCCTGACATTGTAATACAAGGGTGGATAAATGAGTGATTTCTTCTAAAAGAAAAAGTATTTTAAAATCAAAGAAAATAAAAATGAAATAACTCAGTCAAAAAGTAAAAATAGGTAAAGCAGAATATATGGAGTCCAAAAATGCAAAAAAAAAAAAAAAAAAAAAAAAAACTATTTTAGGTAAAAGAAACGGAGGTACTGCTAGTAGTTTGCCGGTCTTTTTTGGGTTTTCACTTTGGCACCAAATATTGATTTGGAACATTTTGAGTTTGATTTAATATATTACCTCCTCATTTTGATCAGGTGACACCCGAATCAGAATTCTTTACAGAATATGGCGAGGCAAACCGGTACCAGATCCATGAGGTGATTGGGAAGGGTAGTTACGGGGTGGTGGCAGCTGCCACAGATACGCACACAGGAGAGCGTGTGGCGATAAAAAAGATCAACGATGTGTTTGAGCATGTGTCGGATGCAACCCGTATCTTGCGTGAGATCAAGTTGCTCAGGCTACTACGCCACCCCGACATAGTCGAGATCAAGCACATCATGCTACCCCCTTCTCGCAGGGAGTTCAGAGATATTTTCGTGGTGTTTGAACTCATGGAGTCAGATTTGCATCAGGTTTTTTTTTATTTTAATTTTTTTATGGGTGAGGATGTGGTAATATGGATATTACAGATTGATCCGTGATACAAACTCATGTCTCTTTTTTTAAATTTCAAACAATTGATCCGAACCATTAAAAGTGATCTCCATATGAAAATTTACTTATATATCAAATTTTACAGTTTTTTTACAATTTTTTTAGATTGATAGAGAATCACTTGATCTAAACATTTTTGACCATTCAAAAGTAGTGATTTTCTACATATCTAAAATAATTCGAAAACATATGAAATTTATTCTTCAAGTACATTTCCATATGGTGATCATATTGAACGGTTCAGATCAACTGTTTGTAATTTGAAAATGAAGATAGTGATCCATAGTACGACCCAATCTATGCTATGGTAATATGCATATTACGGATCCACCCGTGCTATAGATTCATATCTCTGTTTTCAAATTTCAAGCAGCCGATCTGCACCATTATACGTGATTGCCATATGAAGATGTACTTGGAGACAGAATTGTATGTTTTTTAGATAGATAGAAATCACTACTTTTGGATGATCCAGAATTTTTATATCAAGTGTAAAATTCTACCTATAAGAAAAATGAATAAAAGTTATAAAAAAATGTAACATTCGGTTTTCAAGTACATTTTCATATGGAGATCATGTTTAACGGTTCGGATCAACTGTTTGAAATTTGAAAATGGAGACAGTCGATCTGTACTATGCATATTACCATAGCCTCATTCTTTTTCTACTGTATATATTCTTTTTGCTTCTTTTCTGCAGTTCAGGTTATAAATATAATCCCATATCAATACTGTTTAGAGCAAGCACTTTATGTTGTAACATTCTAATTAGTTTTGGTTTTTGGTTACTCTTTGCCCTTTTCTTTTTCTTTGTTTTATTTGTTTTCCTCTTTCTTGTACCTAATTTCATTCTAAGCATTGTACCTACGATAATTAGGAATCAGTTGGCATTGCTTACTGTCATCCTGTACCAAAGCTTACAGATTTATGGACCTGGCCTACCGGCCATGTAAGAACTAAAAAAATTTATGGACCAAACTGCAAAACTGTTTGTATTTAGGCGCTCAATAATGAACTTCTAAAGAATTGTGTTTGAGAAAATGGTGTGAAATCTGTATATAGGTGATCAAGGCGAACGACGATCTAACCCCAGAGCACCATCAATTCTTTCTATACCAGCTCTTACGTGGCCTCAAATACATCCATTCTGGTTAGTTTTCTCTTTTATCTGAATTTGTTTTTTCTCAATTGTACATTTTGGTTTTCAAGCACATTCTGGTCAAACAAACAGGTCAATCATATAAATTTTTAATGCTGAATATGGGTGTCAATTTACAGTACCGGAGCATTTTAAACTATATAGAACATCATAAAAATCATGTATAGCACAGAAATTTTGAAAATTCGCTCCATGTAAATCCGCCCCTGGTCACATCCCGCTGTAGGATCCCAGTCCAGTCTGGTACTTATTTGCTAGCATCATGCATCATCTTTTTTAACATTGGCTTAAATAGGCCTTAAACATCAACACCAAGCAAAAAGAAAAAAAAAAAAAAAACTGTCCAGTAACTGCTTTGGTACTATCGTCCGAGTAACTCTAATTTTTGTTCTTTAGCAAATGTCTTTCACCGTGATCTGAAGCCGAAGAACATTCTTGCTAATGCCGATTGCAAGCTAAAGATTTGTGACTTTGGGTTGGCGCGTGTGTCATTCAATGACACCCCCTCTGCCATTTTCTGGACAGTATGTAATTTTCTTAAAAAAAATAAAATATATAAATTTTGTGGTTCATTAAAAAAATTTAATTGTGTGATATGGTTTGAAATATTTCTTCTGTGTACTTAAAGGATTATGTTGCTACAAGGTGGTATCGTGCCCCAGAACTATGTGGTTCTTTCTTTTCAAAGGTACACAATTTTTAGTTTGTGGATTTATAACTGGTTCGCTTTATAATGTAAATTTAAATAATTTTATTCTCTTTTGGCAGTATACGCCGGCAATTGATATATGGAGCATTGGCTGCATATTTGCGGAGATGCTTAATGGGAAACCACTGTTTCCTGGTAAAAATGTGGTCCATCAGCTTGACCTCATGACCGACCTTCTTGGCACTCCTGCTGCTGAGTCCATCTCTAGGGTCTCTCTCTTTCTCTTTCTCTTGAAACCTTGGCATAGGCTGCCAAGTACAGGGGCAGAACTAGAAAATTTAGATTGTGGGGGGCAGAAACGTAAAATGTATATGATGAATATGTGGTTACTGGGTTTGAATCCAAGTCTCCATAATAACAAAATAAAATTATAACCATTAGGCTACAAGCACGCTGATAACATTTTATGAGGAGGGCTGAACTATATAAAAAAAATTAGAAAAGAAATTTAATTAAGTTTCAATATATATCATTGAAATTTTTTAAATTGGTGGCTAAGCATCCCCCGGCTGACTTATATGTGCGTGTATGTTATTAAGCTAATGTTATAATTTGCTGTGTAATAGATTCGAAATGAGAAGGCAAGGAGATATCTGATGGGCATGAGAAAAAAGCCGGCAGTGCCTCTCACACAGAAGTTTCCGAAAGCAGAACCACTTGCACTTAAGCTGTTGGAGCGGTTACTTTCTTTTGACCCAAAAGACCGGCCTGGCGCTGAAGAGGTCAGAAACAGACCACACCTTTTGACACTTTTTATAAATTTCATTCATGCATCTGTTAATGTTATAATAAAAAGTTTCATTTGTATCCCTGAAAAATGGGAATATCAACTAATTATCGAGCTCTGTTTCCATGCTTCGTAAAGTTTATCATGGTAGTTTGTGTTTTGTTGGGAGGTAAATATTTTAATCATTTTGAACAATATGTGACATTGTTTGTTAGAAAGGAGATGCAATGCAATTGTATGCTACCATTATTAACTTTATAGTTTGAAATTGCTAACTGTTCGCATGGTACCAAAGACAAATTTTATTTTATTGTACTAGAAGAAA
This sequence comes from Carex pumila, assembly GCA_033356055.1. Lineage (NCBI taxonomy): Eukaryota > Viridiplantae > Streptophyta > Magnoliopsida > Poales > Cyperaceae > Carex > Carex pumila. The sequence goes on from JARJHM010000316.1 coordinate 309,114, forward strand.
AACAAATTTTGGTGAATTAACTTCTTTTTATATTTAGGCTCTATTGGATCCATACTTCCATGGATTGGGAAATTCTGACCGTGAGCCAACAACTGCGCCAATTTCTAAACTTGAATTTGATTTCGAAAGAAAGAAATTGACCAAAGATGATGTCAGAGAGCTTATTTACCGAGAGGTATTTCCCTAAAATCACTTTTATAGAATAGTTCGTATTTACCCTTCAAAACTTGCTCTTCGTCGTGAACCCATTTATTTTCTTTTCCAAGCATTGTCATACATCAATTCAGTTGCGATGCACATAGTACACTTCTTTTGGTCATGGATGCAAAATCTCACTTTCTCATTGAACAGATACTAGAGTATCATCCTCAGATGCTACAAGAGTATCTTCGTGGTGGAGAACAATTGAGCTTCATGTACCCAAGGTTACTGATAATTATAATAATAATAAATAAATACAATTAAGTACTCGTAAAATTAAATCCTTGCAATAAAAGATAATATGAAAGAAGTAGATCCAAGTAAAATGTATCTGATTTGAAGTCCTTTTGCAGTGGCGTGGATCGTTTCAAGAGACAATTTGCACATCTTGAAGAACACTATGGAAATGGAAAAGGATCAGGTGACAAGACAACTACTCCAGTTCTGCGACAGCACGTCTCCTTGCCTAGGTAATTTCAAAATTTCACAACAATTATCTAACTATGTTACATGGGCTTTTTATTTTATTTTATTTGTTACTATTCGTAGAGAGAGGGTACAGACAGTGAAAGATGATGCCGTGGAAATGAATGGAGATATGGTAATGCGAGAGAGTCTACTTATGCAGGGGGAGGGATCTGACCATGCATCGGTGACTGACGGCTTGAGCAACTCAAACTTCAGTGCCCGCTGCCTGATCAAGAGTGACAGCATCAGCGCGTCTACTTGCGTGGTTGTCAAAGCAAAAACTGTCTTAGACGTAAGTTCACTTAATGATTTATAGTGTGATGATGTCTCATTTGTTGAACACATTATATGATTGTGTTATTGTTTTTATTATAGGATGAGGAAGTTGCAATTGAGGGCATCTCACACCAAGTTGCCGAACTCAATGCTACGAAATGTTAATATATGTGAAACAGGTGTCATCGAAAAGCTCTAGGAGAGTATTAAAAATTGTACGAGGATGTGAATTTGCCATAATAATCAGCTATCAGTCTTTGTTCTTTTAATATTTTATTATTGTAATTTGAACTGTTTATTTTTGAACCAAGAACCCTTGAGATATTTGTCTTCAACGGGATGGGGAGACGACCTAAAATTGCACCCCCTTTTGAGATTTTTTTTTTCCCCTTTTCTCCTTCAACGAATTGTTTGTTTTAACTTTTTGATAAAATAATTTTCTGTAAAGTAATAGAAGCTGAGAGAGCATGTAATATACAGAGGTATCCTTTATAATTGCTTGGCATTTTGTAATCAAGATACTGAGATTGAAGTGGTATGGTTAATAGTCTGAAGAGAGCATTATAAAAATGTTTATCCTAAAAAATAGCTTTTGATTGTTGTTTTTTTTTTCCATTTTATACTCTTAAAAGTTCCCAATTTCAAAGAGCAATGGTTCAAATTATGGTGAAATCAATATCATGATATATTTTTTTTAACCATTGCTTTAGGATGAGCTCTAGACTCCTCTAGTAGTACCGAGTTCATTGAATTTCCCTGAAGGCCATAGACTGTTCATTTTTATATTTGATAAAAAGTGGGATCTTCCCACCGATTTTCCACTGCTTGAAAAATCAATGTTCCTGGATACAGGTACCAAACCACTGGTACAAGCTTCCATCAAATTGCACAAATATTTTACAAATGCCTCTCATTTCTACTATATCCAGTTGCATTGATAATAGAACACATCAAATTGACCGTTTGCTTCATTATGTAATCTTCCAGGAATCCAGGGGCTCGCACACATTGAACCCAATTTATTGAATAAAATAAAAGCTGGGACTTAGGAGGATGGGATAAATCATACATTGACTTGTGAAATAAAATAGTGGCTCAAAGCTCGTTTCACAGAGAATCAAACATCAATCAAATCCTTTAATAGTGTAATATGCAACAGAGCAGTGCAGTTTATCGATAGAGTAGTGAAATGCCCAAGTACATTAAATAATTAATTATCTAAATTCAAAAAAGCTATCTTCAACCCGATTAAGCACTGCAATCATTAGTCTTACTAATTGTCTAATTATGTTTTTGTTTACAATAATCAGTACAACAACTTTCATCATTGAATTGAACTAGGACATTTATAACTACCTCTTATAAACTAAAAAGAGAAGAAACAAAAAGAAGATCCTAGTTTGCAATCCCTTTAGAACCCATAATTGATTTCTTCAACATTTCATAATGCTTTATCCCCTTCGGTTTCACATCCACAAAATGTTTAAGGAATCTTTTCTCTGAACTTGCAAGTACGTAGCTCAAAGAAAACTTCCCTCCAGACCTTTTTGTTGCACCCTGGGTATTTGTCACTAATCCTTTCTCGTCTGTTAGCCAACTCACCATCTCAAACCTAAGTCTCGCTCTATCCATGTTATAGCACAAAAAGGAGGGGAAGTCAACAAGCGACTCAAGTGGATAATCTAATTTGTTTGTAAGATAATCTATCTTTTCAGTTAAGACATCAGTTGATTGGTTCAACACTGCAGGTGCCATTTTTATCATCTTAACCACATCATGGTAATCTAAGCCAGAATTGACCAGACAGTCAAATCTCTCTTGTAACTTGTCACCTCTGCCTCTAAACTTGGAAACCACTTTTGCCATCTCATCTGAGCACTCGGCGAAACCTAGTTTTAGCAAAAACTCAGTTTTTGCCTTTACAAAAAGTTGTTCATCTATATGCACAGGTTCATCAACGCTCCTTGTACAAGCCAAGCTGATAAACTTTGTCGGGTCTGCCTTTATCATGTCACTTAAGCTTTTTGGAGGCAAGCTCAGGTGGCGCAAAACAGATTTCGAACTCCTGCATGGAGAAAAGCCTAATATTTGCGGGTGGGTAGAAATAATACTAGCTATGTCACCAAGTTCCATCCCAATTTCAGTGAGGAAAATTACAGAATGACCCAAATTTTTCACATAGTTTCCAATTAGTATATCAGGTTTCTTCACAAATAAATTCAAGATCTCATCAGTTTTAAGACCAACCTTAATTAATATAGCCACAAGCAAGTATATGTTTTTTCCTGATTCGTGGAAAACAAATACTGGTGTCTCCTTGATTAGAGTTGCTAATGCCTGTTTGTCAAAACCCATTCTGTCTAGAAAGGTCAACATTTCAGAAACTCGGTTCCAATTGTATTTGCTCCCGTCAGATAGACACTGGATTACCAAATCAAACTGAACTCCAAGGCTACTTAATTTCTCATATACCCGAAGAATATTCAAATTTATTTCCCCCACCAGAAGATTCGGGCAACAAGTGACCAATTTTACAATTGCTGCTCTACTGATGCCAAAATTTTCATAATCTTTGAGTTTAGATAATAGCACCCCCTCATTGTATCTAAACACCTCTACAGATTCTAGGTAGATTCTACCAATTTTAATTCTTGGTATCCCATAACTCCACAAAACATGGTAATTCTCTAGCAAGAGAGGATCGTCAGATAAATATATTATGTTTTTTGGTAACAGATGCTTGTATTTAGTAGGGTGCAAACTGATGCTTTCTAAAAAGGGTTCAAATTCATTAATTGGATGAAATCGAAGTAATCTACTGATAGATTGATCAGTGCTTCTGTCCTCCTTTAATTTTGAAACTAGCTTTCCGAGAAACACTGGAGTGTTTTTACTGAGGTGCTCGGCATCAGGGAGTGAATAGCCTCTAGTGCTGTGGAAATAATCACAGAGATCCTTTTGAGCTTGAGAAAAGCGGGTACCGGTCCTTCGGATTCGGGTTGTTATTGTTTTTTTATCTGTAGACATGTCTCCACCAGAACTGACAGTAGAAGCATTGGAATGAACAATCCGGCAAGTAGAAAAGAGCCGATTGAATCTTGAATTATGGATCAATTGTGAATGGATATTTGGGTTGAGTTCTATAGGCCGAACAATGCTGGTTGAAACTCTAAATGAAGTTTCTTGGGTACAGCGGTTAAAGAGTGAAAATACAGTTGCATAATGGTTGTTGGAGTTCTTCATACGAGTTAAGGCTATAAAGAGTTGATTAAAGGAATAGATGGAATAGTGTCCTAAAAGTTCATCAATACATTCCCTACATAAATGAAAGAATGGTTAATAAATTTTGCATAACATGAAAAAGGCTATAGGTAACAGAACAGTACTAGTTAGGCATCAGTCCATAGCGTGATGTCCACCTTTGCTTAATAGTGATGAAAGAATGGTTAATAAATTTTGCATACCATGAAAAAGGATATAGGTAACAGAACAGTACTAGTTAGGCATCAGTCCATAGCATGATGTCCACCTTTGCTCAATAGTGATGCCCAATGCAGATAGTCAAACACAAATAGATGAAGTTTTCCAGGTGGGTACAATTTCAATTTAGATCAGCTACCATGCTGCTACTCTATGTACTGCTAGGTACTACCAGATGCCTTTTTTGTGTTATACAATGTCATACTCATTTGTTATATTTCTTATTTGGATTAAGATGGGCTTTACTGTGGGCAGTGAAGGTCAATTTGGGCTCTTCCCAAAGGGTGGTCAATTATTCTGGTTAGGGACTTGGTAAGTGAGCAGGTCATCTAAGGAATCAAGAAGCAACAAGAGACTCAAAACTTGACAAATAATAAATCATAGTATCATACTAAATGTAGTAAAAGGTTAAATCGAAAACTCCCCATTTACTTAATTAATGTTCGTGATCAATACTCTTATACCAGTAATTACTGAGCTTGTAGTGGTCTGCATCAGACAAACTTCAACTTTATGAACCAGATTTAAGTTGATGCCATGTTACGGATCTAAGAAATAAATACTATACCATATACTTAAAAGTTGATGTATCCAGATTGGGTATGACTGGACAAGTACTAGAGTCGATGCCTCTCATAAATTACGACTAAGCATTATAATACCAGCCTAAATGTCCCAACAAAGCAGTTACTCCTGGAAAAAATTAAACGAAAGAAATCTAAAGATCAAAATTAACCTTACAAATTGGATCTGTGGCAGCAGATAGCGTGCATGCACAGTGATAACCAGCAGATGCCAGTACCAAACTTGATCAGCTCAATTGCAAAATAAACTGATATTGGAGTCCTTGATTGCAACTGGTACTGTTACCTGCTCATAAAGATATTATGCTTAAGTAAATACATGGTCACATAATGAATTGCCTTTTCATGATTTATTATAATATTATGTCACCATTATGCTCGTAACATTCAAACCAAGTTTAGATGCTGTGAGGTAACATGCACTAATCCTAAGAACTATCAGAACCCTAATTACCTCATAAACTAGTAAATATCACACTAAGTACTGTACTAGTTAGGCTTCAGTATTTGGGAGCTAGCAATCCATACAGTACATGACGTGTTTAATGGCAATGCACAATGTAATAGTACAACACAATTAGTTACAGAATCTTGCAAGCACAATTTCAATTAGATCAGCTACCATGCTATTAGGCTACAGCTGTAGTACTGCCAGATGTCTTTTTTGTGCTATACATGTTTGCATCTTTTTTTAATTTGTGCTTAGGTAGGTATAGCAAAGGGCAGTTGTATAATCAAATCAAGCTGTTCCAAAAGGGCTATTTGGTCATTTTCCAACCAGGGATATTGTCAAGAGTGATCCATCCAAGGAATCAATAAGTAACAAGAAACTGCAAAACCTTAAAAAATAATAAATCATGCTAAATACAGAAAAAGCTTAATAGAGAACTCCTACTAACTTCATTAATGTTTGAAGTTCAGTACTCCTATTCCAGTCGCTACAGAGCATTTAGTAATCTGTATCAAACCAACTTAAAGGACTGGAGTTTGGTAGTTAATTGGAACTTTTTTGTTTCCTTTTTTTTTTTTTTTTCACTTTACACATTGGTTCTATGTTTAGGATCTAAAATATAATTCCTATTATCCGTACAGTATTGCCTAACTTGATGGGTTCAATAGCTAAAAACCCGTACAAATCCTAAATACTTTCAGAACTGTAATTAGCTCATACAACTACTACAACAAACATGACTAAATTTAATTCGTATTTGCAATTTTGCTCTAACCCAACTATTTAAATAAAATATTAGAGAATGATGCATAATTACCATCCTAACTGTAGTAAATTGGTTTTATTCCGTGTTACCAAGCATCTATTTGACAAAAAGAAGCAAATGACACTTTTAATGAAAAGATTTGACAAATTGAATTCCAGACTGTAACATTTCTGGACACTTTTCCAAGCAACTTACATGCACAGTCACCACGATATACCAAGGTGCTAAATTTCAGGCCTAAAATCAAAACACCTAAAGAAACAGGCACAGGAAGGAAGAGCACTTACCAGAATTAGAGAGAGCCTAGTCTGTGTTGAGTGTCTTGTACAATTTGAAAGAAGAGGTAGAGTGTTTCTTTAGGCAACAAGTACGAAGCGTGGCTACACAAAACTGTACTTGAAGCGACAATAGTCGGACATTTGGCGAGACCGGGATGTTCCACGCAGAGAACTCACCCGATAGAGAGTGGGATGGCGAGAGAAGTAGGCGCTGGAAGGAAGGTTGGAGCTGTAGAGAAGTTGGGTTAAAGCAAACCAGTTACGGCGAGGCCAGAGAATGAGGGGGACGGGGTTACGGTGCGCCGTTCGCTGTTCGCGCGGAGTGAGAATCAGGACTTCGACTAAGCCCTAAACCCTATTACCCTGTACCAAGCCGTGTCACTCGACCGAACCAGAGCAGGTTGACTTGTTTTGATCTAATTAGAAAGTGTAAATTTCGTTGGAGTTCAAATAAGCTTTGTTTGTCGTTACGAATTAATCAATCAACTTTCATTTGTTCCTATGTAACTATTGAATTATGTAATTATTCCGATTAAGTTATTTGTTAATATTTTTATTTTTATTCAAAATATTAACAAAATGCCACCTGAATATTCAACTCATCATTTTCTAAAATTAAATAATCTGAAAATAATTTGGAGACACCATTCAACCATTTTCTCTCTTTCTTTTTCTTTCTCTTCTTCCGTGCTCTTTCTTTCACTCTTCCAAAATACTAATCTCTCTTCTTTTATGGTATCAATTGAAGGTGCGTAAATATAGCACATCCCACTAAAATGCTAGATCTATTCAATTTCTTTCTTGACGCTATCAAATAACTTTTAATTAAAGTATCCAACTATCTATCAGAATGATTTTTGAACAAAATTAATTAATTACAGTCGTAATTAATAGTTTGACTTCATCTTTTTTTTTTTTTTTTTTGTGGATTACAGTGAAGTTTCAAATTGGATCAAGAATACAATACCATATTCATACTGAGATTGGAGAGTAAATAATTGAGCATTACATTATAGACTATAGAATAAAGAAAAATTATGACATCTTTTGATACTGGGACTTACTGCTTCGAATTAAAATTTTATAAAAAAAAATGATATTCTATTGACTGGAGGGGGCGCTCAATTGGCTGCTATTTTATTCATCGGTTTGATTAGTAACAATTACTGATCAATTGACTGTCAATTTACACATCAAAGATACGGTACCATTTTGGTATGGTAATTTCAAGGTGATTTTTGAGCATCTCGATGAAGTTTGTTGATTCCAGTAAGTACCAGCAACAAAGAAAATGCAAAATAGAGTAAGAAAAAATAGAGCAAATTTTGATTCATTCATAAATCAGAATCACATAATAAGTACAGCATATCTTGCTTATATTCTGCGAGCCTTTTACTCTTTCATTTTGACCAAAATTGAAAGAGCACAGAGGAAGAGTGAAAAAGAAAGGAGAAAAGGGTTAAAAAGAAAGAGAGAAAAGGTGTGAGTAGTGTCTCTAAATTGTCTCTAGAATTATTTAATTTTAAAAAATAATGAGTTGGACTACACGTAGGGGTGGCAACGAACCGAACCGAACTGAACTTACCTTAGGTTTGGGTTTGGTTTGAATTAATTTCGAACTGAACCTGGTTTGATTCGTTTCGAACCGAATCCATTTCGAACCAAACCCATTTCGAACTACACATTTTTCGAATCGAACCCGAATTGAACCACGAACTAAATTATTTTTTAGCAGTCCTAGTTATACCGATAATTTATATATTAATTTTTTCTCAATATGACAATTTACATGACTTCTTTTTACTGGTATGAATTATGAATTATGAAATGAGTGTTTTTAAGTTGAAAAATTGTTCATGAAAAAATACATCAGAGATGGCTTTTCTGATATGAACTATAAGAGACGACCGAAGAGAGAGGAGAGACAGTCATCCAGACCGGAGAGAGGAGTGACAACCGGAGAGACAGCCAGTCGCTAAGACCATCAGCTAGATTTTAGAGATAGAGGAAGAGTGAGTTAGGGAGAGGTGGAGAGAGAACTAGGTTATTAAAATTTGAAAGCGAGAAAGTGTCAGCTAAGTTAAATTATAACTCTCTATCTTGGATTTTAATTTCATCAGGTAAATGGACGGCCGATGTTATTATGAGATTCGAACTATAAAAATGATCGAACCCATTTCGATCGAACCAGGCTAAGTTTGGGTTTGATTTGAATTAATTCCGAACCGAACCTGGTTTGGTTCGTTTCAATTCGAACCCATTTCGAATCGAACTAAACTCGAATCAAACCCGAATCAAACCCGAATCAAATTACGAACCTCGAATTTTTTTGCCAGCCCTAACTACACGTGGTATTTTGTTAGTATTTTAAATGAAAATATTAATGGAGTGACTTAATCGATATAATTATAAAATTCAATGATTATGAAGGAACAAATAAAAATTCAGTAATCAATTTGTGACAAAGAGTAAAGTTAAGTGACTACGAACAAAATTTACCCAATTAGAAATCACTGTCGACAGTAGACACTCTACCGAACCACAACCAATCGTTTTCAGCTCGGTCGGAGCGAGTGAACTTTCATCAAACTCGTTGCGAGTCGATATGAGCTACGATTTTTGTGGTCACCTGAGCACACCTATATGGAAATACGATGGGAGAGGTGCACGCTCAATAGCCGGTTGTTCTCTTGGGTTCGAATAAGCAGACCCATTGCCCATTGGATAAGGTTATAGCTGCTCCCTTAATGGACTGCATGCTCATCCGAACTCGATCCGATTGCATTGGTCAAATCAAATTTGTATAAAATATTTAATTATGACTTTGTAATACCTTATGTACTAAATATCGTCAATTTTGATATTATGTTAATTATTAGTTAGACTAATTAAAATATCAATTTCAGCTAATCTCAAATATAGAATAAGTTAAATACTTTAATTGAAGATTGTAAAATAATTGAGAAGCTTGATATTTAGAGGAAATATCCTACATTCAGACGAAATATATAATAATCATGTTGTGAAAGATTTTTTATTTACTACTCTTCATATAAAGATATCATCTTCCAAAACTTTGATGATATTCTTAACTGAGGTTGTTTCTCAAATCTTCTCACATTTCCTATCTGTGCTAGTAAATTCGCTGAGTGATTCAATTCCCAATATATATGATAAACAGATACCCGGGGTCCACCAGGTATGTTCTTACGAATCTATATATGATAAGAAGTTAGTTTTCTACAAGCATTTACACGGGTAAGTGTAGGCTCAATGTCTACATTACAGTTGTTTGTTGCTTCATTTTTGAAACAGTCCACAATTGGTTTGCAGTTACTAAATATATGAATGGTCCCACTTGTAATTATTTACAACCCAATTTCTATTGCGAATCGCATTGCATCTGTTTTTGCGTCATAGGATAAGTACTTCCTATGCAAATTAACTTTAATCAATAGTCCCTTTATATTATTGGATATAAATTTCATATTATAACTTCGTACAACTACGGCAAGCATCACTACTTCACTTTCATATGATGCATCACAGTTTACAATTTTATTTTTGAGTCTAATCGTAACATCTAGAAGTGGAATTTTTTTTTATGTCAACTGGATGTTTAGAAAAAATATTAAAATCCTTTTTTGATATTGTATTCAATGCAGGATGAGTAACAACAGTCGTAATAATTGCATCCATAACACAACAGATCCAATAAATTTGGCCAATTTGGGCCTTTGGCGAGGAGAATCTGAGCAACATAGTTGTTCCTTCTGTTCTTTGGTTTATGGTTTGGGCTTTTGACAAGTGTCTACCTACAGTAGGGATGGCAATGGGCCGAGCCCATGGATATTTTGTCAAGCCCAGGCCTAGCCTGCCCATAAAAAATCAATGGCTTGCCTGCTTAGCCCAATCTAGCGGGTTTGAAAATCTAGGCCTGGCCTACCCATGGGCTTTTCCTCTAGGCCCAGGCCCAGGCCTGCCCGTGCCTGCCTGCCTATGCCCATGGGCTGCCTTACCCGGCCTGACTATGTCCAATCCCAGCCCTTTAACAGATTTCCACTCATTGTTGATTTTCTATTGCTATTTAATCCCAGCCCTACAACAGACTTCCACTAATTGTTTAATTTCTACTACAACATCAAGCTAAAGACAAATAGAAATCAGATAAGAACTCAATTCTCAACAAGCTTAAATGTTTGAGTGAAAATAACAAATTGAGAAGGAATTTCTCAAGACACAGTGAAGTAAATGTCAAAGACATCAATAAGTATAATTTACCACAACAAAGAGATATAATTTAACACAACAAACAAAATAGTATTTCATAATTCAGCAAAGTATAATTTAAACACTAAGTTAAAAATAAAAATTTAACACAGTTACACAAATATTATTTAGCACAAATAATTTAACACCTAAGCAATAAGCACTTTTCACCTAATACATCTCTTGCTCCAACATGCTAATTACAAAATGCAACAAGAAATACCAATATCATGATATAGTACAATATGCTAATTACTTTACATTTTTACAAATTATCAACTATGCAGTTTAAGTAATTCAGCACTTAAAAAAATTCAGCGCAAAGCACTTAAAAAAATTAGCATAATTAAGCACTTCAAAAAATTCAGCACAATTTCATCTATGAACTTTTTACTACTCTCTCTTTATGAGGATGTTGGTTCAAATTTCAGCACAATTCAATTGATATACTCACTTCAATAAATATTATTGGTTGAAGTTAAAATTAATAACGAACTTACATGTAGTATTTTATCTTTTTTTATAATTAGGATTTAATTTAATTTAATTTCATTTGATTTTCTCTAAAATCCAAATTGGAAATCTTTTGAATTCAATTATAATAATGTGGCAAACCAAATCTTTATACGTGTATATATATAGCTCACCAAAAAAAAAGAATTTGAATTACATGATTTAAATAATAATCTCACGATTAATTTACATGGTTCATTCAAATATTGTGCAAATAACACAATTTGTGTATGCTATATCATGTTTTTTTCTCTTTCATATATTTATGCTTACAGAGTTATTTATTTGTTTTATTTTACCAGCACTATGAAGAAATGAAAATAATACAACATTTTATAAATGGATAAATTTTATTAGAAGTCACTAAACTTAGCCTTTTGTCACAAATTGTTCACTCAATTTTGATTTGTCCTTTTGTGACCACTAAACTTTGTGTTGGTTTCAATCAAGTCATTCTGTTAACTTTCAGTTTAAAAAACTAACGGAATCCTACGTGGCTCCAGCTCATCTAACTTGTGTAATTATGTGAGTTATTGTGGGAACTTCAAACTATTTTTTCCGTTCTCCTGGCTGCCCGTTGTCTTCCTTCTCTACCTCTGAATACCAAACGCGAATTTGATCCGATTTAGTCAAATCCTATAAATGAATCTCGTAAAGTTCGCACCTTAATTTTCAGGAGCAGAACGGCGCTCGATCGAGGGGGCACAGCAGCAATCTCTCTCCGCTGCTCATCTCTTTTCAGGCGAGCTGTTCCTTCCATTCTACGGCTGCATTGGAGAAAAAACGAAGAACTCAATGACATTATGTGAGCTTTTATTTGGGTGCTTCTCACTTGTTTAAATTATTTTGCATATATGTCTGGTATCTGGTATGTGTTGTGCTAATCAGCACTTTGTTACGTTAAGTTCGCAAACTGTTTGATGAAATGCTTATGAGAATCGTCTAGTATCATGTGTTTGATTAAATGCGACTGAGAAGTTGGAACTGTGCACAGTGTGTAGTAGATTTGGTGGTACTTATGTAGGGTGAAAAAGGTAACAATTCAATTTTTTTTTTTTTCCTTCAAGAGATTCAATCCTTCAAGATGAGAAATTAGTTTCAAAGACATTGAAAAGTCTACCTTTGGAGGGAGGTTGATACAGAGAAGAGATAAGAGGGAATTGTGAAAATGAATTGTATTCAGATTGATCAGAAATGTTACAACTGCCACTATATATAGGCAATGCACTAATTACAATCATGCCATTCATCTCTAACTACCTACATAACAGCTCAATGTATTCTGTTACAACATTGGTCAACTGGGATCTTTGACTTTGTCTAATACCCCCCCGCAAGTTGAGTGTCCCTCATCACAGAGAGTCAACTTGGTGCGTAAAAAAGTGAGTCGGGTTGCAGCCATGGACTTGGTGAAGATGTCGGCAAGTTGGTCTTTGGTGGAGATGAACCGAACTACCAACTCATTGGAAGTGACCTTCTCTCGAACAAAATGATAATCTATCTCTATATGCTTTGTGCGAGCATGGAAGACAGGGTTGGAGGCAAGAAAGGTAGCACCAAGATTGTCGCACCAAAGGATCGGCTTAGAGGCAAGGGGCACACCGAGCTCATGAAGAAGTTGCTGCAACCAAACTAACTCAGCACAAGCGCCGGCCATGGCACGATATTCAGCCTCGGTACTCGAACGAGAGACCGTAGGTTGTTTCTTGGAGCCCCAAGATAGGAGGTTAGAACCCAAGAATACACAAAAGCCAGATGTCGAGCGGCGATCATCGGGGCAGCCGGCCCAATCCGCATCAGTGTAGGCATGCAACGTGTAAGAAGAAGAAGCACTAATGGTGAGACCAAGAGAGAGGGTACCTTTCAGGTAACGTAAGAGTCGCTTGACAGCATTCCAATGCTCATCCGTGGGTGAGTGCATAAACTGAGACGCTTTGTTCACCGCATACGAGATATCAGGACGAGTGATGGTGGCATATTGAAGTGCGCCAACAACACTTCGATAGACATGTGGGTCGCCCATAGGATCACCATGAAGCTTGGAGAGAGGATCCCCTTTAGCAAAGGGAGTAGTACACGGTTTTGCACCATCCATCTTGGCACGAACAAGAAGGTCCCTAATGTATTGCGGTTGAGAAAGGGTGACACCTTTGGAGGAGGGAGTAACTTGAATGCCTAAGAAGTAGTGAAGGGAACCAAGATCTTTGAGAGAGAATTGAGAGCCAAGTGAAGAGATAAGAGAGGAGATGAGATCTTGATTGGAGCCGGTGACTATAATGTCATCAACATAGATCAACACAATAGTAATGGTGTTGTCATGGGACCGAATGAAGAGAGAGGAATCCGATTGAGAAGCTCGGAAACCAAGGTCAGTGAGAGTCGATGCAAGTTTATGGAACCAAGCTCGGGGAGCTTGTTTGAGACCATAGAGAGCCTTTTTAAGGAGGCACACATGTGAAGGAAAAGAGGGGTCTACAAAGCCGGGCGGTTGAGTCATAAAGACTTGTTCTTGGAGTTCGCCATGAAGAAAAGCATTATTGACATCCAATTGACGAATAGGCCAATGATGCGAAACGGCTAGTGAGAGGACAACACGAATGGTAGTAGGCTTGATCACCGGGCTAAATGTCTCATGATAGTCAATGCCCGCCTCTTGATTGAAACCTTTCGCCACAAGACGCGCTTTGTGACGCTCTATAGTACCATCGGCACGCTTTTTGACTTTGTAAATCCACTTGCAACCAATAACATGTTGAGAGGGTGACGAAGGCACAAGAACCCATGTCTTATTGAGTGCAAGAGCATTGAGTTCAAGTGCCATTGCTTCGCGCCACTCGGGAAATTTATTTGCTGCAATGAATGAGGTTGGTTCAATAGGAGAAGAGGTAGGAGGAAGTGGATGTTTTGTAGTGAGAAACGTGACATGGTCGGGAAATTGCTTAGCTCGACGAGTATTGTCACGATGGCGTGTGACCATATGATGACTGGATGAAACAGGGTCTGGGTGATCAGCTAGAACCAACGGAGTGGCGCAAGTAGAAGTTTGGGCAGAACTGGAAGTGCTCGAGTTAGTAGAAGTAGCAGTATCAAGGCTAGTAGCAGGCCGAGTAAGAGATGAAGAAACTGGAGCTAGAGAGAGGGGGGCCGGGCCAAGAAGTCCAGTAGGAGAATAGAGAGCCGGGCCTTGTTGTTGGGCTGCAGTAGAAGAGTTTGAGACTGGGAAGGTGGCAGGCACAGGAAGGCGGCTTGGAGATTGGGCTGTAACGGCCTGTGGAGAAGGAGGCCGAAGCTGGTGAGAAGAAGCAGCGCCAGGTGTAAACAGAGACAAAGTGGTCTGCATAGAAGAAAAATCTGAACCCGAGCTAGTGCTTGGAAGAGTAGCCCGAGCCTTAAAAGGAAATTGAGATTCATCAAAGGTTACATTGCGACTTACATAAATTCGATTAGACGGAATATGAAGGCATTTGTAACCTTTTTGGGTTTGGCAATAACCTAAGAACACGCAAGGTTGAGAGCGAAATTGGAGCTTGTGTTTATTGTAAGGTCTAAGAAGCGGAAAGCAAAGACATCCAATAATTCGCAAGAATCGATAGTCGGGTTCAGCCTTAAAAAGAATGGTATAAGGTGGCTTGTGAGGAGGTGAGGAAGGGGGTAGGCGATTAATTAAAAACACCACGCTTTGAAAGATATGGTCCCATAGGTGAAGTGGTAAAGAGGCGTGGGACATGATGGCAAGGCTTAATTCGACTATGTGACGGTGCTTACGTTCGGCAATGCCATTTTGTTGCGGAGTGTGAGGGCAAGAGGTTTGATGCACAATATGAGGATGCAACCGAGCAAGGGGTTTGAACTCGGTACCACCATCGGATTGCAAGGTTTTAATTGAGGCGCCAAACAAATTCTCAACTTGTGCTTTAAAAATTGAAAATACATGGACAAGTTCATCTTTTGTGCGAAGAAAGTAAATCCAAGAAAATCTAGAGTACTCATCAATAAAATGCACATAATATCGATATCCATTGGTCGATACAACCGGGGAAGGACCCCACAAATCGGTATGAATAACCTCTAAAGGAGAAAAAGTATGAGAAGAAGAACTAGAAAAAGGCAAAACATGCGCCTTAGCATTTGCACAATCACCACAAAAGTGCATTTTATTTGACAAAAGAGGAAGGTTATTGGATTTTATTATGTAACTAGTAGTACTAGATGAGGGGTGCCCAAATCTTGCATGCCATAAATCCGCCGAGACCCTTTCTCCTACAAAAGCTCTAGGTGAAGGAGAGAGGTTGTATAAACCATGATCAAGCTTGGCTTGAAGAAGAGGGGTCTTGGTGCGGCGGTCCTTCACAATACAAAAGAGAGGGTGAAATTCAATAATAACATCATTATCTCTAGTAAACTTAGAGATACTAATCAGATTTTTGGTAATTCGGGGCACATGTAGTACATCTTTGAGGTGTAAAGAACCATGAGTAATCTTGATTGAACCTTGTCCAAGATGATCAATAGATAAAACATGTCCGTTACCTACTTGAAGACTATCTGGACCATGATACGGCACAAACGAGCTCAAGTTGTTGACATCGGATGTCACGTGGTGAGAGGCACCTGAGTCGAGGAACCACCCTTCACTTGGTGTGGAAGTTGGAGCAGTGATGAGAGCTTGAGCATTGGTAGATGGCTCGGCTTGATATGCATCATCATAGCGATACCAACACTCAAGAGCTTCATGACCCCTTTTGCGGCAGATCTGACAGGTAGGAAGGTCCAGCTTGATTGGCTGCTGTTGCACAGGAACACCTCTACCTTGCACCTGTCTCTGTTGAGAGTTGTAATTCTGGCGGCCAGAGTTAGAATTGGATCCTCTATGAGAATAACTCCTGCCTCCTCTATTATTTCGGCCTCTACCTCGATGAGAATTGGGCTGATGCGGCCCAGAATAGGCATTATTTCCTTTGTGGCGCTGAGAGTAAAGAGCTAACGGGTCTGAATTACCACCATTTTGAGAACCGATTAGCTGTTCATGAGATAGGAGAAAACCAAGGAGATCATCGGAGGAGATCGGATCTGCACGGGTGGTGAGAGCAACCACGAAGGAATTGTACTCGGGACCGAGACCCGTGAGAATGTAGCTAACCAGATCGGAGTCGGGAATCGGCTGACCAATAGCAGTGAGTTGATCGGCAAGATTGCGCATCCGCTCAAAATAGTCGTTGCAAGATTGGCCGCCGCGAGAGGTAGTCTGTAAAAGACGACGCAATTCCATGACTCTGGCCCTAGAGACGACGGAGTAAACGCGATGCAGAGAGCTCCAAAGGTCACGGGCAGTGCGGCAACTCACATACTGACCAAGGATGGATCCAGAGATGGAAGAACGCAGCCAGCCGAGAAGTAATTGATCTTGCTTTAGCCACGGAAGGTAAGCTGGATTGGTTTCTGAAACGCCAGAACTTGTCAGGACGGGCAATGGGAAAGGAATTGACTCATCCAGGTGGTGAAACAGCCCAAAGCCAGTGACGATGGGTTCCACTTGTGATCTCCATGTGAGAAAATTAGAGCGATCCAACTTCAGGGACACAGGTATGTTGATATGAGTGATTTGATCAGTAGGTGCTGATGGAGCAATGGGCTCAGATAGAGGATGGGAGAGAGGATCAGCCATGGTGATCAAGAAATTCTTTAAGAATTCTTGACTGAATTGATTTAATCTTGAGGAGCTTCGAGTAGCTCTGATACCATGATACAGAGAAGAGATAAGAGGGAATTGTGAAAATGAATTGTATTCAGATTGATCAGAAATGTTACAACTGCCACTATATATAGGCAATGCACTAATTACAATCATGCCATTCATCTCTAACTACCTACATAACAGCTCAATGTATTCTGTTACAACATTGGTCAACTGGGATCTTTGACTTTGTCTAATAGAGGTTTACAGCTTATTGGAGTTTTGACCAGAGTACTTCCACTTAACGCAACTTCTACAATAGTTCCTGCAACTGGAGCTATGATTCAGATCAAGATGAAAGTTTGATACTAGTAAAACCAAATCTGAGGTGGCATTGGCTAAAAAGACTCTTGGCTTGAGCATTTCGGGTCCTTTAAAACTTGAGGTCAAAAGTGTGCAAGTGTGTTTCATGCTGTAACTTTATACATGCTTACTCATATTTACTCATTTGTATTATTTTTAACTCTGTATTCCCTCTTGAATGAATTTCCAGGTATAGAATGTGTGCTTTGAGATGGCATCCTGATCGGCATCATGGTTCATCAAAGGTATACTAACCATTGACACATGCACTTTTTTTAACTTTTTTTTTTCCAATGAAGCTATTTTATAGCACTGATCTATATTTTCTTATTTTCTTTGTATGAGCAGGTAGAGGCAGAGGAGAAATTCAAGGATTACAGTGCTGTCTATAAATACACTTTGTGATAGCTTGATATAGGTTGAGTTATTATATATAATTCAAAATATATTCTACTTTTTATTATGTTTTTTTAGGAATTTTGTTATCCCAAATAATAAATTTTTAAGACACTAAAGCATGAAAACAGTTTTTGACACCTATTTGTACTGTTGATCAATTCAAACTTCACCAGTATACCAGTACTAATAGACTCTATCTAGTACTGTACCAGTATATACTGAAAGCTGGATTTATTGATAGATTCGATCTTGTGTTTCTGTTTAAAAAAAAGACTTTACCAGTATTGTATCAGTACTGATAGACCCGATCCATCACCAGTATTGTACCAGTGCTAATCTTTGAGTTGATATTTTGTTAATTTTGCTATCACATTCTCTATGTTTAACTGAACTTCTTTATTTTATCTCTTAAATAGTTCAAAGAAAATTTCTTTGAGTGAACTAACGCAAGAAACGGGCAAGGAATGTCAACTACCTTTGTTTGTCGGAGTTCATGCAAGAGTTGGACAACACTATATATGATTTAGGATTAGAACTTGGATGTTGTGGCTTGTAAATGTATGTTTTTATCATACAAACATAAATGTAATTAATGTTGGTTGTACCAAATTGCGGTTGGTATCGTCAAGGAGGAACCAGGATTTGAATTGGAGGGGGCCAAGCTGCTGAAAGATGAAAGAACAACCGCACGAGGGGTGCCAATCGGTATGCATCTGTAAAAAGCCATATCAACTTCCGATAAGTTGGAGGGTGCCTGGCCCCCCTTTGCTTGTACCTAGTTCCGCCACTGGGTATCGTTGTATTTCTATTTATTTATATGCAAATTCAAACGTTGTTGTACCATTTTATGTAAACAAAATAATGTTCATGTTTGGTAAACTAAATATTTTGAGAAAACAATTTGCAAGTTCAATTGTTGGTGTTTCTATTCAATTTATAGAATACACGATAGGACTGTGCACTTGCAGTCTAAATCGGAAGTAAAATCAAGATTTAAAAAATACAGTTTACTGTATTGAAACTTTGTTATACATTTTTGTGTGAACACTTTGCTTTTTTGTTATGATGAATTTTTTTTTTAATGTGCCTACTTTTATATCCTATAGCTCATCGGTTTGGCAAAATTTAGAAAGACCACACAAATGCAAGAAAAAAGAAATAGTTTAGGATCTTGATTGAAAAAAAAAAGTAACTAATTGGACCAAAATAAACAGAAGAAAAGGTTCAGGAGCCAAAATGAACTTTTCAAAAAAAGGAAAATGCGTATAGAGATGTGCACCTGATTAGCACTTGGGGGACTTTAACTTCCCAATGAGATCATACTTTTGTCCCAATAAATACAAATATATAAACAAATATACAAATTGACATTAATCCATATAACCATGTAAAATAAACCACCGAGCAATAGTACTAATACAAACCAAATATAAAGAATACCTTATTTTTTTTTATAAGAGTGATGAGTTCACCACTTGCAAAATCATATATATGCAGCCTTGAGTGGGGGTGGCCCGATTCCCAGTCAGAGCTGTCCATCCGCATCAAGTTGTGCGCACTTGATCAGCACCGATTTTGATGCAAATTGGACGGCTCTGACTGGATTAGTCTAATATTAATCGGACCACCCCCACTTACTTGAAGTAATACATATATTTAGGTATTGATAAGGCTAATTAATTTTTTGTTTCTTGAAACCTTGGAAGAAGCAAAGGTTGATTAATACTTAACATGTAAAGATAGGACATGTAGAAGACTAAGTTAATTACATGATCACGGATACAAAAACGTTTTCACTTGATTAATACAGTACTCATTGACACTCCCTAATTAAACCTCATTAAAATTAAGGCTTTATTTTGCCAATTTAAAATTGAAAGTCCAATGTACTCACCTGGACCCCTAGTTCACCACTGTTTTGCAATAACCTCTTGTTTGAAAAAGCAATAATGAACCAGGCTAATCTAATACAGTATGATTGACCAATATATATTTCGTTATTGGATTTATAGTGCTTCCTTTTTTATTAGGATTTTTTTTTCCTGTTGTTATATTATACGACATATTTCAGAGATGTTTTCTTTTCCACTCTTTGAGTTTTATCTTGACATGTAGAGTATGACTTAGTAGCTAGATATATGCATTTTTTAAATTTAATATAAAATGCCATACTTGTTTTAAATATGAACAAATTATACTTTTTAGTAAGTGTACATTAGTATAGAGATCCAGCATGAAGAACAAGTTTTATCTCATAATTAAGCTGCATCTTAATATCACACTGAGTGATTTGTTTTTAACGGTGGTACTTAATTCATATTAAATTTTTCCTAATTTTTTATTAATATCCAAAATTAATAATTAATTTCAAAAACTACCCCCTTTGAGCTGGAATTCAAAATCTACCCAAATCGGTATTTCTTTTCCGGATATCTAGCTAACTTTCCAGCAATAAAAGTTACCGGTTTGAAACTGGTCAAAACAGACAATACTGTACAAAACAAAATATATATTTTTTTCATTTTTCGGATAACTTTCCTAGTTTCTAAAGATTTTTTTTTTTTTTACAAAACAAAATATTTTATAATTTATTTATTTTTTGTATTGAAATATTAAAAATATTTAATATATTTCTTTGAAAATAGATGTAATACTATACAATTTGATTTATTCAAAAGATTGCGATAAATAATCCGGATCAACATCTTTAGGCCGAATTTTTCATGGCTGTAAGAAAAGTTAATATATTTCTTTGTGTGTTATTGGAAAAGAAAATTATGCATTGAATTTGAGTTATTGATCGTGGTTCAAATGTCACCTATAGGTAATACATAAAATATTGTGAACCTTCTAGTACATTTAATTTCTAAAAAAATGTATCTATTTTGGTAATTCTTTTTGAATAACAATCATTAATAACTTAAAGTTATTTTTTTTTCAAAAATAGAAAGATCACAATATTTTATGTATTTATCTAGAAGTGACTTTTGAACTGGGATCAATAACTCAGAATCTAAGCATTTTTTTTTCCAATAACACACAAAAGAAATATATTAATTTTTCTTACATTCGTAAAAAATATGGCCTGAAAAATATTGATCTGAGTTATTTGTCTCATTATTTCTAATAAATCAAATTATATAGTATTCCATCTATTTTCACATAAATATATTAAATATTTATAATATTTCAATACAAAAAATAAATAAATTATAAAATTTTATGTTTTGTACAAAAAATAGAAACCACTGATAAAATTACTGGTGATAAAATCCGGTGATATTTTTGCTGGTTTTGACCAGTATCAAAACAGGAATTTTTTTGCTAGAAAGTTAGTTACAAACCGAGAAAAAAAAAATACCAGTTTAGACAGATTTCGAATTCTAGCGTAGAGGGGATAGTTTTTGAAATTAATTATTAATTTTGATATTAATAAAAATTTCGGAAAATTTTCTCACCTTTTGTTCATCTCATTTCAAGTCTTGAGAGGGAAAAATTACAAGTACAAAGGATTCAGTACTTTTATGTATATTTGGAAATTGAAGCTGGTCTGATCTTTTCTGTTTGGAGAGAATTTTGAATTTGGTTTTGATCTGATAATATCTTGGGGACTCTAATATGTGAAATGAAATTCCTTATTTTCGACCATATTTGTCATTTTATATGTCAAATTATGAATAATCGATCTGGATTTTTTGCTGGAACATGATCGTTTTAATTAAGGATGGATATACAGTCTAAGGATGGAATAGTCAGGTTATTGATGGATCTATAGTCTAAAAAATCAAATTTATTATTAAGCAAACAAACACTCTCATCATCTTATTCTGTCTAAAATATTTAAGTTGGTACATATATATGGTACTAAGGCACAAACAATTCAGTAGTAAATAAAACATCCCACAACAACTAGATAAAATAACTAAAACAGAAAACACAGAAATGAACTTAAAAAAATAAAATATAAGATATTATGATTAGAGGAAGGGAAATCAATTCCATGAAAAGAGCAGAACCAAATAAAATATAAGATATTATGATGTCTGCCTTTTCATAACCTATTTTCTCACTAGCAAGAAAGAGTACGAAAGAAGAGGCGATCATCCCAAGAGAGATAAATCGCCAGATGCAACCACGCAGACCATTGAAAAGATCAGCCTTGGTGTGAAGCACATCGAGGAAGGAAAGCTCTATTTCCACCATTTTAAATGCCTTCAAATGACCACAGTTCTGGAAATAGGTTTGGCTTTGCTCATAGTGATTTTGGTTGAGCCTGTGGTCTACTACAAAAGGCTTGAATATCTTATAGAATTCATAGGCCTCACTAGTTATCTGGTCTGTTTCATAAATATTACCTGGGGCAACAGTGTTGGAAGGCAATTGCTCTTGGTTTTGCACATCATATGACTCTCGCAATTGACCCATGCGGGAAGAACGGAGAGCCCAAGTTCTCTCTGAGCACTTGACTAATCCAGCAATGAAAACAAAGAAAGCTGCTACTCGCAGCCTGGGAATTGCCACCAACTGAAGCAATACCATAAATGCTACGACAACCTGTACGACCAATCCAAGGAAATGCCTCCACCAGAGCTCATTATCCTCGATTGAATATGAAGTGATGGTGTTAGGCCCACCAAGGTGGAGGAGGAGGAAAGGAGCCCAAAAGGCCATCAGACCTACAGCACCGTGATGACAGCAAGTGGCTTCGCTTTGCCTCCTAAGAAGGTTGCCGAGTGCCAAGATGGCAACGTAATCAGCAAACAGATAAAAGAACCAGAGAACAAGGATTAGGAGCTTTTGACGAGTGTGTTTTCTCAAGGGAGACAAGAAGACCAGGCCATATTGCAAGCATAGGCTTACCAGCACCAGGATTCTTATTTCCTCAGTATTCCATAGCCTTTTCAAGCTCTCTTTTATAATTGGCATTGTGGTACCTTTTTTCACAAAGAAGAGAGGTTTCAGTTAGGCAATGAATACAGTACGGGGCGGATGGAGTTATTTTCATATCCATATAATCCGTTAAATTTTGGCCTTTAATCATACCCTATATATCCTTACCTATTAAGATAATAGATAATTATCGAATAAAATAATAATTTATATCATTTAACCTAAAATATAACAAACAAATAAATAAATATATTAAACAGTAATACCATTAAATATAAAAATTATAATTTTTTATTCCATTAGATTAAAAATTAAAAATTATTAATCAAATATAACTATATAAAATGTTATGTAATTCAATTTTGTCATAAGTTAGTAATTAAGAAACAATATAAAATCTGTTGTATAAATCAATCTAACCAAAATATTAAAAAATTATATAGTTAATTACATGTATAAATAAAAATATCATATATAATTTAATATTTGTCAATTACTTGGCCTATAGAGTAACGGATATGAAATAGTTCTTACCCATACCCTGATCTGATAAGCTAATTTTTTTTCCTTACATATAACAATACCCATTAAGTTAACAAAAAAAATTGTTACCCGTACCCGCCTTATCATATATAATATGAGTCGGATAAATGGTTAAAAGGGATTCATTGACGCTTCCTGATATCAGTTCTGAAGCATATAACTATATATGTTTCCATATTTCAGAATTTTATTTCAAAATTTATACCATGAACTATAATGTGCTTTGCTTAGCTTTCTCGGTAGAATTAATTAACTAATTGTAAAGGAAAGCGACTGCGTGTTGGCAAAGGAAATCTGATATATGACAATTAAATTAAGGGGAGCGCTATATTGAGTGCATCTTTTGCAATTTTGAGAGCTGAGAGAATATTTTTTATTTCAGTACCCAATTTACCCTTACCTTTTAATACTCACATCTTTTTATTTCTAAATATGCATAGATTCATTAATATATATACGGTGTACATAAAAGAAAATAATTATATTTATTTATATCTATTTATATCTTAAAAAAGAATGATGAAAGATAAATGGGGTTGCCTATTTAGTATTTTAATCAAGTACATGTCATAATAAACAAAAATTGTGAGAGAGCATGAAATTTATTTTTGTATGCGGCTAAAAACAACATATTTGCAAACTGAAATGTCAGTAAAGACAACAGTATACACATGACAAATTTAAAATTAGTGACAACATAAATAATCATGTAATAATATAAATATTTCATACAAAATTTTATAATGAGAGATAATTAAATTAGCACCAACAAAAGTTAAAAAATCTAAAGCCAAGTGACAAAAGAGTGCTACAATGGTACAACATGCTCGACAACTCTCTCATCTCTATTTTTTTCATTGAAATGTAAAAGAATGCTACAATAGGTGCAACATGCTCAGTTAGACAATTACAATCGGTACAACAAAACCCAACTACAGTAACCCGCTTACAGCAAAACCAAAAATTACATCTTATTAGTCCAACCTATTTGTACAACTCCTGACGAAAGATACAGCTTTTGTAATATGACAATTTTTTGTTCGTGTTTTTTAATATATCAATCAAGAATCACAGTATTTACAGGTACTATATATCCATGGCCACTGTACGTGTACCAGTAATGGTAAAAGAATTTCATCCTAAAGAACAGCCATCGAAATGTTGGATACATAAATACACATAATAATTAGTTTATGTGAAGACTGCACTAACGTTGCATATATAATTTAGCACATCAATTGGTAGTCTTTTATCTTTACATATTTTAATTTGATTGTTCAAGCACAACTTTCTGTTGACTTGTAGTTTAGTAGTTTGCGATATTGTGGATCAATTGACTTGAACTTTGGATTTGTTCAGTTTCACACTGAAAGATTAATAAGATAGCATAGAAGCAGAAATTGTAAGAGTATATATGAAGAAGAAAGTGTAATCCATTCCATGTATCAATCACTCGGTAGAAGATAAGGGAATTCTAACTATTTCCTTTAATAGTTCTCTTATTAATTGGATTAGAGAGAGGGTGGAAGGACAAAATTGGTATTTTGAGAAAAAAATTCTCTTAGCTCTCAAAATTAGAAAAGATGCCCTTAGTATAGCACTCCCCTTAAATTAACTATGAAAATATAAAGTTAGCAATTCAACAATGAATATTGAACTCTTTTTTCTTTTTTTGAGATGAAAAATAAGGTGAAGCCATCCAACTTTAAATTTGCAGTCAATCCAATGGTGAGTGATTTTATTATTATTATAACTCCTATCGCGAGTTGGTCAATGAAAATTGGAATGAAAAACAAACTACTATATTACATGGAATGAAAAGCGAACTACTATATTCAAAATCAAAATATTCGCTTTTAAATAGGAGCAGTGTTTAATATCAATATATACATTAATTATAGAGTGCTTACTTGAAAGCTCTTTGAGGTGCTCCTTACAAAAGCTCAGCTCTGAGATTCTTGTCCTGAAGAATTAAATCCAGAATGAGATATTGTTGTAGATGATAATGGCATTGGAAGAACTTGACTCTCTCGTAGAGCTCTCTAATTTGAACCCAAGGGGGTATTGTATTCTTTCCTTCCATGTAAAGAAAAGTAGGGTTTCTTTTTTGAATAAAATTTGGAGGTCAAGCCTCCATATTCCATTAATCAGACACAAGGTGTGTCAAATTACAAAAGCTCATCTCCATTGAGATGAGAAAATAAACAAAGCAAGAAAATAAGAAAAATAAGAAGAAGGTAAAACGATGAGTAAAATAAAATAAGTAAAATTAGAAAGTCACATTATGTTGTATCCTTGTTTACTCTGAAATTAAACTTGGGTACCAGCTTTTGATTTCTTTTTGCAACTCCTCCATGAGTACCTGTACCGGTTTGTGAACATCTTGAAAAATTCTTTGATACCTTTCTCTCCATACCACAAAGCACACAGCTAATTGTATTTGTCTTTGTTTAATGCTTTTGCTCAATAGAAGTACTTGATTAAAGTAGAGTTTATGCTTCTTACTTTCACTGTTAATTTTCATTAAGTATGCCATATTCCAATTCAAAAATTATATTCATAAATTGATAATAACTTCTTTTTTCTATATTATAGTCTCACAAAAATGAGTGTTATGTATTAATTAACTATGAAAATGAAAGACCTATATTTATTTAATATCAGATTTTCTGTATTAATTTCTTGTCTACAAAAATATATTTAGTCCCCAGACATTGTATGTGAAGATTGTGCCTATACATAGCTACTTTTTAGATCTATCCAGCAACAAGACTCATTTATCTAGTGTTCGGTCTTACTAATTATAATATATATTCATCATTAAAAATTAATATTTTACAAAAAAAAAATATATATTACTATACAAAGCTGCTTCTGATTTGACAATTAACATTTTTTACGGGATATATATGAGACATGAGAAATGTTCTGAACTGGACACGTCCATTCAATATTTCACAAGCATCCATCTTAATTAATTAACTAATTCAAGGTTTAGAGTTAGATTATACAAAAGGTCCTTAAAGAGTTATTTCTTTACTATTTTTAAATTCTTAAAGTTTCTAATGTATCATTTTTTATGCTTTGCTGAAAGGTGCAGTCAAATTGAACTTTAAAATATATTCCAACAAAATCGGATATGTTCTTGGCTTGAACTGATTATTATCTCCTTTCCCTCCATGCACATGTTTGCAATTTCTCAAGTGGCTATTTGTGTGCATTACAAATAGCTAGGATAGTGTTCGGCAACCATGGTTTAGAGTTCCTTGGTGCTCTAAGGAGTCTTAAGCTCACCGAACAGATGCTCCTTTTGTCCATTTTTCTTAAGTTTGCTCAAGATTTTAAGCCATAGTTCTACATAATTTAAACAATTTGTCAAGCTTAAGGTATTTTTAAGAAAGTGATTCTTTATTATCTTGTGTACAATGAAATAAAAAATAATTCCAATACTAATAGACACATGCGAGAAATTAAGACTTGCTGTAAGTTTCGTATTAGCAAATCTTAATTTCTCGCTTGTCTATTAGTATTGAAATTATTCTTTATTGCATCACATGAAAGAAGCCACTAACCTTGCTGTAAGTTTAGTATCACATAAGCCACTAACTTTGGAAAAAAAAAAATAGTATCACAAAATTTGTTGTGTCTCTATGCTGACGATGTTAAGAAAAATGGGATAGATCAACATGTTCATACATTTAACTTGCTAGTTTAATTTGATTTATGTTTGCAATTTCTTAAGTGGCTATTTGTGCGCATCCCAAATAGCTAGATGATTCATAATTCTAAGATTTGAAAAGAAAACAAAAGGTACAAATGAAAAAAGAAAATAAAAAAGAAAACAAACTTGAGATTTGAAAGGAGTGCGCAAAGGACCAATTCCAATTGCAAGATATCCATTTTTCCGAGACAAGATGGGGCTGCTTAGCAGCTACCATTGTCTATGGCATCATTTATCCTGTTTTTTAAGTAGCTCTATTGTCGTTACATGATTCATGTGTTGTTGGGTAAATTCATCAAAAGTTTGATTATTTATTTTAGTGGTGGCAAAACTTTATTTGATCCGAATCGATCTTAGAGGATTTAAAATTGAACAAGCTGAAACTAGATTTGACCTCAAGTCCGAATTGAGCCAAAGCGAAAAACATAAAATTCGACCAATTCAAACCTGAACGATTCATAGTCCAAAACACAATCTAAAGTCAGATAACCAAAAGCTGATTTGAGCAACCCAAAATGGTACTAAATTCAACTTTAGGTGTATTTGGAGTGAAGCTAGAATAGTAGCATGTACAGGTCAACATTGGATTGGATTCAAATAATGAATCCAAATTATACTTCATGAGTGATGTGTGCACATGCAACAAATTTAAAATTTTTGAATTTATTTATTACTAGGTGAAGCAGTTAAAAAAAGAGAAGGTTTTGAAGTTATTTTAATGTACTTATTTTTTTTTATCATTTGTTGATTACTTGAATTTGTACTAAATGAATTCAACAAATTAAAAAAAAATTCATGTTACCTGTTGACCATGACGAGATTCACACAAAGCTCAATTCTTAAAGCTTCACAAACTCTTTTTTTGTGTGAAAGAAAATTTGGGTTTTGATGCACATAGTACTATTGTGCTACTTTGCTACGTGGTTTCTCGTAATTCAGACAGCTGTAGATGCACAATTGCACATAGTAAGTACATCAAACGGTGGCCGTGTGGGGCTTCTCCTTGGCACTTGTACCCTTTTCAAGATACTAGCATTACTGTCACTGCTGCCAGTAAAATGTACTAATTTGGAGACTCAGCTACAATTTAGCAAACAGGAATTAATAACATGAAAATGAAAACTTAACCAATCTAGTTAATTAATGCCTCTCAAAATTTAGAAATAAGGATTGTAGTACCAGTTGGTTTATTCGTGAACCAACAACCGAGTCCAGTCAGTTATTAGCCTGTTCAGCAAAACTCAATGTATAACCTCATTTATTTCTCCAAAAGGTATATAATTTCAAAGAAAGAGAAACTAACCATTGCATTTCAAAAGTGGCCTTATAAATTGAAATTGGTACAGTATGAATGAAGGGACCATCTATTTTACGCAGCACAAGCCAGTATAGCAACCAGCTCATCTCACTTTTACAATAAATCTGTCAGTGAAGTCATTTGGTTTATTTTCATTCTGGACTTGACAAAAACCTCCAAGCAGACTTTCCCATGGCAGGACTGCTAAAAGTTAAATACCACACTACAAGTTTTCTTTCAGACATTTCATCGAACAAGTTCTGAGCATAATAAGGGATTTCCCAAAATTTCATTTTCATATCATTTGATGCGACATATTAATCACAGAGGAACACGCCTCCATGCCCTCGGCAACCTGCATGCTCAGCAACTCCGTGAAAAATATTAATCACAAACAAGATTAGTGAGGCTGCACTAGCCTGCACATGCACAAACGGTTACTAACAAGCACACTATAAATTATAAAAGGACAAAAGCTTAATTTGGTTTCAACTTTATGGACAACGCTTTCACCATTTCAAAAGGTTCCCAGATCTCTCAAATAAATTTTGTAAATTTTGTGAAATTGCAGAAGTTTTGCATGGTTCAGCATCAAATGTCAGTGCTAGTTGCTCCTAGAAACCAGCTTTATATGAAAGCCTAAGGTCTAGTAGTAGAGTAGCTGCCAAGCACCACTACCTAATTGTATACCTAGCAAGTACTGTGTCACCAAGTCGGATGTAACACAAAGCATTTGATAAAGAAAAATACAATACAAAATGAAAACTAAATAAATAAAACATTACCAATAAAGAAAATACAGTGGAAAAAAAAAATTATGAAAATATCTAGAAAAACAGAAATACTGAGCAAAGAAGTAGAAGTACTTCATCAGAGTAACAAGCTGCCCAAATTACAAAAAATGATTATCCAAATTAATATGAGCTATCTCCAAGACTCCAACCAAACTCAACACTTCAATCATTAGTCTTACTAATCTGATCCATGAGATCTCTCGCATCATCATCTCGTCCTATTTTCAAAAGCAGTTCTAATACTGGTGCAGAGGCAGCTAAATCGGGTTTCACCCCTTCTTGCTTCATTCTGTTTAGCACACACATAGCCTCTTTTACTTTTCTGTTCATAGCATATGCTTTGAGCAAATAAGTGTAGATTGAGAGATCTGGCGCTACATGATTGAGCTGCATCCTATTTAGGATATTCATCACATCATCAATATTACCATCATTTACATAGCCAAGAAGTAAAAATCGATATGACACAACACCTGGTTTTATACCTCCCCTTACCATTAAGTCAAGTAACTTTTCAGCTTCCTTGCTTTGGCCTTGTTTGCACAAAGAATCCATCATTGATCTATAAGTAACCTCATCCGGCAAAAAGCCTTGATCAATCATATCCTTGAAAACTCTAATCGAATCTTTCCAACAGCCTAGTTTCGAATATCCATTTATAACAATATTATATGTGATAAGATTAGGTGTGACACCTTTATCCATCATATCATACAGTAGTTTCTCAGCGTTGTCAGTTTCCCCCCTCTTGCAAAGTGCATCCACAATTATATTGCATGTCACGATGTCACGCAATATTCTCTTTGAAACCATCTCGTTCAGCAACTTCTTTGCTTTTTCTAGTTTGTTCATCTTGCAGAGCCCATCTATAAGAGTATTATAGGTAAAAACATCAGGAACCTTTCCTCTAGAAATCATATTACATAGCACCTCCTCTGCCTTTTCACATTCCTCCTCCTTGCATAATGCATCTATGATGGTAGTATAGGTCACAACATTGGGATCATGCCCTTTAGAAATCATGGACTGAAGCAATTCCACTGCCTTGTCCAATAGCCCTTTCTTGCACAACCCATCCACGAGAGTATTATATGTCACAACATTAGGTTGAATTCCCTGAGAAACCGTGTAGGACAACAGTTCCTCTGCCTTCTCAGTATCTCCTTCCTTGCACAGACCATTAATCAGTGAGTTGTATGTGATTACATTTGGCACAATACCCTCTGAAAGCATTCGCTCAAACAATCTAAATGCTTTACTAATTACGTCTTCTTTACAAAGGCCGTCAATCAGTGAGTTGTATGTTACTACATCTGGTGCAATACCCTCTAAAAGCATTCCCTCAAACAAACTAAATGCTTTGCTAATTGTGCCTTCTTTACAAAGGCCGTCAATCAAAGAGCTATATGTGACTACAACAGGCACAATACCCACTGAAAGCATTCGCTCAAACAATCTAAATGCTTTACTAACCGCACCTTCTTTACAAAGGCCATCAATAACAGTGCTGTAGGAGATCACGTTAGGTGTGCAACCCAGCTTAGGCATTTTATGTAACACCATGACAACAGCCTCACTAATCCTATTCTCATAACAGAGGCCCTTGAGTATAGGAGTGAAGAAGCAAGCATCAGCTCTCTGGCCCTCCCTAATAAACCGTCCAAAGAAAATCAACCCGAGTCCAGGCCGATTCATTCGAGTACAGTAGTCAATCAACATAGTATAGGTCACGACATTGGGTGGGGGTGCGACTCCTTTAGTTTGGATCAAACGGTTAAAGAGTGAAAATATAGTTGCATAATGGTTGTTTGAGTTCTTCATACGAATTAAGGTCTTAAACAGATGATTAAAGGAGTAGATGGATGGTGCTGGGCTCTTAGCAGAAAACAAGCGATCAAAAAATTGAAGGGCATCTTTAATAGTAAGGGTGCCCGACCAACAACGTTCTTTTACAGCCAGTTCCAATTGGCGGATCACCATGGCCATGTATTGAAAATGGTCACAACTGCCCCTTGGAGATGGTTCACTAGAGGCTGTTGGTAGCCTCTAAAAATGGGTTGCCCCCTTGTTCAACTATATGGTGTCGTAAAAATTAATCAATACATTCCCTAAGAAAATAAATGAAATAATTGTTAACAAATTTTGCATAACATGACAAAGGCTATAGGTAACAGAACAGTACTAGATAGGCATCAGTCCAGTACGTGATGTCCACCTTTCCGTAATAGTGATGCACAATGCAAATAATCAAACACAAATAGACAAAGTTTTCCAGGTTGGTACCATTTCAATTCAGATCAGCTACCATGCTGCTACTCTATGTACTGCTGGGTACTCCAGATGCCTTTTTGTGTTATACAATGTCATACTCATTCGTTATATTTTCTTATTTGCACTACATGTGCTTTATTGTGGGCAGTGAAGGTCAATTTTTGGCTCTTCCCAAAGGGCTTTGGTCAATTTTTCTAATTAGGGATTTGGTCATTGAGCAGGTCAGCTAAGGAATCAAGAAGCAACATGGGACTGAAAACTTGATAAATAATAAATCATAGTATCATAATACATGTAGCAAAAGGCTAAATAGAGGACTCCCTGTTTACTTAATTAATGTTCGAATTCGATCCTCTTATACCAGTAATTATTCAGCTAGTAGTGGTCTGCATCAGACAAACTTCAATTTAATAAACCAGATTTCAGTAGTTATTTGGGACTTTTTGTGTTTGCCTTTTGTTCAATTTACAAGTCATTGCTATGTTGAGGATCTTAGATATAATTCCTATGCTGTACTAAAAAGGTGAGAAATCCAGATTTGGTATGATTGGACAAATACCTTACGAATAAACAATCTGATACCAGCCTCTTTATTTCCCAACAAACTAATTACTCCTGCTGGAGATAACTAAACCAAAAAAATCTAAAATTAAACTTAACCTTACAAATTGAAACTGTAGCAGTAGATAATGTACATGCACAGTGGTAACCAGAACATGCCAGTACCAAACTTGATCAGCTCAATTGCAAAATAAACTGATATTGGAGTCCTTGATCTCAACTAGTGCTGTAACCTTATAATGGAGATATTATGCTTAAGTAAATACTTGATCAAATAATGAATTGCCTTTTCATGATTCATTATAATATTATGTCACCATTATGCTTGTAACCTTCAAACCAAGTTTAGATGTTGTGAGGTAACATGCACTAATCCTAAGAACAATCAGAACCCTAATTACCTCATAAATTAGTAAATATTCAAATAAATTAGATGTATGCCTCAGAATGGTACTCTTAGTGTGTTTATTTATATTGAATATTACTAAAGTGGTTGTTGGTTCATAACCTAAACCATTGTTTCCTTCCTACATAATCCAGCTTCCCTTATAGGTGACAAGGCAAAAGATGCTTTTTGCATGGGCTTTTGCTTCTTATTTTCCAAAATTTAGGTTCTCACTCAACTTTCTAAAAAGATACAAGAAAAAGTTTCACAATTACCAATTTATACGGTTAACAACTGCAAATCATTGGTTTTATGTGTATTTCTCCACTTGGGAAATGAAAGGTAAATTACTTCCTAATGGAAAGGTTGAAACAACTGAATCCCTGTACTGTCTCTTTGGGATAATTTATCAAGCACCTCGTGCACAGTCAGAGGACTCCTAAAATTTACAAGTGAAGTACCAAATAAGGGACCCAGAAATTAAGGAAAGGAAAAAAAAATGATCATAATCAATCAAGGTGCTAAATTAGTGGCTTAAAGGATGGGGCAGGGGAGAGCAGAGCTGTTACCATTGTTCAGAGAAGAGGTTGAAAGCTTGTTTGGAGAACGTGTACGAAGTGTAGCCGTCAAAATGTGCTGCCGGTAGTGAGAATATCTCTGAGGGACATTTTCACAAACACTTGATGTGCATGTGCAAGAGAATTGTATTATACCACTTAGAAAGAGGAAGAGAGGAGAGAGGTGGGGTAAGAGAGAGAGGCGATAGTGAAATAGAAAGGGAGAGGTATTGATTGATGTTGTTGCTTACTATTACTATTACTATTAGTATTAGACTATTAGTATTAGTGAGAGGTTTGGAGAAGAGAATGAGGTGGCGGTGAGCTGAGGCGCTGGGCGTAATTTACTTGTTTGAGGGAGAAGTAGATGTAGAGTGCTACTTTCGTCCGACTTAAAAACCCTTCCTTTGATCGGTAGGCCAATTTGGGCTTTTTAGAAGGCTTTAGAGCTCCATACAGATATTGTTATAAAACCTGGTCATGGACCTTCAATATTGGTGAATTTTAACCTCTTTTATAAAGGATTCGACATTGTGCAAACAATTTATTGAACTAGCACACGACGAAATCAAGTCCCTTATTCATTTTCTCTATAACGGGAACATATCAAATGAAGCGAGTGAGAAGCATTACTATTCTCTTTTTGTTGCAGCAGACAAGTATGACATCATTTATCTTGGAAAGTATTGCAAAAAGCGCATTTTGACGTCACTAGAGCCATCGAATGCACTTGAGGTTCATATAACCGAATTTTTTACTAATATCTAAAAAAATATTACATTTCAAAATCTACATCATATTTGATAAGATTTTGAAAACTGCAGATTTATTTCCCAGTTTTGGAAATCCGAAACCAAGATTTTTTTTTTTTGCGGTTTTGATTTTGGAATTCCAAAATCAGAATATTAATTCCAGGTTCCAAGTTTTAAAAAAAAAAAACAGAGAGAAACGTGATATAAAATCCATTCCATTAAAAAAAGTGATATAAAATGCATTCCATTAAAATCGGACTGACAAAAAGAATTTGAAAAATCCATTCCATTAAAAAAATTGAAATAGGAGAGAGAAACGTGATATAAAATCCATTCCATTAAAAAATTGAAAAATTAAATTGAATCGGACTGACAAAAAATAGTTGATAAAGACTTTGAAGACTTAACCATAACTTATTAATTTGAAAAAAAAAAAAAAAAAAAACACAAAGCATCATATAGACATAAATAAATTTAAGATAGTTGAATATTTGTTCATCAAACTATAGTATGAAATATAGTTTGATGCAAAAGTGGTTGGAGATTTTAATTTGAACAAAAGGAAGAAGTGTGCACTTCAACTTTTCACAAAGAACAAAAGAAAGGGAGAAAATCAGATGCATCACTCCAGACAAAGTGAAACTTCTTATTTAGAAATGAACAAAAATGAGAAAAATTGAACAATAACTATGTTTTGTGCAATTTTGATGTCCTTATAAAAATATATTTTAGTGGAAGAATTATCTTTATCTTTTTTTTAGTAGGAGGAGGACAACTAGTTTGCTTTGTTTAATTAATAAATTCGCATCAAACAAATTATTGATTTAATCTAACTTTTTAGTTGAACAACCAAAATTTGCCGATTTTTTTATAAATATCCAAAAAAAAATTAAATTTTAAAAAATAACCAAAGTTTGGCAGGATATCGAAATCTACCCAAACTGGAAAAAAAATTTCCGGTAATTCAGTCTAAAATTTCTGGTTTTAGAATTCCAAAACTAGCGGCTAAAAAAAACCGTAAATTTTTTTTCCGGTTTCAATATTTTTTTCTTTTTTTAGATTTTTTTATTTAAATAGAAATATTTATAATTTTTTATTTTTTGTATTGAAATATTAGAAATATTTAATATATTTCTTTGAAAATAGATGGAATACTATATAATTTGATTTATTAGAAACACTGCTACAAATAACCCGGATCAACATTTTCATGTCGGATTTTTTGCAATTGTAAGAAAAATTAATATATTTCTTTATGAGTTATTGGAAAAAAAATAAAAATGCTTGGATTCTGAGTTATTGATCCCGGTTTAAAAGTCACTTCTAGGTAATACAGAAAATATTGTGATCCTTCTAGTATATTTAATTTATAAAAAGTTGTATCTATTTTGAGAATTCTTTTTAATAACAATTGATACCTCGCATATTTAGCCTATATTTGACTTGATTTCGTACCAAATTCACGTTCTAAATTGTCAAAATCACGTGCATTTCATTGATATATTCTCAGAATTTGGTACTGCTGAGAGTTTGTTTGTTTTCTGCAGGATTGGAGCAAAATACACGAAGAAACGACATTTTTGGACTCTCTGGTACGACCCTTACCAGACTTAGCCGATCCAGCCTCTCTCCCATCTTGTACGGCCTGGCCGTACCACCTTGGTACGGGCCGTACATAGATGCCGCCTGACAGAATTCAAATCTTGGCAGAGGCTATTTAAAGCAAGGGACCTCTCCATTTCCAGGGATTCCATTCCATTTCCAGATTGAGAGCTGAGAGAAAGGGAGAAAGAGAGCAAAGGAGCAAGGAGAGAAGAAGAAGGAAGAGAAAGAGGCAAAAATTGACGGATCAACCTCTTCTCCACATCCGATCTTCGATCTAGTTCTATCATGCCTCTCTTTATCTCTTTACTTGTATTTCTGGACAGATCTATGACTTGTGAGTAGTAGATTGATGTCACATTATTAGACCTATTATATTGACTTGTTTCCATACAGAAAATGATATTTTGAACCAACAAATAGCACCTTTTACATTGAATATCCCTAGAATGTGGTACTGCTATGTTTTGGTTCCTACTTTGCAGGAATCAGGTGAAATCAGGCAAAAGGCAGACTTCAGGAAGCTCTGATGCGAGTCGCATTCACCTGGTGCGAGTTGCATCCAAGCCCAAAGCGACCTGCGATGCGACCCCCACTGCTCTCTCTTGAAGACCATCTGATGCGAGTCGCATCAACTGTTGCCGCCCAATTCAAATTCGACCTGATAAGCTCCAAGTCAGATCTAATGCCTATATAAAGGGGTCCTAAGCCAGAAATTAGAGAGCTTTTCACCCCTCTACATTCCAGAACACAAAAAGAGCGAAGATCAAGAGAGAAGAAGGAGATTGGAGCTTGATTGAAGAAGAAGAGAAGGGAAGATTTCAAGATCCTCTCCAATCTACTTTGGATCTTCGAGCTCCATCATGATTTGCTTTTTCTATCTCTCTTTTATGCTTTCTTTTGCTATGCTTGAGTAGATCTCTAGTTCTTAGGGTTAGGATGTAGTATCTAAACCTTGTCTTTGAGTTGAATGATGTTTTGATCTAAGTTTGAACTTGTGTGATTGTTGTTTGAGTATTCATTGTTTGCTTGATTGTGATTTCTTGATTGATTCTTGATTGTCTACTGTTAGATGTCTATAGCATCTTCTAGTAATTTGGCCTTGATGTATCTTGTAATTGTGATTGAGCATTTGAGGTAGATCTAAGATCAATAGTAGCCGAGAGGTGAACTTTCTATTATCGAAAGGTTGTAGATACCTCTAGTTAACCAGACAAACAAATTTAGGTTAGATACCAGTAGGCGAGAGCCACAGGTTGAAGCCTCGCACAAGAAATCAACTTAGATACAAACACATGTCAGCTCTGCTCGAGGACCATGTGACCCGCATCAGAGATGATGCGAGTCGCATGATAGGTCTAGAGAAGGCAAAGTTTGGGATGAAACCTGAAACCCTAGGAACGCCTTTTATCTTTGATTCAAAACTAAAACTTTTAATCGCTTTCATTTACCTTTAATTGAATTGTCTTTTGAAATTAGGAAACATAAACAAATCAAACCCAATTCTTCAAACTTCTAGTACCTAACTCGGATTAGTAAGAATTTAGAATCGAATTGGACCGTCCCTGAGGATCGATACCTGATATACTATACTATTAGGACTGTGCACTTGCAGTTTTAGTCGAGAGTAAACTCAAGGTTTAAACTGGTACAGCTCGCTGTACCTGAAACTTTGTAGCGTACTTTTGTAAGCGAACATATA